>VZTI01005831.1:70682-171703 GCA_013397865.1 Struthidea cinerea | reverse complement strand
TTCCCTTTCTTTGTTCTCAGATAAAAACTACCATTAATTTGGCTGTGGATGCTGGTTCATAAATGGAGGAACAGGAAAGGGTAAAAACAAATAAGACTGGACCTTGGAAAAAGGTCTTTGGGAAAATATAGCACCTTATATGCCAAACAAAAATGCTTGCCACTATGCAGACATTTATTTCTGAGACAGTAAATGATCTTTTTGCCTTGAGTGAAATTGTTCACATGCATAAAACAGCATAGTAATGTGACTATGGATACATACAATCTGCCAGTCATTTGGGTGTGAAAACAAGTAGAGCACTGGGTGTTTTTGAACCTTTTTTTTTACCCTCATCAACTCATCTTCCCTGACCTCATTATGCTAGAAGCTGTATTCGTGGGGAGCTAAAGGATTAATGAATCCAAGGATACTTTTGTCACTGGTGGAAGACAGTTATTAATACAAATTAACAGCAAGACAGCTATGATTATGGAATAGACTGGGTATGCTTGTAGGTGACAAGGTACAAGTGAATTTTGATAGAAAAGAAAGTAGAGATGTTGTGGAGGCCCACAGGTTGTTTTCTCTTTGCGTGACAGTTGCAGCAAGAGCACAGAAGTGTCTGTGGGGAACATCCAGGGTGGAATTTTTAATGAATGAAAGGCTGAAACTTGATACACAGTGGAGAGTTGTAAGCTGGGTAGAAAGAAAGTGTGATGAAGCTGTTTGAACTGACTGCAGTGGACAGGTCTCATGCTAAGTCTAGCCTGAGTAACTGTTTGCTTTGCCCTTCCCCTGAAACAATACACTTCCATGAAGAACGTCTTCCTGACGGAAGTATAGCTGCGTTCATTTTCCCAGTGGTTGCTCTGTGGGGCCGACTTATATATATTTTTAGCTGTGGATAAAATGTGCTCTACTTCATGCAGTTACAAATGTGTGTGTGGTTCTCCAGCATAAATGGAAACTATAATGCCTGTTGAAGCAGTTTTCTTATATGTCTTTTAAATCAGGAAGTTACCTGGGATAATGTCACTGAAACACTTAAGGCATTCAAGTCTAAGCTAACTTAGTATTTATCATATATCACATTTATTAGTAGGGCTTAGTGATAAGACCTGGTAAAACTAAGGGTCACTGAAAAGAATTAATCTCCAAAGAGCTTCATGAGTGATGGAATTTATAACACCTCATTTCCCAAGGTCTTTTATGTCATGACTGGACTGTTTACTGGGGCTGGAATATCATAAAGTGCATCTCCCTGCTTCATATGTCTGCTCTTTCCCAACCTGGTTTTGTGATGTCTGGTAGAGATGAAATAACACAGTAGCCTTTTGCTTAACTTGGGGAAGAATCACTAATTTAGAACTCTATTCCCCACTCTGATAGTTTTTAATGAAACTGTAGGAATTGTTTGGTTTTAATTGGGTTTGAAAATGACTACCAAAACCAAATTTTATTCTGGGATAATGATGGACGGCAGGCAGACAGTGCAAGTGGGAAACAAGAAAAGATGACTAGTCCTTAACTCACTGTAAAGGGATTCTGTTTATCCAGACTCTCTTTGATAGCTTCACAGATTAAATGGAGAAACCTTCCCCATGTCTCAGTATGGAAGCAATGACTAATAATGGATAATTCAGCTTTTAACAAGGCATTTTAAAAAAGTTTCTGTTTCTGAATATTTATTCAAAATCTAAGTTTTAGTTAAGCTTTACTATTGATGTGTTAAATTCTGAATTGTCTTTAGGAAGTTCTCAGAGGTTACTGCTTTTGTCTCTGTGGTGAAATGAGAAATAAAATAAAACTACCCCTCAGCTATCAACATGGCATTCACATCCAGCAAATTCCCTAAGTTGTGCCTAATACCTGTGGTTTCTTCCAGTGGTATACAGGAGCTACTGGGGGGCTTGTGTTTAATGGCAGTGGTTTAAAAGGACTACCTTCACTCAACTTCTACTGATTGTGACCAGTGCGATGGGGGGGCTTCAATCAATGGCCAAGATACTTCCTTGCAAATTTCCTCACATTCAGTGGAATCACTTGACTACCCAAAGCTTGTTTTGAAGTAAAGCTTGTGATATGCAGAGCTGCAAACTTTTTCCTGCTGATCTAGAGAAACCACATTCTTGAATGGCATATTTTCTGAACAGTGCATTACCTAGTTTAGTATGTAGCCTTCCTTGGGAAAGAATAATTTACTGATTGACAAAATGGAAAAGATATTAACTGTGGAGTGTTTTGCTTATAAAATAAGTCACTGAGTTGTGATCCGAGTCTGATTTGTAGCTGCTATATGTAATAATATTTTCATTGAAGTAGATGTTGCTACAGTCTGGAAACTGCATATAATATTAGTTAACCAGAACATTATAATGTCTCGTATATAGCCAAGGTCATTCTAATGAAAAGAGGTAAAAAGTTCCAGGTTTAATGATATCGTAATTGCAACAGACAAAAATACAAGAGAAAGAGAAAGATATTTACACATTGGTGAATTTTGTTGGTTTTTTGCATTTTTTTTTTAATGAGTAAAGTGGAAGGACCAACCTCAGTCCCAGTAATGTTTCAACATATACAATGCTTCTTATATGAGTAGTTTTACTTCAGTAAAGTCCTGGTTTTTGAGACTTCTTTATATTTTCCATTTGAAGTCTGCTATAAAGTTTCAGACCCTAAAGGGGAATAAATTCGCTCATTTCCTAACCTAGTTAGAGGGCTGGAAATAGTGTTTAAAACAGAATTTTAAAATAAATGGCTGTAATTCGTGCACTTCCTAATACGTAAAATTCATTAATTGGGACAACTAGTACTCCGAAAATAACATAAAAATACAGTTTTATGAAATAAATGAGTACAAACCTAATTCTGTAGAAACATGTTCCATTAGGGGACCTTTTTTGGAGTTGCATTAGAAAAATGTTGACTATTTTGTTATTAAAACCCAATTCCCCTTAAAATAAAAGGGCCCTATAGTTTGAAAGATAGTCCTAATGACATACACATTTTCATGATCACTGGATTAAAAAAAAACCCAAACAAATATAAACCTGAAGCAGCTGACTCTATGCCTATACACTGCTGAATGACTACCAAAAAAGAGACAACAAAAGCTTTTTTTGTAACCCATCTTATCCCAGAGACATTTCTTGCATCATGTTGATATTTTTTTTCCTTCCTGTATTGCAGAAGTCTCATGCCTAGAAAACATGGTATTTGCTTTCCTGTTTCTTCTATGATTTTATTTTTACAAGTAGGGTCATTCAGACTATCATTATGAATACAAATTCTTCTGAGCTCTTTGAAAAGGACAAGAATGGCAGGATATGCCAGAAATAATGAATGTCAAATGTTTCCTGTAGCTAAAATAATTCTTGGTTCCTCTGCAGTTTAGAGTTGCAGTTTTGTAGAACTCATTCAGTTCATAAACTTTTCTATGTGCAAAAAATCATCTCTAATCAGGAAGATTTCATCTATGTTTTGTATACATATGTATATATATATATTATATATCTCTACCACAGATTTGATAATTGTTTTCCCTGCTTCTAGATTTCTCCAAATAAATAGCAGATTAGGAAATACTAAATATTTTAACTTGAAGGAAAGGAAATACTCATAAAGAATATTGTTGCATCAGTCTTGACTCCATACCAAATCAAGACTTAAACAATCAGTCAATATATGTGAATAAGGCTTTATAAATGCTAATATCTATCCTGTAAAAATATACATTCAGGCAGAATTCTAGATAAACCTATTCCACCCTGCAATGTCTTATTTCTTAAACATCAAATTACAATAAGTGTTAAATATTGAATACCTAGAACCTCAAGAAACATGATTGATTGGTTCCAGTAGACATTATGAAATGTCATGAAAAGCAAATACTTTGAATATCCAATTCCTGATGAATTCTCTTAATTCCCATTTGAACTGCAGTGTGAGATAACTTCTGCTCATCTTGCTCACAATAATAGTTCTCACTCAGAGTTAGTGCTCCTGATAAATGAAAAAACCTTAAATGACCACTCTGTGAAATACTCCCGTTTTGCACCTAAGGGCAAGTAGATATTAAAGATGAGGTGGAACATGGTGATACATCTGGAACAAAGTAGATGTCCCCTTTCTTTTTCTCTCCAACTGACCTCACTTTATCCCAGACAAAGTTTGTCATTTTGTCTAGAGGACAACAGAACACGGTGACACTGTCTCAAAATATCACGTCCTTTTTCCATAGTTCAACATTATTTCTTCTCTGTGAATCATGTGAAATAACCCCAAAAAACCTTTCCTTGGTAATAGTTATTTGAATATTTTTATATTGATGCAAATATATATTTTGGATATTTCTTGTGAAAGAAAAACCCAAAACAAAACAAAGAAGAGTGCTATGCTCTTATAAGAACTGACCTTTTAGATACAGTAGAAAGAGAAGGTGAAGTTCTGTGAAGATAAAAGAGTAAATATAAAAAATTATAGAAAGAACAAAACAAGAGAGAGCTCACAGTAGATCCAATTGAGTGGAAACAATTTGTAAGAAACTGAGAAATTGTTAGTGATATAAGCGAAATATGAATTCAATGCTAAAAATTAAAAGCAAGCATATCACATTACAAAACATATGGATACATGGTATAAAGGAATCTTAAAATGTCTTACCAGAAAAAAGGTGCTTAATGCTCTTAAACATTAAAAAACCTCTGACTGGGGAGAGGGCTAAGAGCTATTCACAAGCATTTCAAAGCACCTGGATGTGTTCACCCAATTAATGAAAATCTTCTGTTATTCGTGTCTCTGTTTTGGGTTTTTTTAATTGTCATTTGTTCTTAAATCCCCACCCTTTCTTTCCTCCCTGCTACCTTCAGCAAAATCAACTAATTTAGAAAAAAGAGCTCTCCTTTTCCCATGTACTAACTTTTCTGGTCTGTTTGGACATGCTTGCTAAACTAAAAAGGTGAGTCTTTTGACCTGTGCTTTGAACTAAGTGTGAGAAAGTAATTATCAGTCTTAGATAGCTGTCTAGGGTGAAGGAAAAGAAAAAAAGTGTCTTACTGAAGCATGCACAAAGAACATCCCTCTTTGGAGGACTAATAAACCGCATACAGCCTTGCCCTGGCCTGTGTTGTGTTGCTTCTCCATGTCTGTATTTTTTTAGTTCCAGTTATCATAGCTCTGTTTGCTGAGGGAACTTTATCCTCTGCTCTGCTGTGTGGAAAACTGACTGTCTTCGCTGCCTAAAAATGCAGAGCCAGGAATATTGGTAGGCACTCTTTTTGTGTGTATTATACTTTACTGGAGTTCACTAGAGAATTGAAACCTGTGTGTCTTCCTCTTTGGGAGGATTTGGCCTCTCAGCCATCCTGTTTTATTGGATTCACATGGAAATTCCGCGTTTTGTAACTAAATACAAGATTTGAACCTCATATTTGTGAGGTTTGTTACATATAGATGAGCCTGGATACCATCACCCACATTTCAGTCACCAGCAAACTCACTTAGAGCTGAAATTCTGTAATGCCATTTTGATGCATCTTACTCCCTTTTATCCTCCTCCTCCTTTTCTGGGATCATTTTTCCCTTTCTCATGCATAAATGCACACTCCCACAGACAATCACTCCTGCACCAAGAAAGTAGAAAACTGCTCTGAGTCATCTTGTTTATTGGCCTAAGTGCCAATATGAGGTGAAAGTAGAAGATGGAAAAGGGCGTGGTCTTCAAATTAGTCTAGCACTAATGTCATTTAAGAAGAAAGAAAGTGTTGAAAAATGGTCAAATAAAAGCTGGAGAAACCCCTTTGACTGGAGTCATAGGGTTTTTTTGTTGCTGTTGGTGGTGGGTTTTTTTCCTTTATTGTGTGAAGGAACTGTAATCTAAACTCTAGAGACTTCCTTTGAAGGAATGGCCTTCATTCAATTGCAAGGTAGCAGAAAAATTCTGGAAATAACTTCAGAAATTTCCTTAAAATGTGACAGAAATATCAGCCCTGTGTACAATCTTCCATATACAAGCTGCAGCTGAAGTTCCATGGTTTTCTTTTGGAATGTGACTAGCTTGTTCTTATCAAATTTTCTATTTTAATACACAAATTATTTTCATAATACAAAACAAATTAATTCATGTAGTCTCTGTCCATGTGAGAAACATACCAAAAGTCATGTAACCCAAACATAAGCTGGTAAAGCAAGATGAGAAAATATTTATAAAAAGCAAGGCCATAGACTTTCTCTAACCCAGAAATATCATTCTTATATTCTAAAGCTTTGGGTTTCCCTTATGAAAAGTAGAAAATTTTCATTTGAGGTAGGACTATTTTTTAGGTAATAATGTGTATTTTGTTCAGCAAGTGCCTTGAACAGGATGGCAAGTAACCGTAATACAGTTCTTACATATGCCTTCATTCTTATTTTGTTTTGTTGTAGGTAAAAAAATGGACATATGTTAAATACTTAACTGACCTTCTAATTATCAGTTATCTCAGTAATTTCAAGTTGTTTCAGGGCAGCTGAAAAGTAGAATCTAGTGTCAGTCTGTGCAGGTGTCTGTGTGTTGCCCATCTTTGCCTGTGCAGAAAAGGGAGAAGACTCCGCTTGTCTGAGAGTCAAAGAGGTTGTGCTCAGTAGGGATGGGTATGTATATCCTTGTTGTCAATTTGTGTGACTGACAACAAGGATGGTCAGAGCATGGGATGAAGGCAACTTAAGGCTTTCTGCTCCCCTGCAGAATAATATCTTCTTGTCTACCAAGCTATTCAGTTCCATTACCTTGGCAGGACACAGCCACTCTTCCTCTACGTGCAGTTTGCTAGATGACAAAAAAAAAAAAGGTTGTTTACTTTTTTTCCTCAATTATTTCCTAACTTTATAAGAATCATGCTATGCAAGCTATTTCCACATTTATGAACAATCAGATTTAGGTAATGTGTTGCAACCCATGGCTAAAAAATTTGAGGACGATATCAAGCTGGACACATTTTTCTCATGCCTCAAAAAAAAAAAAAAAAAAAAAAGAGAAATTTCTTTGAAATTCAATAAATTGTGTTTAATTACCCTGTGGCGGTACTGAAACCTTGTATTCAAAGCAGTCAAAAATAAAAATACTAAAATCCACAAAAGGCACTTTGTCGTGTCCTTTCCCACTTGAGCCTGTGCAAGCAATAATCATGGAATCATAGCGTATCTCTCAAGCTGGAAGGGACCCATTAAGATCATTGAGTCCAAATCCCTGTTGCTCTCAGACCTACCTAGAACTAAACCATAAGACTGGCAGCATCATCCAGATGCTGCTTGAACTCTGGAAGGCTTCATGCTGTGACCACCCGTCTAGTGAACAACCTTTTCCTAGATTCCAGTCTGAACTTCACTTGATGCAGCTTCACTCTTCTCCCTTGTGTCCTGTTTCTGTTCACCAGAGAGAAGAGGTTACCACCTTTTCTCCCCTGCCCCCATCCAAGATGTTGCAGACTGCCCTCAATCACCTCCAAGGTGAACAAGACAAATGATCAGGGTGTTCCATGGATTGGGGAAGAGTGGGACACAGACCAAAGGTCCTGGGACTCCCTGACTGTTATGTTTCTAGTGTTAGGAACCTCTTTTAAATGTTTTCTTTCCTGAGACTTGGAAGTTTGACTAAAGTGCATTTCTGATGGAGCACAGTATATTTTAATAATATTGCTGAGCCATCGGAATTTTCTCAAATACTACAACTATTACAGTGTAGAATTCTTCAGTCCATAATGGCTTATATCAAAAATGTAAGTAAAAAACTCTGGTTTATAGCAGTGTGTTCTTTCTTATCTACATGAAATTGAATAGCTGTTATACATATCTCTGACTCATCCCACTTCGTTAAAAGCTCGATTACATGCAGCACCTCTGGGAATAAGGGCCTTCATCAGAAATGAAAGAAAGCATAAGCCAGGGAGTGCTCATAGTAGTTATACTGGGACAGAACATGCTGCTCCCTTAAAGGCTCACATTCCATTGCTTACATATTGCCATTATTGTAATTCAGCTGATTTATTGCTACTGACACTGTTGTCGTGGTTACCTTAATATTTTCATGCCAAATCAAATATTAACAAAGATAATTCCTTTAATTTGCTGGACAAAAAAAAGAGAGGATATGTGTTATTAAAGTGGGGGGGTTTAAATACTAAAAATAGAGAAGCAGCTAATTAAGTTTGCATAGTAATTTACATACCAATTCTTAACAATTGATTAATGGAAGTAATTTATTCATGACATTCTCATGACCAGACTCCAAAACTCTCCTGCAATTAAACAGTGTCAGAAGCACCTACGGAATGTTCCACATCCACTCCTTTTACTGTTTCTCTGTGAAAATGTACACAATTTCATTTTTCCTGCCCTGTTTTGACAAAAGCTACAAAGCTGTCCATTTCCAAGAATAATTTACAAACTTCTTTATTGTGTGAGCTCTCTATTAGGTGGAGAAAAATACCCTGTGTCCAGCTATTATCTATTTATGAGAAAGGGCTCCAGGATATGTTGAATAGAGAACTTTGTGGCCAGCAAAATCTGCGGATAAATTCTTCAGAATTAATATTTTTCATCATGAAAATTGTGCCTACATGGAAACACTTCGAATTTGAGATTTCAACCCCTTATTATAAAAGTTTCATGCTTAAAATAGTTATGACGGTTTTTTTGGACAAAACCTGACAATATCTGCAGCAATTGTTGCTAAGCAGAAAATTATACACAAGAGGCATAAAGTTAGCAACAAATATGTTCTCAGATTCTTTTTAGAGTTTTTTACAGGAACCTGTTCTAAAATAAAATGTTTTAAACTTGCATTTCATGTCTTTTCCCTGACTCACCTTTCTATCTGATATGCAACCACTCCTCCACTGGTACCACTGAAGAGTCAACTTGAACATCAACTGTCACCTCTCCAGATGACCTTCTAATTTATTTTTACTTTTGTTTAAATTACAGGTGAAAAAGAGGTGCATTTAATGATTCCATTCATTCTCAAATGTCTTCCACCATTTTACAGGGAAAATGCCATTGCAGCACACTTAAGAAATGGTCCTTTTGTTCATTGAGAACTTATAAAACTGGTAATTAGATGTAGGCTAACCTCTTAAACGTTGTATTTGCAAATCTTATCCTAACTAGGTGGAAGGTAGTTTCTAGTGCCACTGTCAGTTGAGATGTTGCAGTGCTTGAAGAACAGGAGTATGAGCTTAACTACATTCTAATATGAAGGTAAAGACCAGAACACCTTATTCTGCTTCTGTACTGGAGAGAAAACAATTTGTTGTAAGGATCTGCTTAATGATGTTATGTTTTTAAAAGTAGTCTTTATTAATTTTTTTTCAAGCTCAAGATTTCTTCAGAGATTAAGCCAAGCAATTCATTGTGTTGTGGGTGTTTTGATACAGCCTGTTGCTTATCAGAGTAAATAAAGAGTTTACAGATATCCTTCAGGACATATATAATCAAGTTGCAGAGGCTGATTGAATCTGCAGGACTTACTTGTGATAGGTCTCATAAAGCACAGTTTTTTTGTCATGTCAGTGTGTAAGTACAAAAATACTTCTAGAAAGGGCAATTAGGCATGCAGGGTTTTTTACATGAACAATTAAAGCACCTTTTACAATGTGTACCAGGTTAAAATTCATTAATTTTATGATACTTAGCTGTAATATTGCTTTGTGTAATTTGACTTGGTATTTGTTTAGAAGATAAAAATAACTTAGATTTAGACTTAGGTAACTTAGACTACTAACTTAGTTAGATATAAGTAACTACTTAACACTTTGCTGGTTAAAGCATTTATAGAAATTGCAGAAGGCTGGCTTTACTTTCATTGTAGAGCAGCTAGTGCTAAATTAGATAGATAAGCTTTAGACAGGAAATTTTACCAATAGTGAATATTCTGGTTTTTTTTCCCTAAATACGGTTATATCTTCCAAATAAATGATTGAAATTTGGGTTTTTTTCCTCCTTCTATGCGAAACAAAATCAGAGCTATCCTTTTCTTGGAGACTTTGAGAAAAAGTGGCAGATTCTGAATGTTTCCAGTTATGTTGCCCCTACAGTACACCTTCAGGGACAAGACTGATATAATGCTCACTGAGGCACAGATACACAGTGACACTTTTCAAAACATGTAGTGACTTCAAAGGGATGTTCACGTTCTCTTAACACCTGAAGTTATGGGTGGTATTATTGTTCAGACAAAGCATTTCATTGGCAGTTACAGGAAGGAGTTTTCTTTATGTGCATTTTTCTGTGTGTAGGTATAACAGAAATACAACTGTGACTATTTCATTGTTTCTTTTGGTAAGAAATAGGAAAAAGAGTTTCCAGAATGCATTCGTTTTCTTTCTTTCATTTTTTTTCTTTCTGCTAGTAACCTTAGTGATCATGTCTAATAGCAATTCTGATACTCAACTTTTATTTCCTCTGTACATCACTTGTTTCATTAAGCATAAGATGTTCATCCTGGAAAGATATATCCAGCCTCAGGCAAGACTTTCATGTCGCTATTTTGACACAGAGGTCTTCTTAGCTATTTTAGGAAAATGATGTGTTCAAAAGTTGAACTTGATAATTTCCTCAACAGTACTTCTTTAACCTGTGGGCAAACCAATGGTGTATTTTGTCTTTTTTTCAACCTTCAAACACTAGCCAGAGGGTGACCTTAGGCAGGTAGATGTCTCAGAAGTCTGAGTGTCATTTTAGATGTTGCAGGGTTTTTTTGTAACACACATACTAAATCTACATCTATTAGCTTATGAGTAATTTGTCATAATAACTGCAAAAACTGTGAAGTCAGTACTTTGCTCTGTATTCAGAGCCGCAGCTTTGATCTCAAAGCAATCCACCCATCACTGCGTACCTGACTAGCTGAGTCGTACAGAGATGCTGTTATTTATGTATGAAAACTGTGTTCAGAGCTAAAGAAGACATTCCTTATAGACAGCTACTTTGTTTAGTGAAGTCATGTACATTTTCATTTATGTTTGTTTTATTTAGTCAGAAAATGACAGTGGAACTGCACTAATTCAAAATTCCATATGATGAGCCATACCTATACAGACACAGACATATACAGACACAGATATATTTACTGGATATTGATATATAGATGTCCATATACTGAAAACTACATTAAAGTATAATCTATTGCATAATATAATCTATAACAAAAAATGTTGATCAACAATAAATCTTTCTTCCAACCATGTTTTTTTGCACAGGCATGTGTAGGCATGTTAGGAAATAATTGTTTTTCTTGTGTTCCTGATTGTATCCTAATCATATTGTGGCACTTCAAGATTATCACTGACATCTTAAAAATATATACTTGGTGAGAGCGAAATGACTGCAGCCTCTGCTCGTTTCTCTGCAAACTGCTTCCTTCTCTTTCAAAGACAAGTTGTAAAACAGTGGGTTGGGTATGGAAGGTTCTCCTCAATGAGACTCGCTTTCAGCGAAGGTGCTGCAGAGTGGCCTCAATGTCACCACATTTTAAAACACGCTGAAGTTTGCAGGAAGTTCCTTTCTTTGTCCAGACCTTGATCAATATAGACAGTTAGTCTGTTCCTGAGTTTCTGCAGTCAGTGCTTGACAGCTGACTTGGGGACAATCTGGAAAGCTGAATCGTTGTCTTTTACAGAGAGGGCAGTAAGATTTCTTGATAAATGTATAATCAGTCAAACCTATTGCCATTCAAAAAATATTGTGCTGCTATTAAGTTAAAAAAGTTTTGCCTGCATCTGAGACAAAGTGCATAAGGAGGGAGCTCACTTGTTCTTCTAAGCCATAGACAAATTTTTCTTTCAAATATTTTGAAATTGTCTTCACACACATTCCACATTATCTTTTTTGTTGTTATGACAACAGTGCAAGAATATACCCTTTGGCACTTTAACTGCTTATATGGTCTGTTAATTCAGAAGAATCATTGTGCAAATATGTCTGTTGGTTGTCAAAATTACCAGTTAACTTTTTCCTATATTTCTTCAGTAAGATATATTTTCAGGAGAAAGAACTAAATTGTATTGTCCTATATCAAATTATTTAGGAAAAAAAATGTTAAAATGAGGCTTTTTTGGAAGAATTAATTTTCATAATGATAAGTTGTTATGATGTGGGGAAGTATTTATTTCCATTAACACACATAACAGAAAACCAAAATAGTCCTTGATGACAAAAATTTACTGGGCACAATTTTTTTTTCCATGGTAAAATAAAATGGTGCAAAAAGAAAATCTTGAGTTTTCTTTTCCTTTGACTTTATAGATCTGGTCAGAAGCATAAAAACTGACCTACTGTTGAATATTTCTTGCATATATTACAGTTTTTCCCGTTCTTTTTCTCAGTTTTTTTTTGCCAGGTATACTGTACATTCTCTGAAGAGGGTGAATAATAATTGTTTCATGTAGGACACTTCTAGAAGCTGAGAAGCAAGACCAAATTAAAAGAAGGTAAGAGTTGAAGATTAAGGAGGAAAAGGACAGGAAAGCAGTTTTCTTCATCTGGAAATGGTTGAAAGACAAGTTTCCATGAACACTATTATTTCATTGTGCATGGAATGATTCCAAGTTTGGACTTCAGGAGTTCAAAGTAGGACAAAGAATTGCGCAGACTCCATAGATTTGGTCTTTTTTCAGATAGTGCCCTAATGAAAAAGTAAATGCATTGTGACTGAGGGCAGCAAATAGGAAAAAAAAAAAACCCTATAAATATAGCTTGGAAGACTTAAAAATATGTTATTTTGCACTATTTTGAAGCTCAGGATTTGGCATTTCCCCCGATGGTTGGCTGTTCAGATTTCAGAAAGTGATAAAGAGTAATTTATTGGCTAATTAAGTTGCTCTTTCTGCTCCAGTCTAAACACTGAAATGGTAAATCACAAATTATGAACTTTATTCAGCTTTCAACCCGCAGCACAGCTCTTTGGACAGATTCCATAGTTTTTCTGTCAGGTCCCTGCACAGGATCTTTGCTTAATGAGGTCTGTGTAATACTAAGGTATAATGATACTGTTTTTCCTGTGGTCTTGATTCAGGCAAATCTTCAAATGGAATTGATAAAAAAAATTATTTGAAGAAGTTTATAAGACACAGTCTTAAAGGTTTTGTCTTGTATGCCTGTGGTACTGATAAGTCAAAGGATTTATCTTAGTTGAGTATTGGGTTTTTTTCATTACTTACATCTGCGACAATAAAGGGCCTGTCTGCAACACTCACTCAGATCTGAAGGTCATAGAATACTTTTCTTTGGAATCCTGATTCTCCATCTGCTATGCACTAGCATTAATGTAAGTAGATATAGTCCAAAGTATCAAAAGAGTTGCCTTATGCTTTCTTTTCCTTATATCTTGTATATTCATGAGAAACCAAAGGGCACAGGAATTAATATTTCTAAAACACAGATGCAACAAAAAATAGGTACTTTTATCTAAAGCTTCATTCATATTTGACTAAAACTATTGATATACATACTAAGTAGTCTAGGTTCTCCCATTTTCCCAGCATTTTCTTTGTATGTAAACGTAGCTCAAACATCTTCACTACAGAAAGTTGTAGTTCTACTTACTTTTTGTGTTTACCCATGTCAAAGTATTTCTTTGGTAAGCACCTGACCTAAAAAAGATCTGTGACACTGTTCTACAAGTTGAAACTGAAAAAAGAGATAAATTTGCATTTAAATTAAATTTTCTGCATGTGTTAAAAAACATAAGACAAAGTAGTGCCTTAAACAAAGATACTGAAGCTTCTGTTAAAAGCATATTATTGTTTGCTTTAGTTAAGGAATGTGTAGTAAGAAATGTGTATCTCAATACCACAATTAAAATTTTAATGACCATTTCTCCCTTCCCACTTTTGATAATCAAGAATATAGTGGGAATGTCATCTGAAAAAATTATTAAGTGTTCTAATTGGTGAATTCTGAAACTTAGTGTGTCTTTCAATAAAGTCAAGTTATTAAAAATTAGTAATTATTAACATGTTTTAAATCATCATTTAGCTGTGAATAAATTAAGAAATCAGTTATCAGGAGATAGCACTAAATCAAGTCTACCTTAAATAATTTAGAGTCATTAAGTAGAAAAAGACACTGATGAGTATCTCCAAGGAAGACATCATTAGCTGGTGATAATTAGTGTGTCTATGGAAATGTAGCCTAACATCTCCCACCTACATTACATTAGTAAAGGAAGCTTTGCCCGTAGCTACAGTTGTCCTTTATCTGTATGCTCTCAGGAAGAAGAATATTTGAGCAGGCTGTCTACCTCTTATCTTTTAGTTGTTCATTTCCTTGGTGTTTAAAAGGTATAGAGATGCTGTGCAATTAACATCCCACCAATTTACAGAAATAGTGTTTCTGTATAAGTAATGTCTAATATTAATTTGGTAGATTTCCAGTGCTGTTGAACTTCAGATATGCTTGCATTTTAATAGAATCACAGAATTAACTAGATTGGAAAAGACCTTTGAGATCATCAAGTCCAACTTTTGACCTAACACCACCTTGTCAATGATGACGTTATGAGCAATATAGCTAAAATAATTGTTATTCAAAGTGCAAACTTTATAAACTGAATGTTTATGTATCATTATAGACAGAGTCATAAAAAGTCTTTGTCAAAGATAGGAGTGACTCTACATTTTGTGATGTTTGACTTTTGGGTAATAAAATTGAGGGGAAAAGGAAACAATTTTATAAACTCAGCAGGACCTGAGATCTATGTTTCCTTACACCTGGATTGTAGATCATTTTGTTGCTGGTCAGAGGTGCGACCAAGGACTGAGATTTAAAACAAAATTAATTTCATCCAAGATGCATCAATTTTGGGGTAACTTACTTTAGAGACACATCTTAAGCCTATAAATGAGAAGTTAGTTCCCAACATGAGAAATGTCTAAAGGCCAAACTTCTAAAGGTATTTGAATAGTTACTCGAAGTGGTTGGATGTACTTTTAAACAGCAAGAGTATAAACACCTCTGGCTTAAGTGGTCACAAAAGACATTGTGTGAACATTGTGTTTTCAAACTGTGTGACAGTTTTGACAATCCAGTCACAAATCTTTGATTGCACTAGTTGATTTCCATAAAATTAAGTCATTTCATAAGAAATAGGCCACCCACCTATTTTATGTTTATAGTAAAGTTGAAAAGATGGCTACATTTACATTTAAGAAATTTTAGGAGCTTCTAGTATATTGGTACTTTAATGTGCTTGGGAGGAAAAAAGTCTAGAGAGGAATACAATTTTGACTATCCAAATCTTTGGAGCTCCATATCAGTAAAAAGCTCTGCTTACCCACAAATATGCCTATGAGAGATGAAGTTTTGCTTCAGCAAGCAGTCTTGAACAATGCACATAAAAAGCTGAAGTGCTTAGGCACAGATATAGAGATGCATCAAGACTGAGGCACTGTGTCTCCAGGGCACAAGGGGAAATACACATCTTCTTGTTACATCTGTGCCAAAGATCCAGCATCTGCCCCCATATGACAGCAATCCCTTTGAAATAACTTTGAGCCATCCTCACACATAAAATAGTCATTAGATGAAGTTCTTAAAAAACCGTGAGATGGAGTACAGTAATAACCTGTGTCAGATTTTCATTTCTTCTTTTATGCTTCTAGGGTTTAATTTAATTTTTAGCTATGAGCAACTTGAAGATTATCCCATAGCTGCCCAACATCAGTTGAGTAGCTCTGTGTAGTCTTTTAAAGCAGCTGGGCTTCTAAAAGACTCTGCTTTTGACTAATATATTTGCCAGCATGAAGCCATCCAATGGACTTAATTTTTCTCTGTTCATTTTCATAAAATTACACAAATTAAAATCATGTTAAAGTGAAAGAAGAAACAGGGAAAGAATTTTACATATTTCTTTAGCAAATGAGCTAGCATAGAATCTTTCCTGGGAATGACCAAAATGAGCAATGTTCAGGTTCTCACATGTTGCTTGCGTAACAGTGACACACTTCTGAGGAGAGGTGGGTTAAGCCCTCGGAGACTAAATGCTGTGTATCATCCTTCAGTGGTTTGGGTGTGCCAAAGAGGCTGTGTCAAGAGACTGTCTGGATTTTGGAGGCCGTATCCTCTCCTCAGGGAGAAAGATGGAAGAAGACAGACCAGTATGTCAACAGGGAGTACTTCTGATCAGCTGCAGGGGCAACAGGTGCAGCAGGCAGTGACCACGTTCAGTAGATCTGCCCTATCACCGAAGCTCCTTCCTAGAATAACAGCCCCAGCTTCAAATAGGTAGCTGTTTTCAGATCAACGTAATTTTGCATATCTAAGACAAACGATACTAAATCAGATCCTTGTTAAAAGTTTTGATGACATTAAACATAATTATTTTTTAAATCTGTGCGTAATTTCTCCAGTCCCCATTTAATGAAAAATAAAAGGAATGCAAAGTGATTGCACTTCTGTAAGCAATCTAAAATGATTACTTTGTCAGTAGAATTACTTTTTTTCTCTGTTCTTGTAATTTGACTTTAAATTACATTTTAGTTGCTATTATTTTAGGTTAAACTTATTACTTTTCTATTTAGAATTTTTTAGTTTGAAAGAAAAAAATTAAATTCCTGCTTGCCCCTTCTTTAACAAAATATATGTGATTTTTTTTTTTTTTTTTTTTTTTTTTTTTTTTTTTAATAAAAGCTGTAGCATCCTTATTGTGCACACCTCTGTAGTCTGTCTGCTGGGTAGTCCAAAACCAAATCCTTTCAATAAATGTTCTGGTAACTTGTAGAGCATAATACCAGCCTGTAACTAAATCATGATGTACGAATACCACACCTAGGTTGGGGCAACCCCTGTTATCAATACAGGCTGGGGGGAAGAACAGATCGGGAGGAGCCCTGAGGAGAAGGACTTGGGGGTGCTGGTGGATGAGAGGCTGGACCTGACCCAGCAATGTGCACTCACAGCCCAGAAAGCTAATTGCATCCTGGGCTGCATCAGAAGAAGTGTGACCAGCAGGTCAAGAGAGAGGATTCTGCCCCTCTGCTCTGCTGTGGTGAGACCCCACCTGCAGTGCTTCATCCAGCTCTGGGATCCTCAACACAAAAAGAACATAAACCTATTGAAGCAATTCCAGAGGAGGGCCACCAAGTCGATTAGAGATGGAGCACCTCTCTTATGAGGAAAGGTTGAATTGGGATTGTTCAACCTGGAGAAGAGAAAGCTTTGGGGCGACCAAATAGTGACCTTCTGGTATTGGGAGGGAGCCGACAGGAAAGAAGGAGACTATTTATGAGGGCATGTCTGTATATATATGGCTTCAAACTGAAAGAGAGTAGGTTTAGATTAGATATCAAAAAGAAATTGTTTACTGTGAGGGTGATGAGGCACTGGAACAGGTTGCCCAGAGAAGTCGGGGATGCCCCATCCCTGAAAGTATTCAAGATCAGGTTGGATGGGGCTCTGTGCAGCCTGGTGTAGTAGAAGGTGTCCCCGCCCATGGCAGCAGGGTTAGAACTAGATGATCTTTAAGGTCCCTTCTGACCCAAGCCATTCTATGAAGCATCCACATATATATACTCCTTGTCAGTTTCTGCAATATTATGTAGGATTAGTTTAATACTTAGTTATATCTGGAATATACCAAGGATGTATATGTACATACCAAGCAGAGAAATTCGGACTTTGATTGGAAACTAGATATTGGTAGACTAAATGCCACTGTGCAGTGGCATGAAGCATCAGTTTGAAAAAAGAGCTGCTTCCGGGATGATAGAATTACTTTGCGTTTATGGTAACTGTAAGGCTTTTTATGAGAGAGGCTCTTAGCTCCCTTGTTGGTCACTATTGGAGCAGTCTGAATCGTCTGACCCAGTGTGGTTATAACTTCTAAGGCCGTTAGGCCCAAGATTTTTCTAACACATTAGAATGAATTAGGAGACTTGTTCTCTTAACCATCTCATATCTACCTGTCTTGTCAACCTATACCTCCATATCTTCATGCTTTTACAGTATTTTCTCCTTAGTTGTATTTTAGGCCATGCTTACTTGAGCTCCCTATGCTATGAAGAAACATATTTACTGAAAAGTAATTTAACAACAATTTGTTACTTGGATTAAATTTTTATTTTTATTTTTATAAAGACTTGTGGCTCAGAAGCAAATTTCTTATTGAGCATGTTCATGCTGTAGCAGAAATATGCTGTGACCCCTCTTTGACAGTAAAACATTACTTGTTAGAATTTGATTTCAAATATTTGAAAGTGTAAATCCAAGGAAATAGAACATGTTTATCTTAATAGCACACTGTATTATCATTCACTAACATTTAGTTCCTAAAAATTTGTTACAGTCATACTGTAGGGATTGGTGAGAAAGGGGGGCCTTTGGAGGGACCAAAATGAGTCACCGTGGCTAAACAGAAAGTACAGGATTACAGAGTTAAAGAATTAAAAGAACTCCTCAAAAAGCTAAATTTAAGTCCAAATGAGAAAAGCAGAAAATATCATGAACCATTACAGATTAAATGCAAATATATAAAGTGTGACAGAAAGAGTTTGAAGAGTCACTTAGGAAAAGCATTAAAAACTAGTAATAAATCCCTTTTACAGATGCAGTAGAACATGGTGCTTTCAAGAAGGCCTCTAGGGACCAAAAGAAAAGTTCAGAGGAGATGAGTCTGTAACAATGATATTAGATAATTTTTTCCATCCATCTGTGGAGGATGTTGAGTTTGCTGGAGCCATGGGTGGATGCCCCTCAAACCTAGAGCACAGGTAGGACAGACAATGACAGAGAAAATGGGCCATAGGAATAGGAACAAACTGGCAGGCTGAGCTGGAGCACACCAAAGAATTCTACAGGATATCAAAAATTGAACAGTCAGACTGCTCATTTTGCTAATGCAATCTTTTAATTTTTGTTCAGTATCAAAAGCTTGAAATGAAACTGAAATGTGGCACCAAGTTTTAAGCAGCATTCCAGACATCAGGAGGAACATGAAAAAATCTGGGAAAGTTCTGACTGGTGAAATGACAGGCAAAAGATATGACCCAAAAAAGGAATAGAAATACATGCTCGAAGGATGCAGATGTTTTCTCAGTGACTTGGGAAAACAGTCATGCAATTTCTAAATTCAAAATGATGTACTAAATGTACTTTTAAGATATGCTCTCCTAATCAAGGGATTTTTCAGTTTTGGAGCTAGGTTAATCATAAGAATACTTATGTGACACCCAGATATTCTACAGATGCTGACATATGGCATATCTACAAAATATATGCAAGATTCTGTTTTCTAAAAGAAGACCTATTGCATCATTTCTCTGCTTCCTGTTCCATTCATATTCATCACTAAACATCTGTCTTTATTGAAGAATTGAAATATGCTTTGTATATAAAGGTATGTAAAATGTATACACATGCAGACATGCAAAGAGCCAATTATTTCTGCAGTGGTTGCACTACAACTGTTAAAATAAAACCATCTTTCCTTTGTATGTTCCTTGGCTTCTGTTTTCCTGGGACTATGTAGCATATTTGTGGCTTACCACAAGGTTTTCTTTAAAGTAGCCTAAGCTGCCTATTGTTCTAATAATGTCCATAGTGGTATTTCAAGATTCATTGACTTTACGACATCTGACAGGGTGGTTTATCTAGTAGCTGTAGTAGGTGAGGGCAACCAAAGCATATTCCATCTTTCACAAGTTTCCACCAGAGATGATCTTGGAATTTCTGCTAAGGGAGAGGTGAAAAAGATAAGAAAAGCTCTCCATATAATTAAGAAGGAAATTAAAGAAGAGGTAACACAGTTACTTTGATTTATTTCTTATCCTGGCCTTCTGCTAGGGTTAATAATTTATGTTTCTCCAAAATATGGAAGCCTCAGCTAGAAAATATACCTTGTACTAAACAGAAGACTGAAATAAATGATATTTCTGTCCCTAAAAACTCTCCAGTGTACCTATGGTAGAGTTTAATCAGGCATCCTGATTCGGGTTAATGAAGATATTTGGGTGAATGTTAGGTAAACTCAATTTAACATTAAAGCTCAGCATAACTTTATGCTGCATAGTAATTCAATCCTTAAGCTTCCCTCTTTCAAGCAATATTTCATAGTTCAGTGTACATAATTGTTCACTGAATAATTGGTTATAAAACAAGGTTAAAAAACAAGCTGTCATTCTGGAATCAGTTTTTGTTTTAAGTAAATAGGTAATTAATTTTATAACAGCAGAAGCCTCATTTAATCTAGCTAGTCTGGCATGAAGTGCCTTCCAGAGTGCAATCTGTGCATTCTTGATCAGGAGAAATAAATATAATTATCTTCTAGAACTCTTTTAGTTTTTCAACCTACTTCTTAGCTGCCTATATTAACTTCTGTGCTAGTAGATATAAACCATCTTACATTCAAGCGAACATCCTAATTGAAAATTCTAGGTCTATGACATATGTTTTCCAGACTATGAAGCATTTCAGATTCACAGAATCATTTTGGTTGGGAAAGACCTCTGAGGTCATCAAGTCCAACCTTCGACTGATCACCTCCTCGTCAACTAGACCACAGCAGTAAGTGGCCACATCCAGTCATTTCTTTAACACCTCCAGAGAATGACTCCACCACCTCTCTGGGCAGTCCATTCCAACGCTTAACAACTCTTTCCATGAAGAAATTCCTCCTGAGTTTGTGCTCAGTCTGAACACCTCCGGGTGCGGCTTGAGGCTTTGTCCTCTTGTCATGTCAGTGGTTGCCTGGAAGAAGAGACTGACCCCTACCTTCCTACAACCTCCTTTCAGATAGTTGTAGAGAGCAATAGATGATCACCCCAGAGCCTCCTCTTGTTCAGGGTAAACAACCCCAGCTCTCTCAGCCTGAACTTGAGCAGGCTGCAGCATTTTCCCTGACTTGAGTTAATTTTTTTCAGTCTGAGAAACCAAGGAGTGGCCCATTGGCTCTACAAAACAATTCAGTTCCAGAAGCCAGTTTCAACTAGTGTTGATGAAAAGTGCTGAGCTTCCAAGAAGCAGAAATAATGTGTTGGCACTGTAGTTGAGATAATACGTACTCATTTGTTTAACTTAATTCTCACTTCTGTTGAAAGTTCACATCTCTGATCTGGAAAATTAAGTTAGTTAAGAAATTAGAGGAATTTTTGTAGCAAGATGCCCGCCCAAGTAATCACTGTTTCCTTATCTGCTAAGGCTGCGTATCAGCTCCTAAAGGCTGCTTGATGGAATGGCGGAAGAGAAGGATTTCTAACTGGCAATTTGATCAGCGAATAGATAGGCCAGGTTACAACAGTCAGAAGACTGCTTCTAACTAAATCCCGTACTGTGGAAAAAGATTCTCTTTGACCTAGTGGTGTTCCAGCTACAGCTGTAATGTCCCCCTGATAGGCCATTCTATACCCTGCATCTTCATCTGTGGATACATTCCTCTAGATAAAAAGCCCTGATGTTCTTTTTCTGCTGCAAGGTTAATTTTTACAGATCTTCAAAGGATATGGTTCTAAAGGAGCATATGAGAAAACAAAACATCCTTTCTCTTCTTTTTTGAAAATTTCGCTATAGATGGTGTATGAAATATTATAGGATTAAGTTTATTGTATTTCACAGATTTATATCTTCATCTCTTATTTATTTAAACTTGACATTATTTAAAAACCTAAGTGAAAATATCAAGAACAAATTTATGCATGTACTTAGCCTAGCCTAAGCAGACAATCGGCTTACATTTAAAAGTTTATAGTCATACTCCTCAGTGTAGTAAATGTTAACTGAATGCAACAAAAGTAGTGAGAGTTCTCTGACTCTTCAGGGAGGCCATACAGCCAGAGAAATATGAGCTACTATTTCCAGGAAGGAAATTCACAACCCCATAAATTTACTGTATGTTCAAGTCAGGCTGTTCTCTACTTGTAGGGTCTGATATGTGGAATAAAACAGCACTGATAAAATAATAAAAAATTAGTTTCGAAGGTAGAATTTTTTTTATTTGAACGAAGAAGTAAATATATAACACCTTAAGATACTGGAGCTTTATAAGGGGGCAACTATATTGTGTTCTTGCAGAAAATTCATACCACAATGTTGGGGTGTCCTGGCAGGCCTGCCCGCCCGGGGCGTGGGGGGACGGGGCTGCTCCTGGGAGAACCCCCCCGGTTTGGGGTTGTCTCTATGCAAATGTGTATTGGTTTTTCCCTTCCCCCCTGCGGTGCCAGGGGTGTTGAGCTGGCCCCGGGTTCTCCCCCTCCCCATTGGCTGTTGCTGTAAGCCCCGCCCCCAGTGCCCAGGACCCGGGAGAAGCGAGCAGCTTTGAGCCAGACTGCTGCCGGGGACGAGCGAATAAACACCTCCGGCTTCCTCCAGCGTCTCCGTTCTCGCCTTCCTTCATTCCTGGTGTCCAGGGGGGTCCAACCCAGAACGCCCGTGGATGTAGCTGCTTCACCTAGAGAGGGCTCCGCAGGCAGACAAGGGAAATTACAAACAGCTTGGCCGGCTTTCAAAGTGTGGTCTAAAATCTGCTATTTTGCTGAGCTAGTTTGGGACCTCACCCCCGAACTAGCTAGCCACAGCAGCCAGACAAAGACACACAACAATAATCAGGAACAAGGCAGAAAAATAAAATTGTCTTTAGAAGATCCTAACCCTGATTGTGAAATGTCAGCTGAAGTTCTGAGGTTAAGCTTGTATTTCAACCTAAGTGGAAATAAAAGCATTTATGATCCATGGAGAGAACTGTACTCCAGATTCATGACACACTGATAAGGACAGATAGGCCTTTTGACCAGCAGTGAGATTATATTCTTGCCTAGTCTTTTGCATGTCCACATTTATGGTCATTGCATGGATTATTTGGTTTGCTGCTTGTGATCACTGATCTAAATGCACCCTAGTAGAACTCTTCATCTATCTGATCTGTACATTTCTCTGAGATATTAAACTTAGCTGGTTAGGCTGCAATAATGCACAGTTTGCTTTTAAATACCAGCATTAGTGCAATACTAGAAAGTATTGACAGTGAGATATTGAGCAGACCTCACTGTCTTTAAAATATTGCTTGACAGTAGAGCAAGAAGACCAAGGAGCATTCCAGGTGGCATGGTGTTTGTCCATATGGTTTACAAATTTTGTCTGGAACTACAGCCAGAAACACCATTCAGAATATTGCTGTTCTGAAGAATTTGCTGAAAATACAGTCAGTGACAGATAAGTGACCCCTCATATTTTGTGGAATTATGACCCATTGTGTTGGTTTGTTGTTGTTGTTAGTTTTGGGGTTTTTGTTTTTTTTTTTTTTTTTTTTTTTTCTGATGTATACTTTAAATATTAAGGCTTAATGTGATGTCTGGTTTGGTCTTTGCTTTTGAGTTAATGTTGTTTAAGGATAGCATAGATGTAAATATCACTGTAAAAATGTAATCTACAAACATAAACTGCAGCTGTATTTCAAAAATGCTATAATTAGTTGAATTTCAAAACCAAGAGGCAAAGTAATTTTAAATAAGTGTATTAATATGAAGTAGCATATTTGAAATTTGAAAATTTAACAGGTCTTTTATGGGCTCTAAGAAGCACACTTGAGCTTGCAGAAAGATCAGATATTTTGTGTGTTGCTATGATGACATTCTATTTCAGTAGTTGTTTGATGAATACACTTCCCATCTCTCAAATATTTTGATATATTATTTAGTAGTAACTAATTTTCCCTCTAAAACCAGACTGAATGAGAGCCAAACTCACCATCTTGCTATACAGAACAACTAAAAGGAGTAATTCAGCTCTAAAATCAAAGGCTAAAATCCCAACATCACAGGCACCTAGTACATAGATTACTTATCTAAGACACAGTATTGTAAGATATCCTCTTCCAAAATACAATATTGTGAGATATTGTCTAAGCTTTTTCTACAGAAAAAAGCCTTCTGAATTTAAATTTGCAAAATTTTATTTGCTTTTCTATCTGCCTCTGTGGGTAACATTCATAAAAATTAATGTTTCCATAGTAGACTGTATCAGACTTTGAAAAAAGAAAGCACATACTCTTCTACTTAAAATTGTGCCTGCACTGATGTCTGAAGTTAATTTTCTTTCAATTCTATTTTTGACTGAAATAATTACTAAAAACTAGATTCAAAGGAGATTTTGGGAAAAGAACAAAGCCAACAAAATATTCCAATAAAATGTGATGAGGAACTGAGGGAAAAACCCAATACTTAATGTGTACTAGAATAAATATGCACTAGATGTGCACTAGAACAAAGAGTATAACGAGTTTTTGAAGTGTCTAAAGATAGTTGCTTTCTATTCTCAAAACAGCAAATGTTTAACTAATTCCATGTTGCAAATCTTCCTACGTGTTGCTGTGCATTTGTGGTTAAATCAGCTTTCCCAAGAAGTACACTCTGAAAGTGGTATCAAGGAATACTTATAGTTTTACAACTGGCAGTTAACAGCCATTTGCAAAATAAAATTTTAGTCTATACCATTAAGGGTTTATTTTTTTTTTCATCTACTGCTATCTGTCTAATAAAATACAAGGGGCTTCCTTCCATTTCCTCCTGGTAGAGATGAATGGATTAGAGTGGACCATTAATCAGAACACGAAGATAAGAAAGCATCCACAATGAAGAGGACCTGTTGCTTTTATTAAATGCACATTTATGACCGCATAAAAATATTCTGGATTTCAGGGATAATAATTTTCATATATAGCTTAGGAAAAGAGGTGGTGGCAAGATTTACAGGCTGTGCAAAGCAGCATGAGATGTTAGTGGAGACACAACTTCATGGCCTAACTAGAGAGTGTCTTGAGCAGTTGAAGAACCTGCTCAGTCAGAAATTGAGCCAAACCAAACTTTGCAGCTCCTCAACGAAGTCTGCACATCTTATTACTGAAGATGACATTTCAATCTGTTTCAGGTAATGTGAAAAGACTGTGCAATGCAGCAGATGCCTGGAACTGCAAAGTCAGAAAAGTAGTCAAAATAGCACTAAATATGTAAATCTGAACTTAAGTTATTCAAAACGATTTGATGCAAGTCCCTCTAAATACATCAGTCAGCACCATTTCAGCTAGTCCTAGTACAA
The DNA here is from genome assembly GCA_013397865.1 of Struthidea cinerea. Classification (NCBI taxonomy): domain Eukaryota; kingdom Metazoa; phylum Chordata; class Aves; order Passeriformes; family Corcoracidae; genus Struthidea; species Struthidea cinerea. Next base: position 146,668 of record VZTI01005831.1, on the reverse strand, counting down.
GTACCTGTAACATTGTCTACCTGTAAAGGCAATGGGAAAAACTTACGTATTTCCAAAACATTTAGAAAATCTTCAGTTCTCTATTCATGCAAAAGTTGTAAAAAAATATTAACTTTTCATGAAAACATTCACAGTAACATATTCAGCGATATTTAGACATCTACCTAGATTCTTGTCTTTGGAGTTATCATTCAAATATGGACATTTTCCTACAGAGTCAAGTAATGCCATGAAATCTTATGCAGTAATGTAATGAGAAATCAAGATAGAACAGGAGCACAGAATCAGCATTATGTTCATAGATGTTCAGCACATATTAAAATTCCTGTCATATGGGTGAAGTCACTTCAGATCAGTCTTTTCTCAAAGTTTGCTCACATTCTTCACATTAATTTTAGTAAGGTAACTGGCTGATAAAATTAGAGGCCAGAAAATTTTACCGGTGTGGGGAGAGAAGGAAGCAGCTGCATTTTACAGAGGAACATGGAGAGCCAGGAAAGCCTGACAGCAGTAAAAAGAACAAATTGTGTGGGAGAAAAAAAGAAGGATAGTCTAGTCAGGGCCAAGGTGGAATTGGGAAAGCCAATTTGACAGAGAAAACTTCCCAGTTACATATGAATATGCTTATTTTTATGGAACAAGGAAAGGCCATTGGGAAATATTGATTTAGATGCCCTCTGCATACCCCTTGGCTGGTCAGAGACTTAGAGGTCTGTGAAAGGTTACTTTGCCTCTGATTAAAATTTGAACAATCAGTTCAAGAGTCCATGGAGGGGTTGAACTCCAATTTTCGGTGCAGAAGTTGCCAAAAACCGTACAATGCAGAGTGATAGAAATTCCTTCATAGTACTAGGTTTCATACACAGAGCTAATGTACACAGTCTAGTTTTTATCCATCTCTGCATGTGTGTTTCAAATGGAAAAAGGACCACCAGAAGGAAATAAATTCCTGGAGATGGTGACTACTTGAGAGAGGGTACCAAAAATATTCTATAAATCCAATGTGATGTAATAGTTTAAAATTCTTTCCTTGCAACAGGTGCAATTTTGTTTGGTTAGGAAAAAATATTGCACACTCATTCAGAAAATGTCCTTTCGACAAGAATGTATTTTAAAAAAAATTCTAAATTACTTCAGAATTTTATACCTGGTAATACTCCTACCAATTCTATCCTGACGATACTTATGTCATATTAGCTAATTAATTTGGTCCTTTGTCATTTTTTTCCTAGATCTCACATTGCATTAGAAAATAATGTGGAATCATGGGATCATTAAGGTCTGAATAGATCTCTAAGATCCTTGAGTACAACCGTTAACCTAATATTGATACATGCACCACTAAATCATGTCCTTAAGCACCACACTTGCACATTTTTTGAACACTTCCAGGGCTGGTGATCCCACCACTTGCCATGCCTGAAAACCTTTTCAGTGAAGAATTTTTTCCTAATATCTAATCTAAACCTCCACTGGTGCAATTGAGGCCATTTCCTCCTGTCTTAATGCTTGTTACCTGGGAGAAGGGACCGCACCCACCTTGCTAAAACATCCTTTCAGGTAATTGTAGGGAGCAAAAAGGTCCTCCCTCAACCTCCTTTTCTCTAGGTTAAACAACCCCAGCTTCCTCAAACCCAAGAGGTGTTAAACCTTATTTTTTGGTAATATTTTGTCTTCATTTTTTTATACTTTTGGCCCAAGGGTCTCTTGTTTGATTATCACTTCAGTAATTTAGTGTCATTTATAGATCTGTGCTACTTTAAGTAACACTTTTCTCCTAGGAAACTGCAATCCTAATCATGCTTGTCAGTTAATTTAGGGACAAGATTTTATCTTTTGAATTTTTTTAAAATAATATTAAAAAAAATTCCATCATAAGTTTCATTGGAAACTTAGGAAATAATTTTGGGTGTATGTGGTTAATAGTTGAATTCCACTGTTTAGACTGGAACAAATTCTTCTTTTCATTGACTCCCAGGCCTGAGAGAAGGAAGATGTATTGACCAAGATGTTATGCATTCTTTGAAGTACACAAACTTATTTTCATATAAAAAGCTGCCAAAAACCCAACAGTAGTAGAATGGAGACTGGTGAACAATTTAATTCATATTCACCAATTACCTGGTCATCTCCAAGGGACTGAATCAGGAAAACAAACTCAGCTCTAATTTCAGGCTTGGTCCTTGCTGTTGGTATGATCAAATGATGAAATGAGAGTAGAAACTTCAAGATGGTGCATGAGTTTTGCAGCTGAAGAAATTAAGAGGAGCAAAATACAAGCAAATACCAAGACAAAAAGATCAAAACAAAACAAATCACCTTAAAACCCTTACAAATCAACTATTCTTTTTAAACTTAAATGTCATGGTTTTCCTTAGACATTGATTACTTGAGAATTTTGGCTTTCTTTAAAAACAAGAAACAATCTCTGTTTCACTAATGATTACAGAGAATTATTGAAGATACGCAGTCATAAAGGCCCAAAGACCAGAGGGCAGATCGGCATATCTATGAAAAATGCTCTCTCTCCATATAAACTTTGTTTTATAATCTTAAATTATCACAACTAAAGCAAAACTACACTTAAACTCAACATCTTCTTTTCAACTGCCACATGATTTTGGCTTAGGAAACAGGCCGATTAGTATTGAAGATGTGAATCGTGTGGCTTTGGAACTGCGACCAGCTGGCAGGGTTGATGGGTAGGTTGGTTTCTGTGGTACCGTCCCCTGCCCAGCTACTTTTGAAAATGATTGCAATAAGTGATTTCACTAGAAGTGAAAGTGAAGAATTGAAACAAGTCTCTACTCAGAAAACTTGCAGTAGCACATTATGTCTTCCAAGCCATCACCCAAGTAGATGAATTTGAAAATGAAATGCTCCAAGTTAAGATTGCTCTGCTTCCATCATTGTACAGATGACCTAATGTCTAAAATGGGCCTACCTGAAGGCCTAACTTGGCACACAGAGACTTTGGCAAGTGTTAGGTGCATCGCTCCTGTTAAATATTGACTGTATCCAGTGTTTATATGGTAAGTGTTGAACATGAAGAAATGCCTCTCTTGATTTGTTTTGGAACAACCAAATCCCTGTTGTACAAACTCCAAAAAACAGTTGGCTGAAATAGCTTCCAACAAAGCTCTAAATATATTTTTAATTAAGCCCAGGGCTACTCACTAGAACACTGTGTTTTCTTTTCAAACTTTTTACCCTGCCAGTGCCTTTCTCCAGTGGCCATTTTACAAACACATCCCTGCAAACTGAAGCCTATCTTCAATGAAAAGACTCTTACAGCAAAAGTTTTCAAGTGTTAGGAGAGGAAACTTCCTAGAAATGATGGGTAAGATGGTATGTCATGAAACTTAAAATTTATTATTTCTCCTTCCATCAAATATTTGTTCAATTTGGTTTTCATTATCTACTGTTTAGAGCATGAAATAAAAGAAACATTCAAGAGATAAACACGATATTAAGTGAATAGAGCAGTGCCTGAAACCTAGACTAACTCTCTAATCTATTTACAAAACACATTAGAGCATTTGTACCTTTGTGGTTGACATCTGGTGACAATATATATCATTCCAGAATTCATGAACTGAATGCATTTCTGAGTATTCCTGCTTTGTTAATTGAAGCACACTGATGCACAGGACACTGAAGCCTACCGAAACAGGTTTCAGCGAAGCAATATGGGTGGAATAGTTGATAAATATCCCTGTGACAGGACCAAAGGCTGTACAGTTTTTTCTAATTACCCAGTTGATTCTCCTTCCCTGATGGTGGAGGAAAATAGCTAATTATGGAAACGCATTTGAGAAATCCTGTCATCTAACATTTGTGAATAATTGTAGAAGTCTCTGAAATATATGTTTTGAAATGTTAAAGATGACAGTACTGTCATACACGGCTCTTTAATGTGATGCTGCTAATGTACTTGAACAACTGTCAGGATTCCAAAAGGCATACAAGGCTTTCCCTGACCCTCAAATTCTTACAAAGATTGCTGTTATCCTTTTGTGAATCTGACTATTTTTAAACAAGTGTTTCACAGTTTACTTTGGGGAATTTATCAACAAACATGCATTATAGTAAGGATCAAATACCTGAGGCTGTCCTTTACATCTTTTTTCTGTTTTCTATTCTAGCTAAGGACTTCTTTACGAAGTTAAGTTCATTAAATAAGGAAATGACTGAGGCAGCCTGTTTTTAGAAGAAAAAGGTGGTGAAGGTAGGCTGACTAGATATGATTTGGAACAGGATCTCCCACATCACAGGATGGGATTTTAACCTCTGCGTTTAGAGACAGGCATTTGTTGCTGTTCAGCTTTTTGTAGAAAGCATAGAGCTTTGAGTATATTTCCAGATAATTATCATCACCTATGGCTAGGGGCACTTGCCTACATTATGAAGTCCAGATCCATCTACTTTTTCCATTTTAGAGAAGCACAATAATCTTGAGCTTTCGACATCTCATAAACATTTCTTGGCCTCTGCATATGTTTCTTTCTAATCAGAAATTCAATTTGAGAAGCATTTTCATATAGAAAACATAGTTTTTACATTGGTCTTTCTGATGGACTAGAAAGGATTCATAGCAAAACTACTAACAAGCTCTAAACTTTGTAACTGAAGATTTGCATATTGATACTTCTATTCTGCATTTTAATATTATTTAGTCACTTTGAAAATTATCTTTTAATTTACTTCTTTAATGATAATTTAAGCTAATTTTCTAGTAATCTTAATGTTTGCTATTGGGTCAGCTCTAATTTTGCATCACTCATCACTACTTCTGCAAAATGTTAAAAGACCATTACATCTTGCCATTTTCAAAGTCAGTAATTAATTTACTTTGCTTGACAGTAAAGTATGATAATATTTCTGGTAGTACCACTTCATCATTCACAGATGACAGCTTTTGTTTTACAGCCGAACATGATTTACCAAATTGTCTGGTTTATGTGCCTCTTAACACTACTTGACCAAGATACATAGCAACAGTTTCATTTTGGAATTTTTTGACAAACAGTATTTTTAAACATACGCAAGGCATGTTCCAAGCTAATTGTGTTACAGGGGTTTGCCTTTATTCCTAACTTAGAGAACAAAGCAAGACATTTCAAAGCTTGGGTTTGATACAGAGAAGTGCTCAGTGCTTCTGGGTAGGAGAGAACAGAACCCACTTGGTCTGGCAGCAGGGGCCAAAAGAGACTGATGCAGCTCTCTGAAGTTCACTAGCCCCATTGCTAGGGTATTGGACATGTTGAACTCACAACTTCTTCATTCACTGTTTATTTTTAAAGATCAATTAAAATAAACAATAAGAATTTATTTGCAGACTACACAGGCAGCAAATTTACTATGTTCCACAGGGAGCCATAAAGTTTTACAAGAAAATGAAGTTTAAAAACTGAAAGGCCATATTGGAAGCCTGTAGAAGATGCTTGAGTAGGAGATAGAAATCTAAGATGAAATCTATACATAGTGAATAAGTGTAACAAAATAATTTAGCTGAAATAGATGCACAGAATATTTGCATGAATTGTCTCTGGGATGTGCAGTTTGTTTTCTTACGTATTAAGAACAGTAGAACATTAGAAGTTGCCTCATCAGACTTTGAAAAGAACATACTTGTATTATCCTGGGGTGCTTAAGCAGTCATTTTGAAAGATTTTTAATTGATTTCAACTTTAACAAGAAATACACTTGCCAGAAAAGTTAATTCTTTTAAGTCTGGCTTACTTCTTTCAGTAACTGCCTGGCCATTGAACTATTACTCAACATGTTTGCCAGAATTTTTTAAAAATTTTCTTATGCTACCAAAAATATCCTGTATGGTTTTTTTAAAGAATGCAAACCTTTGTTATATCAAGCATAGGTTGACATCTAAGTCCACGAGAAATATATTTCTCATATTTTCTCAAAGAAATCTTCTCCTTTTTAGGTGCAGAGGATGCATTTCAAAGAATTTAAGAAACACTTCTGAAATACCAGTTTTGAAACTTTGGTAGCTGTAACATGTCTGAACCAAAGTAATGCTTTTTCTTCAAGAGAGTCACTCTTTGCACTGTTTTTGTGATTGTTCTCTTACAAGGTCTATTTATACTGTCCTATTCTCAAAGGGTTTTATTTGAGGGTTTTTTCAGTCTTTTGTTCACTTATTTCTTGCTCAGTTATAAGACCAGTCTCTCTGAACTCAGGATGCAGTTGCAATCCTGGGGTGGTAGTGTGTTGGTGTGGAACTCATGGTTGGAATGCCCTGCAGTAATGCCCCATATTCAGCTTGTAGTTCCTGCTTATGGAACAAATATTTATTTATATTAACTAGGAAATATTTGATTTCCAGGGTTCACTCGAGTTTGTTGAATAGAGCGTAAGAAGGATGAGATTTCCTGGTTCCTGGGAATATTATGATCTTGCGATTTGTGTTAGATCAAGCGCCAATTTCTGGAATCAAATTATTTAAAATAAAACCAATGATGGGTTATTACACTAAGTTTGACTGGCTGTAGCTTTTAATGTTGGTGCTTGCTCTTTGAAAAAAGCTGAAAATGACACAGCCTTTAGAATTCCTGCTACTGTGCATAGAGATGTCAAATGCAGATCTATGTTGCATATTTCCAAGTTGTGGGTGAGCCATCATAGCAATCTTTTGCTAAATATTTGCTTTTGCATACTGTTACTAAAATTATGCACATATTCTGTAAAATACTCTTCAGTTGGCAGTATTCTGTTTTATGATACCCATGAGTCTGCTCCTTTTTTAGAATATGTCCTCAAAACAAACACCTAAGGTTCTAATTTCATTTTAGAATGAAATGAGTGGGTGTTGTAAAGTTTTCTAAGAGCCAACACACCCAGCTCATGTTTTAGAGATTTCCACTTGGGCTGCTTTGGACAGCCACAGCAGGTGACTGCTTTTTGGTACTGTATAATGAGACTCACTAACAGTATTTGAATTTGTACTTTTGCTTCCATTTTGTAAAATCACAGCTCCTAGTACTGGTTAATTATGTGATACCCACTGTCATTTAAAAATAAACAAACAATTGAATAAAGAGTCTAAACATAGAAAAGCTGAAAATGCTAAGCAAATACTACCTAAAGACTCAAAGGCACAAGGCACATGAAAATCAAAAAATATTTACAGGTCTTACAAAGAGAAAAAAAGCAGGCTGTGATTTTCTTAGCCCCCCAATCTGTACTTTGTTAATAAATGAATTTGACAAGACAAACGTTCTTATTCTCACCTTCATTTCTGCTACAGAAGAAAACATGTCTGTTACATCTCCTTCCAGATAACCTCTAACTGATTTCCAGCTAAACATATTAATGGGAATCCTATTTTTCTACTCAGAAAGGGGTATTTAATATTGCTTCTTTTTGATAGAATTTGAAAATATTTTTTGCCTGAAAAATTATTATCTATAATTTAAGTACAAACATAATGTCCCCAGTTCTTCAGACACAGAAGATACTTGTTCTATCTCATGATAATCATGTCTGATTTTAGTATTGGAGAGTTCTCCAGCCAGGAATGAGTCTAGAGGACTGTCCTCAACTTGTATAGTGACTCTGTAATTCATAGGCTTATTTTCACATTAATAGACAATGCAACACAATAAGCATAAATTTTCAGAAGGACACTGTTCTGATAACCCAAAATTTTGTTTTACAGGTAGGTCTACTTCAGTCTAGCTCTTTTCCCATGAAGTGAATGCCCTTTAGTGGGTGGAGAGCATTTTGTTTGCCTCTGGAGTGCCCCTCCAGTTTAATTTTATCTGGAAAGAATCTACTTCCTTGTAATTTGTCTGCTCTGCATTGTGAGCCAAAATATCGTAAACAGCAACAACTGGGAAATTCAATTTGTATGGGGTAGTATTGTTGGTATGAGCTGAAGTGCTCATAGAGATGCACTTGTGGCAGATTATAGGTATGGCTTGAGAGGGCCTTGATTATGAGCTGATTTTAGTCGGTCCTAGTTGCTAAAAGTTGCATTTTATGTGGGAAAAAAATCCCAATATTGCATTTCCTGAAATTTTTTTTTCTTAGTTTTCAAAAATCCCCCTGCATTCTCCCAAATTCTAAATCATATGATTCTGTGTGTATGAAAATGAGGCTTTTTTTCTGAATTAACCTAATGGCTTTTCTCTAGAATCCAAGACACATTCCAATATTCTGAGCAATGAATTGGAAGCATTTTTTGCAGCCATTTACATGAATAAGTTGTTTGCACAAAGATCCCAGCTTAATAAGAAATATCTGCCTCAGATTTTTCAATTTTATATGGCTATGGATATAATTCAGGGAATTGCAATTGTTACTTCCAGTTGTATAAATAGGCATGGCCTTTTCAGGTTCAGGTTTTAGCATAATCCTATCCTTTTTGATCACAATCCCATCCATTAAAAATGTTTCTGAGGTTACCTAGGTAGACTTTGAACTGTTTTGAAACTGTGATCTTTTAATACCACTTTTATTTCTGCAGCTTTCATGTGTTTTGTGACCATGTTATAGTTAAATAAATAAATAAATAAATAAATAAATGTTTAATGTCCCATAAGGGGTGAAATTGTAACTTCTCTCTTCCCTCAGAAGCATAAAGAACATTTGGGCAGGGGACCAGCTGTGACTACTACTTTGCCTAATGGATAGAAGTGAAATCAGCTGAAAAACATCACAACACCTCTATAAAACCCCATGATCAGTAAGCGTGTATTTTTGAGAGGGGTTAATGCTAATTTCCTTTGGAAATGCCATCCAAGAGCTCAAATATCTGTGGAAATTTGACTAAGACTGGAGACGATGCAAGTAAATAGAGTATTTACAGATGGACAGTAAAGCAGCCCTAAATGCATTGTCCAGTTTGGTGCTATGAACTTGTTCTGGCAGCTGTTTCAGTGTTTTGTGCTGACTGCTTCCCTCCACTCTGGATCATCGACAACACACTGTCCCTATGTATTCTTGAGTTAGAATGAGTGTATAATTTCTGCAGTTTTCATGGAAGCAGAGAAGTTCAAAGCAAAGCCCACCTCACATCCCCCTCTCCCACCCACCACCGGTAGCAATCTATTCCCCAGAAAAATGCTGCAGGGTCACTGGTGGACTGGCAATATGTTGGGTAGGACAATGGATTCCTAGAGGAGCAGGAGAAAAACATAAGTCCCAGAGATACCTTGCGTTTTCATCCTGTGCCCTGGAGTGTGGTTCCCTGAAGACGTGGACGTTTCTTCTTGTTCCATGAGATGGAGACAGTCAACAAAAAAGAACTTGATTTAAAAAGAGGCACAGACTCTACTCAGCCTTGTCCAAAACCCTGATGGTGTCGCAGCACTTTGTGAGATCATAATACTTTTATTTGGTATACAGATTGTGAAACACACATCTATGCACCCTTACTTCTCCAGATAGGAACTTGACTAAAGGTTTTTTGCTGAGTGAAAAAAAGTCTTTGATATGCTAAGACAGAATGCAAGACTGTCTGTCACTTATTATACCTTTAAGATGTATATGATAACAGTGAAACAACTGTACTTTATTTATTCTACCATTTCTCATACTTATACTGGACTAAATAAATTACTGTCAACTTCAAGCATACAAAAATTGTGACTCAGGTCTTCATAAATGCCGTGAACTTCAAAGGGTATATTTTCTTTGCCTCATGTTCTTGAGCCATCAGAGCTCACATTTTTAAATTTTTCTCCACAAGTAAAAGAATAAAAATTATATATTTCTTGTTTTGTTTTTGTTTTTAAATGGTTTAACTCAACTCTTCCCACCACCAAATAATGTGACACTCGATGAAATCTTGAGGGTATGCAGTACCTTAAGGTAAACTGTAGTTTTTCAGTACCACAGACTTGTAACCACTATAGTATTCTATGCTGAATAAAACTGGGGGACTGTTGCAAAAAACAGCTTTTATTTTATCTGCCTTCCCTCTTACTGCCTTGCAGCAGGGAAAGTATGTTGGTGCATCATTCAGAGTGAAAACTGTAAATCCAGTTTTCAGGCACCTGGGGGGGACTGTTATGTGCTCTGACCCAAACCAAAGAATTGTTTGGAAATTAGCCTCAAGCTGTCACGTCAGATCTCCCAGGGCTTTGTCAGGAGCCTAATCCTGGCTGCCACTTTCTCCTTGCATCCTGAGTTCTGGCAGGCAAGTGAATGGTAGCGATCTTTCTCTTTATTCACAGGGAGAAAAGAAGAATAAAGGCTCCAATCTGAGAAACATAAATGAGGTATATGGCCAAGAAACAAAATATATAATACAGCTGTCAGAAATCTTATTAAATTTTTTGTACTATTATTACTCACTAAAATGTTTAAGAATCCTAAATGTTTGGCATGTTTTGTCGACTTCGATTTTGCAGAGAACACTAGCATTGTTTACAGCTTGCTTTACTCAAATCCCAGTAGGTAGAGTACTGTGTTTGTCTCCAGTTTTCAAGCCATTAAAAATCACTGGAATGTTATCCTCTTTTCTTATAGTAGCTCTTTTTTGTCTCACAGCTTGAAGCCCCACCTGAGCTTTAATTTTGCATATGACACAAAGTGAAGCCAGTATTTCTTAATCTTTTCCGAAAAAGATCATATGAAATTGCCTCACTCCTTTTGAAAATGTAAGTGTTGCACTGTTAGATAAATGGAGTTTCTGTCACCAAAACCAACTTTTCAGTAACCCTTTCTTTAATCAGTTTTATAAACACCATTCATTCCTATTTAAATTTTAAAATTTTATTTCACAAGGATTTTTGACAAGAAGTTTTTTGGCTTCAGGCCACAGAAGAGCACACTGCAAATTTTGACTCTGGGGCTGTTTTTTCAATGTCTCTTCCTCCTTGAAATAAATCAACAGTGACTGACACTATTTTGGATTTCAGTTTGAATTTCTCATTTGAGTTACTGCAGACTTTTGGGTCTGGATTAAAAATCTGATACCAGCAAATATTTATTGTTCTGAAGATTAGTTGTGCTGGCTTGTTCCATGGTGAGTGAAAAGCCCTACTTTCGTCCTACACCTGTTGCATTTGTAGGCAAAAGAAGAGTGTGTATGCACCTTATTGTGGAGATTTCACTATTTAAACTAGGAATTACTTTATGTATTAATTCTGCAATTTGCAGTTTTCAACCTTTTCTTTCACCCAACAAAAAACTCTGATCCTGACAGTGTTTTTTTTTTCTTCCTGGTGTAAATTAGGCCAATATTTCTTGGTCCAACATGGAGTTTTCTTTCAATCTGGTAGCATAAAACTTCATAGCAGTCTCATTTAACTGTAAAATATTGAAAGAATTCTTTTTAGCATCAACATTATGATACTCGTATGTATAAAAATCTAATATAATTTATAATTTTTGATTTTTTTTATACTGATAGTTTTTATGGCGGTATTTTTTTATACTGGATATTGTTAAGTAATTTAAGGAGCAAACTGATTTCTTTAGCTGACCTGTTATACTTCAGTGTTTAGCAATTGATGTGATAAGACTTGATACTATTTCTCAGGAGTTTTCAGAAATAGAAAGAGAGATTAATATAATATTGTAATATTTTAATATTTTTTCAGTTACTCATAGCTCACTCTCAGAATAGCGCTGTCTAACATTTATGCTGAGTCTTCATGGGTAAATACCCAGTTTAGCTGATTTTTTTAAAGTAGATGTTTTTTCTCCTGAGGGTCAGATGTGTTGACACTGTGTTCTAATCATAAAAGAAATTTTAAGAGGCCAAAGCTAAAAGCCAGCATTTTAATTCATTTTGGGGGACCAACTGTTCAAAGAAAAATGAGAATAAAATAACTTCAGCAGTGTTAGAACGTTTAGAACACTTCTGAACACAGACTTTGAAAAAAAGACTGAATCTTCAGAAAACTGTATCTTCTACAGTATATAGTGACTGGTTGTATTGCTGATCATCGTATAGGTCAGCTATTTTGTCATTGTGTATCTATGAGCTTGCAGAACATGTGTGTCCCTTAAGGATATAAATATTTGAATCTTGTGTATGCTACACAGATTGTGAAAAACTGCACTGCAGAATGAATTGGGCTTTAAACATGTGGATAGGTCTGCTTGAAATATCAACTGTCAGACTTGGTTTGCCAAAGTTTAATGTTACAATAGATCAGTTTGTTGACAGATTGGCTCAGTTATGGATAATATTACCAGTCTTAAAGAGCATCCTACCACAAAAATCTTCTAAAGGAAGAATGAGCTTTAAAAATTGTATCACTCTTAAGTCTTCATATGTTGATGTGAGGCTCACGCACCTCTCTTTTCGTCTACATTTGTGCATTTTCAGCAGTCAAGATACAGTAAGAGAGTCTATGCATAGGATGGACCATGGTGTTGTGCTTCTACTGGAAAGAGTATTATCTAGTAATGGTCCTTTAAGACTTTACAATCTACCAATTTGATATGGGAAACAGGTAATCAGGAAATTCTGTAATGCTCTGGTATATTTTAAAGTTATTCAGATTTGCAGTTTGGCTATCTTCTATTTAACCATCCATTAAAAACATGTTGTTTTTAATTCAGCAGTACTGAGACTCCCAGCAAGCTGATTTCACTCTATTTTGGGATACATAATCAAAACATCATCTCTGCCATAAACAGAAACATATTTGTGGTCCTTAATTATTCTGTTAATGAGGAAACGTATAATTTCTTTCAAATGAAGTATGCCCAATATAGATCCAAGAAGAAAATGAAAGCATGCAGAAAACGAAAGCATGCTAAAAATAAATGTTACTACTAATGGTTTGCTGAATCACCTAAAATGCTATGTATTAATTCACAGTGTAATGTGTAGATATTAATATTTTTATCTGTCCGTCAGCAGTCACATTCTGCTGTGAATTTTATGCGTGATCTGTGACTGAATACGAGTCTGACAACCTGATAGATGTCTGAACTATAGATAATAGCAGCATTTTATCTAATCAGAATTGATATTTTAAATATTTGCTTCATAAAATTGCTGTAGTTGTCCAGCTACTACTTTCAGATACTGTTTCACTGGGATCAAAATTTGAGGGACAAATGAAGGAAACAAGTATCTACTTTGAAGGAGTTAATTTAGGAATTGCTTAATTTATTTGCAACTCTGTGCTGACAACAATTTTAAGCTAATATGAGTGGCTTGTGAGGTATTCCATCCACTTGCAGTCTCATAAACAGCTTTTGAATAATGTTTTTCCACCTTAAGAAATTGAAGAAAGAGGGCATTATCAGTTACATAGCCTATCTTACATAATAAAAATATTATCTAAAAACTCATAGCTTATAAATATGAAATAATGTGGTATTCAAGGCTGTTATTGACCAGAATTCACTTGTGATTAGGAAATCACCTGAGTTTTCCAAACAGGTTTAGCTACCCCTGTTGCTGTAACTCTTATGTTCTGAGTAACCTTCTCACATTTGGCACACTGAGTGCTTCTATATACATACTGTTTGCAGGGACTAAGTTCTTCTGAGTTTCCAGAGTGGGTTTTAAAACAGATCTGTATATTGGACTGTTGTGGTTTGAGCCCAGTTGGAAATCAAGCACCATGCACCCCTCACTCCACCCCCTTTCTCTACCCCCACCCCGGTGGAATGGAGAGGAGAATCAGAGTAAAATTTGTATGTTGAGATGCATAATAAATGAAAATAAAGTAAAATACAGTAATAATGGTAAATAATAAAAATAATGGAAATGAAAATGGAAAACTAAGTCATGTGTTATGCAGTTGCTCACCACCCACTGACCAATGCCAGACCCCCTTCCTGAACCCAGATCAGTTCCCCTTCTGGGTAACTCCCCCCAGTTTATATACTGGGCAGGATGTTCTCTGGTGTGGAATATCCTTTTGGTCAGTTCAGGTCACCTGTCCCAGCTATGCTTCCTCCCAGTTTCCTTGGTATACCTCTTCACTGGCAGAGCATGAAACTTAGGATAAATATGACTTAGAAAAAACCAAAACATCAGAGTGTTACCAACACCCTTCTCATTCTGAATCCGAAACACCATTCTCATTCTGATTCCAAAACACAGCACTGTAACAGCTACTGAGAGGAAACTAATTCTACCCTAGCTGAAACCAGGATAGGACTAATATCTGCATAACTTATAAGGGTCGTTAAGTAGCTAAAACCAGTTATAAATCTACCAGTAACTCAGAATTTTTAAGTGCACCTGTAATATATTTGTGTCGGTATCTTTGATAAGAAAAACCCAGGAGAGAGGCAACTTCAGTTTAGGAGAGAGGTAATTTACTGTGAATACAGATTACATTTAAGGAAAAAAAAAACCCATACAAACAACTAAAAACTCATTCCTTTAATTTCAGACTTTTTACATGGTTTAGACTATAGTGTGATGAAAAGTTGGAGCTACACAGAAGCTAAAAAAATAAGATGTGGTTCAATGAAAAAAAATGGGATTACTGAGGCTAACTTATATCAAACAGAAATAATTGATTTTCCTAAAACTGAAATAGCATTTTTGATTCATTACCGAGGAAAACTGAAGATAAGTATAGAACAGGTTCATTCAAGAAACAATAAAGTTAGAAAGATGAGAGAATGGGCAAAGTTGAAGCAACGGTGGGTCAAGTTATAGTTCTGAACTAAATTACTAAATGAATTTTGGGGATTGGCATCTGATCTGTTTGCAGTAACAGGGTATTAATGCTATTGTAGGCAGGATGGTGAAAATGTTATGAAATTCTCTGGATAATACTGTTCTGCTGACTTGAAGAAAGACAAACTCAGAACAGGTTCTCACCTGAAGACATTTTAAGCGAATCAGGTTGCAGAGGGAATGTTACATATAAATGGAAACTACAAGAGCTTGACTTCCTTAGTTCAACAAAATCAAGCTGGAAGAGATTCTGTAAGTACTCACTGTGTACATGCAAAGGAGAAGGGAGAGGTATTTAACCAGAAAAAAACCCCAGTCATGACAGCGTGGAACCATATTGGTATGGGCTGGCTATGATTAATAGAATGACTGAAAAATTATATAAAGGAAGATTTGGAGCAGCTTTCCAACAGAATATTCTTGTCAAACATCAAGGTTATTTTTAAGACAATTTGAGAACCGTTTGAGGTATGGTATGGTAGGAAGGCTGGTTAGAGGTTTCCCCAAACGGCTTCTCACTTAACCTGAGCCTAATATGTTGACTGCATGAATTTGTTTACCTTCTAAGGCTATTCCTTCCAGTCTTATTCAATAGATTTATGAAGTTTATGTAGACTGAAGTTTACGACTAATAGCAGTATGTGACACTCAATGGTTCAGTACAGTGATGAGGGTAGTTGGCTCTCACAGTACGTCTTACTTTTTATTAGCTGTTTCAGCTAATCTCATAAAAGATAGCACATCTCTATACAAACTTTTCCTCTCCTACTCAAACTCAAGGATTGCAAAACCTACTTATATAAATATATGTTTACTCTGCAGTTGTGAGTATTTTGCAGCATAAGAAAACCTACATAGCTAATGGTCATGCCATGATTTGTTTTGTCAGTAAATAAAAATTCATTCTGTAGTGCTCTCAATCTGGTGAAAGGCATGAACACTAAGCACATTGCAAATTTTTCAAAAATATAGCTAGCTGTGGTGCACTACTTACTGTAATTAATGCTCTTCTGCCAGTGTGGAAATCCCCAAGTTCCTGCAAGATAACACTAAATGTTTCTAATTCTGTCTGGCAGCGCAATAATATTTTTTGAGCCTAAGATCTAATTAAAATATATGTGCTCTTTGATATGAAGCAGATCAAAGTTAAATTTGGTATTCTTGGCATCCAGCTTTTTTTCTCTCTCCGAATGCACTCTTCCACTGTCTGAAACTCCTTTGCAGAAGTTCAGCAGACTGTTACCTTCTCTGTTTGAAGAATTTTTTTCTGTATCATTTGAAGTCTCTGACACTTTGATAGGCTCAGTGGAATAGATAATATGTGTGCACTGGGATTTATGCATAGATAGAGTAAGAAAAAGGATGAAGCATATCCTCATCTAATTTAAATCAGCAGTGAAACATCAGAGTTTGAGTGATTAATAACTGCTGAGACTACTGCCTAATGGTTTTTGCATAGGAAAACTCCTGCACACTGATAAGCAATCTTTTCCATTTAGAAGGACTGAATAAAGGACAATATAGGTGAAAGTGTGCTTATATAACCTGGGATACTCGATCTTTACTGCTAGCAGCTGGAAGAACTATTCAGAGATAAATTTTCAAAGCATCCAACTGTGGGAAATGCTGTCCTTTGCCTGAAATCCTATTTTGGCTTTCAGTATAGTTGGAAATATTGATGCTTCAATGAATCAAGATATCTTTTTTCTTATCGTGGCTACTAGATGTGATCTGTATTAAACTTTGCTCAGGCATTGTGAAAGCTGTTTTCTGCCTAGTTTAAAATAGAGTAGAACAGGCAGATAGGGATATTGTTGTATTTTACTGTTCATTTCAATGAGGGGTTTTTCCAAAGTACATGCCAAAGTAGACCATCTGACTAAAAGAAAAAGTTAATTAATTAATTAAAATGTTTATATCCTGGACATCAGATATGAAGAGAAGATAAAGATGGTATTCTTACTAAATTCTTCTGTTCCCAGTTTTCCTGTTGCTAAGTTAGACATCTAGCATGAAGTGATACTCCCTAGCGTATGGGGGTCATGGTACTTCGTACAGTTTCTGTTTCAAGAGCAGTAGAATCCCAGATATGTGTTTCTTGTTTGCAGAAATAAAACAAAAGCACGTGACAAGATCTCATGCCCCAGATTATTCTCAAGTGGTAGGGCTAGTGATCAATCTTTTTGCTCTTGTCAGGGGTGTTATTGCTACACCTTTTCATGTAGAAACTACAATTAGTTCCAATGTCTTCATAAGTTTCAGAGTCTCAGTGTATAGATGAATCTGCCTCCTTTCTCCCTACCCTTTTCTCTACTACCTCACTGCGGAGAAAAAGCCTTCCCAGGAGCCAAACTCAACCCCATGCGCCAGCCCTTAGAGATTTACTGACTGTTGGACAGGGCCAGATTTGCCAGACTGCCTGAGGCCAGCTCCATGTGCTGTACATGAAAACAGTGAATTTGTAGCAGTTCTGCATGCTTGGTCTGATTTTTTGTAATTCTGTATTGGCTGAAAACCAAGCAAGGGTTGGTCTTTCTATTGCTACAATACTCCAGCAAGGAAAAACAGCTTTTTGGAGCAGTTGAAAGCTATGACTCCTTCTAACAGGTTCTTCCTGAGCAAGTTAGATACAACCTGAATGCTGCAGTATTTGGAGCTGCAGTACCTCTCTTGTAGATACTCTGCTGCTTAATTTAGTCCATACTCATGAGTAGAATGACAAGGCAGAGCACAGAATCTGAGACAGGGATCTGCAAACTCATGTTGCATGCCATAAAAAAAGGTTAACCTTTCCTTGGCAAATCCTGGGTGGAGAGATGTTTGTTAAGACTCTTCTCTCAATTGTTTTGGCTCTATTATGGGTCCCCATGCTTCAGTCAAAATTTATAACTCTGATGGCGTGCTGAAAATGGACCTTTCAGTGTGCAGAAGAAAATTAGTCCTTATGACACCTAATGCCACTAAAATGCCCTAAAATATGGGTGGGTTTTTTTTGTTTATTTATTTGGGTTTCCTTTCTTACCTATTATGCAGGAATTTAGGGCTTCAAAATCTAAGAAGCTTTGGCATTTAACATGTCCTGATTGCTCTTTTCCCTTGGTTAGGCATAGGA
Source organism: Struthidea cinerea (assembly GCA_013397865.1). Classification (NCBI taxonomy): domain Eukaryota; kingdom Metazoa; phylum Chordata; class Aves; order Passeriformes; family Corcoracidae; genus Struthidea; species Struthidea cinerea. The sequence continues at coordinate 128,927 of VZTI01005831.1, read as the reverse complement.
GATGCAGAGAGCTTGTAGCAGCTCGTGAGATTGAGGAGACTCTTCTTTAGCCACGATGGAAACACTTCTTCAAGACAGAGCCCAGGCTGATCAGACACCATCAGATTGTACTCTTGATTGGTAACAGAATAACATACTTGTTTTAAGTACATTGATGAAGAGGAAGAATGAGCTCAACAGTCCACCAATGTCCTTAATGGATAGTTTAATCCTCAGCAAGTTTAACTGCTTGCAAATACTTCACTCATTCAGTCATTACGTGGCAAAACTAAGTACCCGGGCAATGGCATGGACACAGACAAGTGGTGTCCCTTAGGGGTCCGTACTGGGTCCAGTACTATTTATATCTTCATTAACGACATAGGTGAAGGGATCAAGTGCACCCTCAGCAAGTTTGCCGATGGCACCAAGCTGAGTGGTGCTGTTGACACACCTGATGGATGGGATGCCATCCAGAGGAACCTGGACAAGCTCCAGAAGTGGGGCCATGGGAATTTCATGATGTTTAATAAGACCAGGTGCAAAGTGCTGCACGTGGATCAGGGCAGCTCCCAGTATCAATATCGGCTGGGGATGAACGGGTTGAGACCAGACCTGCTGAGAAGGACTTGGGGATGTTGATGGATGAGAAGCTGGGTATGAGCTGATAATGTGCACTTGCAGCCCAGAAAGCCAATTGTGTCCTGGGTTGGATCCAAAGCAGCGTGGCTAGCAGGGCAAGGGAGGGGATTCTGCCTCTCTGCTCTTTGGTTAGTCCCTGCCTGGAATGCTGCATCCAGCTCTGGGGTCCCCAGCACAGGAAGGACATAAAACTGTTGCACCAAGTCCAGAGGAGGACACCAAGATGATTAGAGGTATGAAGCACATCTCCTACAAGGAAAGGCTGAGAGAATTGGGATTGTTCAGCCTGGAGAAGAGAAGGCTTTGATGAGACCTAATTTCAGCCTTCCAGTACCTGAAGGGAGCCTATAAGAAAGACAGAGAGCATGCAGTGACAGAATAAGGGGGAATGGCTTCAAACTGAAAGGTGAAATGGCTTCATACTGAAAGTATGTTTAGATCAGATATTAGGAAAGAAATCTTTACTGTGAGGGAGATGAGGCACTGGAACAGGTTTCCCAGAGAAGTTGTGGATGCTCCATCCCTGCGAGTGTTCAAGAGCAGGCTGGCTGCAGCTCTGAGCAATGTGTTAGTAGAAGATGTCCCTGCCCATAGCAGCAGGGTCAAAACTAGATGAACTTTAAGGTCTCTTCCAACTCAAACCATTCTATGATTCTATGAAAAGTTGTAAGTAGCAACACTGGTAAGGATCCAGAAAGGCTGGAAACCAGCTGAAAGATGAGCTCATGGAGTTATATTCTTAACTTTATTTTCAACTTCAGATGTACAAGTTCTTTGTCCCTTTGACTCTAAGGCCTATGGAAAATGACTTATTTCGGTGTTGTGGATTCAATTACAAATGATGCAAAGCCAGAGACTAAGCCATTTTGAAGAGATAGTTAATTATAAGGTGGTAATTACCTGGTAGCAGAACCTGAGCTTAGATGATATATTGACGCCAAAGTAATTAACTTGGTGGAAGTGAGAACCATTACATCTACACTGCACGAACTTGGTGCCAAGTTCTCCATGGCTCCTTCAGGAAACTAAAACAGCATTCAAAGAAACCCAGTGTCTTCTTTCCACACAGTGTAGTTTGTGTCAAAATGTTCAGAACAGAGACTAAAGGCTCAGAGATGCTTTTTAACACTGCTCTCCCATTCAGGAATTGCACTATTTTTAAATTTTTTTTTCTCTCAGCAGCAATGTATGCACTCAGAGAAATGGAAAGAGAAGCATGGCTTGTGGTAAAGCATTAATTAACTGGGGGTGCAGATGGGGGAATAAGTAGAACGAATTAGAGTTGTAGTAAGACAATTTCTTTTTGACCATCTGAGGCTCATAGGTGCTCAGTAAGATGCCACTCATAATTTATCTTGGCAAGAAATCATTCTCTATCTTCAACGTTACATCTTGTGTCTAAAAGGCATGAGAATTTAGACTGAGGTGATTACGTCTGAGTGAATACTAAATCCACCCATAAACCCTGACAGCTGTAAAGATGTTAAGTCTGTATGACCGTAAAGACTATTCAGGATTATTTGTTGGCTTGCTTTACATTGGTTTTAAAGACTCAGACACATATTTGTAACATCTTGAGTCAGTGCTAATTTCATCACATGATAAACCAATGACAAATCAGTGGAATTCTGAGAACAGTGTGGACTGTAGGGGGTTAGTTTTTGTTTTGTTTTGGGGTTTTTTGTTTAGCTGGGGTGGGGGGGGGAGTTTTGTGTGGGGTTTTTTTTCTCACTAAGAAATATGTCACATTGAGATGGAATAAAAGATTAGTTCATTGCATGAATTCCTTGTCACAACTTGACAGTGGCAGAATAAGCTTCTCCTTTTCTTTCTCTAGAAAGGAGAGTTTGTTCTAGATGTAAGAAATTACCTTTCAGAACACAAGGCAAGTTCATGTCTTTCGCATCCTCCTTTCTCTCCAGCTGCTAATGTAGTGTCAATGATGTGTATTTGTTACATGAGTTTTGGTTTATTGATAGCAATTATACTTAGCAAATAATAGTAATGAGGTTACCAGTGTTTTCCAAGTAAAACTTATCTCTCTCTCTCCTTTACTTTTTATTTGACAGTATTTGGGTGCAGCATGACAAGACTCCCTACTTTCTTCATTGCTACTGAACACTACTGTCCACTCCACATCAACTCCAAAATTGTATTTGCACCATTTCTATGGATCATACAGAGTGGTTACCCACACAAAAAAGTTCAGCTTTCTTAACAAGAAAGCCAATACCCTACAATCTAGCCTGTAGTTAAGCTGCAGATTTAGTCTCTCTGGGCTTGCAAGCACTCAAAAATATGAAAAGAAGGCCCATTTTACCAGATTGCTCTACATAACCAGTCCCTCAGTGACACAGACATTAACCTCTGCAGATGCTAATTGATGTGTGTTCACATTAACAAGGATGGAAAATAGTGTCTGTAACACCAGAAATTTTACTGTTCTTACATATCTCATCTTACTAAACAGACATAATGCATTTGAAAGACTAAGTAATGTTGCCAGACTCTAGTCTGAATATATGGTATGCAGGCATACCATAAAACCTCAACTGTTTGTAATCCTACTTAGACTTTCAACAGTTATGCTCTCAAATATCTTAAAGGTATTACTAAAGCAAAGCTTAAGCAGGGTGTCAAAGAAGGCCTGAAACAAAAGCCCTCTTTTTAACTCGAGATGTAAGCTAATAATGAAAGTTGTGTAAGTGTGGACAGAGAACAAAAGCCGACCTGTATCACCACAGAGGAGTCATGTTGTAATTCACTTCTTCATATCATGTTTTCTGTGGGCTCATTCTAACCACATTGAAATCACCACAACTCAGTTTCTTCATGGCCACTTCTCAGTTATACAAATATGGGGATAGAGAACCAAAGCAATTTATATGGGCTTCAGAAGAACTTGATCAAATATGTTTTCTTGAATTTTGCTTGTGGTGCTGTCATCTTGGCCTCCCTTTGCTTTGCAGGTTGAATCACTTTATCTGTAGTCATAATTTTTAATTCATAATGTGGTGAAAACTTTGATCACCACCCCCACATAAATACTGTTTTACATAATTTATTTTTAATTCGTGTTTTACATAAATAATTTAACAATATTTTTCTGAATGAAAGTAAGAATATAATGAATGATTTTTTTTGTAATTGATGATACTGACAATATTCAGTTGTGATATGGGGTAATTCTGTGTCTTCTACAGAAAGATTTTTCTTCTACAGAAAGATTTAAGGATTCTATGATAAACAAATCTATAAAGACTTTCTCTCAAAAATAATGAGGTAAATTTCTCTCATTTTTTTTCCCTATCAATAATGGATTATTTTTATTGCGAATACACAGTTACTTCAAGATAATTCAAATTTGGAAGGAAAAAGTGCTGGAGGATAAGCTTGTATCTTGCAGAACACAAGTTTAGTCAGGGAAAGGTGTTTGCCTTCTGATTGTTCGGTATAATTAAGTTTAGAGAGGTGACCTTTCAGAATAGTGTTCCTTGCAAATAAAATAGTATTCAGTTGGTTGTGGAAAGTTACACAAATTATTATGTGAAACAAAAAGTACAGATTAGCATAGATGGTCAGCACCCATAATTAATGCCTCTCTATCTGTGATAGAAAAAGTGTATCTATATGACATTGTGTACAGCAAGGATAGGAGATAGTAACAAATTGCTATCTCCTTTCTCTTGAAAGCTACCTATTTTAATTTATGTTATAACCAAATATTATTCAATAATTACTTCAAGCTTGGATGGTCTATAGCTGCTGGCATTCCAAATGCTGCAACAGATCTCATAGCACTCATTAATTAGAGATTACTGAGTTTTAGCCAAAGTTTGAACTTCTAATATCCTACATGCTTTTTAATGATCTTCCTTGGGACCTCAGTTTAGAAAACCAGCCAGTTCCTAAACACTGTTTATCAGCTGCTCCTTCATTTTTTCCTCTTTACCAACAGCTCACAAACATAGGCTTTGTAGTCATTATCCCATATAAATCCACAAAAACTCCTGAAACAGTCATTATTTCTCAGGTATCTAAAGAATGTGAAATTGAAGGTGTATCTTTTTCTTACATTTTTAGGCTCAAGTTTGCTAAATAGATTTATGCATAATAGATATATGTATTTGTTGCCTCTATTTATGAAGAGAAGTTGATGAATAGCTGTACAACCATATTAGTGAGTGAGGGGGAAAAAGAGGCCGATAGGTCTGACTGTATCAGCTTATTTGAGACTAGAATTGAATCTGGCAAAACATCTACTCTGTGGCACATGTTTGATATCAGGGTTTGGAAAAGTAGCACAGTTGCCATGTCTGAATTCCTGACACAAGACCACCTTTAACTTTGGTGACCATATCTCTCACCCATAAACTGGAGTAAAAGTCTCAAATAATTTAACATTTGCTGTCAATCCAGAGGTATCCACACATGCTGCTGTGGGAGTACTGCTGCTTTTCCCCACAATACTCAGGCCAGAGACTCATTGAGAATTTGTATGGATCTATTTTAGGTACATGAAAACCCCCATCATATTTCTACAACATTTCAAGACACAGAAAATATTTTTGCAGCTCCTTGGAGCCCTGAAATCCAGTGATTGCAGTTGCAAGCAGGGCTGCCACAATGGTTATTTGCAGACTGTGTGTGGGAGAGTGACTTCATGCAGCAATTGTCTTATTTCTATTAATAAAAAATATACCTACTGAGCAAGGAAACACATTTTCAGTGAAAAAGCGTATCTGTAAATCCATGGCAAGTTTGTGGTGCAGAGAGCTGCCTCCTTTCTACTCCCAGATAACAGATATAACATGTACCCAAATCTGCTGCAAGAATATGTTTCAGAACGGAAGAAAATTACTTAGAAAACTATGTCCCTATGTTAAATACAGGAATTACAGCTGATTTAATCAAAAGGTGTGAGTATTTCATGCCCAGCATGCACTGCTGAAAACATCTGAGTGGATCAAGCCCTTTTCAAGGGGACCCTGAGCTGGCCAGAGCACGGAGGGAAAACTGCCCCAGTTCCCATGAGGTGAGGCAAGTCTCGGAGACAGCAAACTGCTCTGTTCAGAAAGTAGCCTTTTGAGAGAACACAAAGGACTAAACTGGACAAAATAACTTTTACAAGCAAAGGAAAAAATTTCTTAGAATTAGATGTATCATACTTAGTCAATTGCATCCAAAGAGTAATAACTCCAAACAATTTCATAACTGAAATATTTATAACAAAATTATCATAAACTCATAAGCATGAGGTCCAAATGAATATTAAAATATTAATTCTGGTATAGAGACACTTCTGAAGATTAAGGTCATTTTAATTTGTGGCCTCAGTTCCAAGGCATATATTTCCAGGCAGCCTGTTGATGCCCTGTGTGCTTAGCATGAAAACCAACAATGGATGGGGAGCATATTGGCCACTTAGAAAATTAAAACCCTCTTCATTTGATCACTTTCTTCAGTATTTTGAATTTTTTTCATTATATTAATACAGACACAATTTTTTTCTCAAATATTAAAACCCCAATGTTGTTTAAATGTTATCCTTTTCCTTACTGTACAGGGCTTTGTGCAAGACTTCATCTTCCCGTAAGTCATTTATATATGTGATTGTAAGACCTCCACTTGGAGTGCCTCCAGCTCTGGGGTCCCCAGCACAGGAAGGACCTGTTGGACTGAGTCCAGAGGAGGACCACCGAGATGATTAGAGGGATGGCGCTCCTCTCCTGTGAGGAAAGGTTGAGAGCATTGGGATTTTTCAGCCTGGAGAAGAGAAGAAGGTTTTGGTGAGACCTAATTGTGGCCTTCTAGTACCTGAAGGGAGCCTACAAGAAAGCTGGAGAGGGACTTTTTAAAAGAGTACATGAGACAGGATAAAGGGGAATTTGGGGGGCTTCAAACTGAAAGAACGTATGTTTTGATTAGATATTAGGAAAAATATGTTTATTTTGAGGTGGAGTGGAAGGTGTCCCTGCTCTTGACAGAGAGTGTTGACACTAGATGATCTTTAAGGTTCTCCAACCCAGGTCATTCACCTGGAATTCACCACCTTCTACTTTGTCTTTAGTTTTTGACTGCTAGTAAGCCAGCTGCTGAGTCTGTTAGCTCAGCTACTTCTTAACTTTCAGTCCAAAGTTATCTCATGAGTAATGAGATGGACTAGCAAACAGGAAGACTTGTGGCATAAATTTTCAAGGAAAACATGAGGATATTGCTTCGTGGAGTTAATCTCAACGGGGATGAGCAAAGCATCCCTTCTAGTCTGTGTCTGTATTACAGCTCCTGGTAGCCAGAATTTCTGTTAGTGCCTCTGTTGCTATGACACTCTCGTACTTCCACTTCTACTTTCACTATGTCCTTTCACCGCTTCCTCCAGCCCACCAAGCACTAGCAGGTCTGCTGCTTTTTGAGCTACAATTGGTAATTCTCTATATAATTTTCACCTCCAGTCTGTAAGAAACAAAGCTCTGCAATCACTTGAGTCTTTACCTGAAAGACACGGGACTCTAGGTCTAACAGTTAAGTGTCTAAATAAAAAGGCAGTCCACAGCCAAAGCGGTCATCTGTAACTTTTGGGTTTTATAATTAAAAGAAGCAGTGAACTTTGCATTTCTTAGAGCAGTCCTCAGTATATCAGTGGTGTTTTTCACACGTACAGAGCTTTCTTCATTACAGTTTACCACCATATGCACTGCTCTTTTAAAATACTATATTCTATTGACTCTTGTTGGGTTTGCTGTACACTCCCTTGGGAAAAAAGAAGTGTTGCAATAATTGATGGCAGATGATTACATCTAGAAAAATTACATGCTCAAGGTGGCTATGGCAACTGTATCTTGGGCAGTTGCACAGCAAAATATTATCCATCATATGACCTGGAACACATAAGGACAAATCTTCTATAAATCCACTGTATATATCATCTATGTCTATATATATATTCCATGGCTTTTTAAGTACTACCTAACTGGCTAGGTCATGTAAACTAAAGAGTAGCTTTCAGGAAAGTCAAGAGCTCCACATGTTGAGCTGAACAAAGAATTACAAATTTCCACATATTTAATCTTAATGTGTAGCAGTGTGAACTATTTGGTATTACATTTTAGGTAGTAAAGAAGCAAAAAGTAGTTCCCATATTATGACATAATTTTGTACCCAGTGGCATGATTCAGTGCTCTGAAAATAAGGGATACAAATTAGTGTCTCACATTCCAGCCTGAGAAAAAAGAAAGATTTCTGTGGAAATAGAAGTCTAGAATGTAACTGTATAAGATTTCACTGATGAAAAATGTGAAAAAAACTCCAATAATAATGTGACCTGCAGATCAAAAACTGAAGACAAAGCAAACCTTCAAAATTACGTTGAAATAATAATAATAATAATTAAAGTTAATTTTAGGCATAGAGAATAACAAAGGATGGGGGAAAAGAAAGAAAGAAAGGAGAAAAGACAGCATGTTTTTGCATTTTGTGCTATTTTCTGTATTGAAAGCAGAATCACTATTACAGAAAATATCTGCCAAGAAACACGCTTTGGACCATGAGAATATTTCTTTTCTTTCTAAATTCAGTATCGAAATGTTTTACTTACTTGATGTATGTTTCAATTTGTTCTCTCTTTTTTAAGCACATTGTTACCTAGCCTTGGAAAGTTATTTCTTAACTAGTCTCTGCCTGTGTTCCCTCAACAAGTTACATATAAAAATTATTGTGCAATTTATGATGTTTTCCAGCTGAATAGTTGAACAAAAAATGGCTGAATTTTAATCCTGTGAACTTTTATTGTACCTAGTTCATTTCTCTAATTGTAAAAATAAAAGAGGTAGCTAGATACATGCTTTTGCAGCTGAAATCAGCTTTTCTCATTCAGAAATGCTACTGAAAAATAAGCCTTTCCACAGCATTACAGAAATAGTGTTATTCACGTGTCTTTATGAAATAAGAAATGTGCAGTTTCACTGGTGTGCCTTCAAAGTCCTTGTAGCTGCAGGGAGACAAACCAGTACTATTGCTTTTGAATTCATCTGTTTTCCTTAGATATCTTCTAGTTGTTACTTTCGATCTCTTATGGATAGTCAGAGGTTTCTTGTTTGATACTGGGGTGTACATTTTCGTGCTGCAGAGTTTGATGTCATTTGAGGGATGTAGGGCCATGTACACTCTCCTCTACTTGACAGAATGGTCTAAAAATCATAGTGTTTTCAGCTCTCAAAAGCTAAAATTTGTTTTCCAGAAATATCTAGGAAAGGCTGGATTTGCATACAAAAGCATATGTAAAATGCATGAGGAATTTAAATGCCTTAATACATCTTTCATAATGAAAGTTAATACCATTCTCAAGGTTGATGTGATGCAAAAACTTAATTTAGTTTGCAGCAAATCAAAATCAGAGTAGGATAATAAGAAATAAGACTTAATCTAAACCCACTGCTTCCCACCCCTCTCTTCTTCCTGGGCTCAACTCTTCACAACTCACAATTTCTCTACCTCCTCCCCTGACCCAGTGGAACAGAGGGATGGGGAATGGGAAGTGTCGTCATTTCATAATGCTGTGTCTCTGCCATTCCTTCCTCCTCATGATCTTCCCCTGCTCCAGTGTGGGACTCTACCCACAAGACACCATCTTTCATTGACTTCTCCAGAGAGAATCCTTCCCATAGCCCACATTTCTTTCATTTCCTTTCATTTCAGTTCATTTCACGTGAACTTTCTTCATGGGTCCTTTCCACGGTGTATAGCCTTTAAGGAACTAACTGCTCCAGTGGATATCTGATCCATCATGGAATTCGGTGGACTGCAGTGGCACAGCCTGCCTCACCATGGTCTTCATCTCAGGCTGCAGAGGAATCTCAGCTCCAGCACGTGGAGCACCTCCTCCATCCCACTTCTGCGCTGACCTTGATGTCTGCAGAGATGTTGCTCTCACACGTTCCACTCCTTTCTCTCAGCCGCTGCTACTCAGTGGTTTTTACCTCTTGTTAAATATCTTATTGGAGAAGCACTACCATTGCTGCTGATGGCCTTGCCTTGGCCAGAAGCAGGTCCATCCTGTAGCTGGCTAGAACTCTCTGTGTTCTACATGGGGGCAACTCTGGCATCTTCTCCCATAGTACATCCTTGCAGCACTCCACTACCAAAACTTTGCCACACAGACACAATGCAAGCTGTTAGGATGTTTTCAGAATGCACATCAAAACATTCTCTATGATTATTTTCATAAAGTCCCCCAGAGTTAGAGTGCCCAAGGTGATTTTGTATCCTGAGGCATGGAATTAGAAAAGTATTTTTCATTCTGTATGTTTTTCAAGGAAGATGACTGAGAGTAAGACAAAGGGCCCAGCACAGTGGTATGACATTTCCCAAAACTCTCTTCCCATGTGATTTCTTAGATACCACTTCTTACAGTGAACATGGGAAATGAGGAAATATATACAAGGAAATACAGGGAAAGATCATAGACCTGAGCTTCCAATTACTGCTCTCCTGAGGGATAATTTTGCATGAGGCTACCCTTGGAAATAGCCTTTTCAAATGTGAAGATGATTTTCTCTCTGCTGCAATAAATTCTAATGCTAGTCTTGTATTTGTGGTGCTTATGTGTACTGAGTGATCAATACAGTAGATATTGCAGAGATGATCTTAATGGGAAAGATAAGAGGAAACCAACAAAATGTTTAAATATGTCTCCACATTTTGACAAATTAGATTAGCGTAGTGGGAAACAGTCAGAGTGATCATATTAAAACTGTCTGTGCATTGTTTTTCTTCCCCTAAGGAAAATGAAAGGCAGCAGCCTTCATCTTGAATATGATTTATGATTGCTACAATGCAAAAGAATAAGTGGAAAGCTGTTACTACCTCCCTATCCCCAAGTCTTCTTGAGGAGGATTGTAACTGACAGCATTTGGAGCCAGAAGGACATCGAATGGATGACAGAGAAAAGAGACAGATATTAGAAAATTATGTTCAAGTATTAGCTTCACTATTAATGAGGTATTAGCTAGACAATTTAGACTATTCAATTTTTAAAAGATAAATTGGACTAACAGTGGATTCCTAACTCCATATGTGTGCTATGTTTCCTTTCACCCATACTTTGGCAGTCTTTATCCAGCCCTTTTTCCAGTTGAAATTCTAGACGTTTTGTTTGTCCCAACCTTAATTTTAGGCAGTCACATGGACAAGCCATCCCTTCCATTGGTTAAAATAAAAATAGTCCTCCAGAGAGAAACTACAACTGCCCTTAGTTTCTTTTGCCTAGTTCTTTTCAGACCCACTCATACTATAGGTCAGGATTTTATTCTACTTTAAAATTTAACCCTACGTCTAGGCTGAGCCAAAGGACAAAGGACAGAAAAATGTCAGAAGAAAAACTAAATGCTCTTCATTCCCATGCACCAGAATTCCCAAGTTTTATTTGGAAGATAAGTGTTTTCTGTATGTGCGCTAAGGGCGATACTCCAACTTTCACCTGACGAATGCTCAACCTCTGAACAGAGAAGGGTCCCTACATCTGGTATTATATTAATCTTAAGTGAAATATTAATTTGAAAGATTCAAGAATGTTGAGATTTTCAGTAATTTCTTCCATACATTTTTACACTTGCCACTATATTCTGGTGAATTTCTGCTTTCTCCTGAAAAAAAGGGATCTAGCACTTCCTTTTAGCTTTGTGTTTCCCAGTTACAGAAACAGTTACCACAGCAAGTATTCTTGATACACATGCATACTGCAGCTACTCCTCTTCCTTATAATTAAAAAAAAAAAAGTTTGAAAAATTTTATTTAGGTATTACTTGGAAGATATCCTGCAGAATTGGCTGCAAGCCCTTATGCTGCAATAGAACAAACTGACAAGAGAAAAATAACTGTGGAACAGGTGCAAGCATTTAACTTTGTGAAATCTTTATTGAAACTAAACTGTTTAAAAAAGAGGGCTTGATGGTCCAAATCCTTCATAAAAAAGAGAGAAAGAAAAATGCAAGCAGGGGACAAGATCTCTAATTTTCATGTGATTGCAGTTGCTGGAAGCCTTACAGCTCAGGAGATAGGGCATTCAAAAAAAAATAACCTGTCAGTCAGATCTGTATGTGCAGGGGAAGAGAAACATCACTGGGGAAGGCAGATGGGTGAAATTGTTGCTCAAACTGCTGAATGCTTGTTCTCTTAAAGGGTTTAATCTTATTCTTAACAGGTAGGTCCTTCCTCCTGAGGGGGAGTCGATGCCACTTTCAAATAAGGTGTTCATTAGGAATCAGTTTGAAAAAGTGATAAAAAAATTCACCATTCAATTTTTATTTTTGTTTTGAGGCAGTTGTTCTGCAATATTTTTTAAAAGTAAAATGGCAAAGAAGAAGAAACAAAGCAGAGTAATTGAAAAGAAGACATTACTTCTTCAAAAGGGTAATTTAGCAGAAATATGCTAGTGTCATCTGTCACCAGTTCAGGGTGTCTTTCCATGTCCTTCTATCACACTGATCTCCCATCATACCTGGCTTTCATTCTTCACTTAATTTTCCTCAGAAACATAAGATTTCCCTCATCAGCTGCAGTGATTTGTGCACTACATCACAGAAAAGATGAAGACCGTGGTTGGTAGAAGGTTTCTGCTGGTGTAGTTCCCTGCTGTCTTTCTTTGAGGGCAAGACCCTGCTAAGAAGCAGTTGAGCCTCTGTAACTGTCATGCTGCACAGAAGCTTCTCTGATTTATTTAATTTTTATAAGCCAACTGGAATCACAGGAGACAAGCCACCAGTTTATTCTGCAAAGGTCTGAGAACACTTGGTGATGTAGCATGAGGACAGGAGACAGACAAAGGTAATAATTTCATGACATTATCAGAAGTTTGACAAATGTGATTGTGGGTTTATGTAAGAGAGGAGAGGTCTCTAGGGCAGCATAGGAGAAGTATGCTCCAAAATGACCAAAAAAGACGTGATGAATGCAGGGTGAGCATGGCTGAAGCAGAGAGTTGGTTTGGAAGTTACACTCAAGCTGTTTTCTGCATCTTGGAATGCAAGTGGAATTCAGGGAGGTTTCACAAATCTCAGGCAAAAAGCAAGGAATGCCACACAGCAGACTGGAAGCTTCCTTGTTTGAAGATTCTGGAATACATTTAATAACTCTGATGGTACTTCAAACGAGAGAATTTGGTTGGTGTTTCAAGCAGATGAAGAAGGCCACAGTTTTTTACAAGGTTAATTGCTTTTCTGGCTCACAGAGGAAGTGAGATGTGATTCTTGCTTTAACAGGTATTTCAAAAATAATTGACTAAGTTAAAGCCAAGACTTTCATTTGCAGCAAGGAAGTTTCCTGTTTGCACTCCACAGAAGCAAAAAGGAACAGTGATTTCATTTTTGTGCTATTGCAGGAAAATACTTTAAAAAACTCTTTTGTTACAACTGAACTAAAATCGCAATGTTATGATTTTTGTTATATAAGCAACAGAAAGGAATTAGATTACAGATATTTTAATTAATCTGACTTGGTATTTTTAAAGCCTGGCAGCAGTATGTTTGTATTTACTGCATCCAATTATAATTACAGAAAGGAAAGGGTAATGATAATGCTTGAAGCCATGCACCAAACCTCCAGGAGGGGGGATGGACTCAGGGCCCTCACATCAATTTAAGGAAAAGATGCAGAATTAAGCCTACTGAGATATAAATAAAAGGGAATAAAAGTGTTTAAGACAAACAAAATTATTTTTGTCAGTACTGAGCATCTCCTTTTACCATGGGTCCAACAGTGACAGTCTTGACGGCTGGACAGTCTTTGTACCGGTAGTGGAAAATAGTCAATGGGCAATTCTGATGTCTATATCATGGCCCACTGGATCATAGAAATATCCAAAAATTGTCTTATAGTGTTGGCAGAAAGCAGTAAATCTAGTAGAAATTGTTGCATGAGTAAAATAAATAAGAAATAATTTAAAAATACTTGCTGAATAGTTTCCTTGGATTTGGACCTGCAATTTAAGAATTTTTTCTGTTAAACCATGTATTGAATAGGCTATGTCAGTGTTAATCAGGGTCACTAAAGCATTAATGAAATATATATATTCTTTTATTACTCTTTTAAATTAATTGGTAGCTAATTAGCAAACCATCTTCATCTGAAAGAAGAGTAAAAAAAAAGCTATCTGAAATACTCATCTGGATAAAACTGAGAACTTTGTCTTTCAAAATAAGTGACTTGTTAGTACCTTATAATTTTTACCACCACTTCATAGCTTATTGGGATCTTTTTTTCTGTGAAAAATTCTTGGTCCTTTTATTATTTGCAAGCAGCTGGTTAGAAGTATTCATTACTGGAAGTGAATTTTAGTTGAGGTTTTTGGAGTATAGAAATAGACATCTGCTCTTGTTGGGATCAGCATCATTCTTCAAAGTAATTCCCTTCAGCCAATAGTGATATTTAAATATTTAAGTTGAACATTCAACAGCCACAAAAAAGCTTCTACTAAATTAACAGCCTAAAAGGAAATACAGATTTTCCTCAGTGTATATATGGATAACCAAACTATTATTTTATCCTCTTTTGTGTTAGTGGTTAAAGCAGTGGTCCACATCAGTATTTAAATTACAGCTTTTAACAGTGAAAGGATGGTGGAGTCAGATTATTTCTGCGTATGTGGTACAGTATTTCTTTAAGAAAATATATTCCTTCGGATTCACGGATAAGACCACTAAGATTAAACCATAGATGATGGGCAGAAAAGAAACAAAATTATCAAGGCGGTGGTATACAAACCAACTTGAACCCAAACCTTATTGTTGAGTTTTTGATGGGATGCCCTTCCTTCTCGGACCAGGGTAAAAGAGCAGAGGAGGCTGCTGTTCTGCAAAGTTCTTTATTTCATAGTCTCATGGCTTTCTTGAAGGCAGAGTTCAAGGGGGTTACATGATAAAGCCAAGCAGCAACAGCAGCCGGAGGCAAACAGCAGGCAGAAAACAGCTGCTTCTTCTAATTCTAATTTTCCTCTATCTATTTTTTCTTACAGAAGTGTGGATTATATTTGTTAATTGACCAATAAGATTAACACACGATTCTAGTTTTTCTTTTCTAAGCCTAACCTGGTCTAATTCTAACAGTCGTAAATCTTACACAAGTATTATATAGGTATTACACAAATTTGCGTATATAGTTTCTATCAGCTCTTATTGTTTATGTGAACACTCTATCTAAAAAATGTGTGCAGTATAATTCTATCTGTATTTTGTTTAAAGTAAAGAAATTCTGTGAAAAGGTAACGCTGCTGCGATAAAAACTGTGTTTAAGGTTTCTTTGCTGCAGCTTTTCAATATTTAAAGCACTTACCATATACTTCTACTAAAAGTTAAAAATCTTTATTTCTATTTCACTTTGGTGTGACTTCATGTATCTCAGCTTTTCCAAAGGTTTTAATTCAACCCTTGTGCTTTGGCTTTCCTCTGGGCCTGGGTCCAGAGAAGCTTTCGCTCCAACAACTTATAGCTGTTACAGAGGATAACAGAAATTGCTCCACAATGAAATAATGTATCATACAAGATATAAAAACCCCTGAAAATAATTTAATTTACCTGCTTGTTGAGATATTTACTTTTTGTAGAATATAGACAGCTGAAATATTCATTTGAGAGATAAAAATTATTCTTCTGTTGTTTTCAGAGTTGAACTAATATTTCCTCAGACATAAAGAAAAAAATGCTTTTTAGCAGTACACTGAGTTGCTGAATGGATAGAATAATTAAAAATAGAACTATAGATATTATTCTTCTCTCCCATTTTAATTGCAAAAGATCTACTGATCTTTTCTATGATGCCCCACCAGTAAAAAATGAACTAAAAAAAACCCTACTTTATCACTTAGGTTCAACATACATATTCTCAGGTAAGCCATATCCATACCTGATCAACAGGTATTTAATTGTTTTCTGATCAATCACTTAGATTGATAGTAAAATAAAACATAACTAGGAAAACAGTATACAGACCTTGAGTAGCCCAAGAATCAGTTTTAAGAAACATACAAATAATTTTACTATGTATTTGAGTATACATTGATAATTTCTGGATAACAATTTTACTCATAGTACAAATTTTTTTCATTCTTTTGATGCTGAAATATGGATTTTATTGGGGATTTTGGTAGGTTTTGTTGCGTTTTGGGTTTCTTTGTTTTTTCTTGTGGCTTTTTTTTTGTTGTGGTTGTTGCATCAGAGAGCTGTAGTATTCAATAGTCAGGTTAAACTGAAATTTATTTCCACTATGCCAAGGCACTTATTTTTGAGAGATATTGTCTGTATCTGTCTACAACTGCTTTTATATTGTTAAACACATGGTGAAACCCAGTAATTTTTGCTGTCACCTTATATACAGGGAGAGATACAAAATCAGTCTTCTCTTCACAACTTATTAAGTAGCCATAGACATGGTGGGCATCCTCAGGTTCAGGAATCCTGAGAAACACTCAGGGAACTAAAAGGCTGAGCTCTAAATGTAGACAGAGTCAACTGCTCTCAAAGCAAAATGAACCATTACTTTGCTGTTTCTTCAGACACCTATATGTAAATTCAGTTCTACTTGTTACCTTGCTAAGCTTTTTCCTGCCTAGTTAGGCTAGAGTTATTTCTAAAAGAAAAAAAAGTGTGTGAGTGTGCTATAGTTATCAGATTGCTGACAGTAAAGCAGTTATTTAATATAACCTTGCAGAAGAGTAGTATTCACGAGCATAATGTGAAAGCTTCCAGGCAACAATTTCTTAATCATATTATGATGTCATAGTTAGAAAATATATCAAATAGATAAAGATAGCTTAATATATTACCCAGAGCAAGAAGTTTATTAATTCCATGACATACTTTAGACAAAAACATATTAATCCTTTCGTTAGGATTTCATACCACAAAATGTGTAACATAGATAATTCTATTAGGAAACTGCAACTTAATATTTTGCTGATTAGCAAGCATCTCAGACATAGCAATGTAACAGCTTAGCAGCAAAAGTCATGTTTTTACTTTCCTTGTTAACTAAAAAAAAGGTCACTTTAACCATTCTTGATAATAGGATAACAGTAGACCGCAGAACAACTCACTCAGAAAATGTAAGTATGAAATTGCATGAGCTTGGCTGATGGAGGTGAATGGGAATTTTTGGGCATCAGAATAGATAAGCAGGGTCTTTAGGCTGTGAGAGAACAACTCTACTTGTTATAACAGACTTGTGTGTGTGTAGTGCTAAGAGCTGGACTGGGAGACACTCAGGAGCAGTGAGAGAAACATTCTGTTTTGCCATTATTGTGTGTTACATTCATATTTGAAGCAAGACCCTGTTATATTCAAAAGTGGAAGGAAAAAGATCCATGAAGAAAATTGTGAGAAAATAATCTTACTAAAATACTGTCTTAAATGCTTTTAATGTATATTATCAGAATATTTGTATCTATAAAGTGCTGACACCATTCTTTATGTTTTCAAAGAAAAAAAAGCAAGCATTACTTGTACACTGATTTCCAGAAGATGTAAATGTCAAACATTTTTTAAAAAGGAAATTTTGCAATTCTATGACCAAAAGGTTTCTATAGAACACATATGATTTCCCAAGAGTTCATCCATCATATTCAGAAGCAAAATTGAGTCAATTAAAGCTTAACTGAACATCTAGTTTTTGCTGAGCATGGATCTCAGTACTGTTGGGAAGAAAAATTGTGCTAATTACAGAACTCTAAAAATTGACAATTAACATTGAATTCCTTTTTCTTCTCATTTTCCTCTTTTCTGTAAATACCAGAAGTGCTTATTTTTCTTAATTTTATGATCACTTTGATATAAAAATTTAAAATGTTATACTGTGTGAATTGTATAAGACTGATGTTCAGTTTCCAAATAAATAAATTATGTTTTAGTAAATTATGTCTCAGTAGTTGCAGCTTTAATAAGCCTCAGTAGCTGCATCTGTAAAGAAAGAATAGAAAAATAGAAACTTGAGATGATATATCAAATGCACACAGACATAATGGAATGCTGAGCCAAATAATCAAGGACACTTGGCAAAATAACCAAGGTAAAGCCAGAATATGAAGAACAAACAAGGCCAGCTCATCAGGGTGGGTAAAGGGTAATTCCAGCAGTGGATTACCAAAACCACGGGCCCAAGGAACCCATCAACTCAAAAGAAGAAGAAACTGAGCATGTGGACTAATTAGCATAAGAAGTGAGGGAATTATTTAGGCAATAGAAGATGGAATACTAATTAATGAGAGAACTATGTAAGTTATAGCCAATGACCATTAATGTCTTTGCTAAAATATATAGTGAAGTTCAGATAATTGCTGTGCTAGCTCTGTGGATTTGCCAGCTGGAAATGTTTTCTGCACAGGACTCTAAATAAAGCAAATACCTTGACTCTCTGTGTGGATTGTTCTCTTGCACACTAGGTGAAAGAAGCTGTTTCAGGGCAAAAAACCCACGGTAGTTTTTGTGTTCTCAGGCAAGACGTTTTGAAGTAAGGTGAACAAAGTATTTCAGTGTCAAAATTACTTTATATACAGAGCAATTAATATTTTAGGACTGGGAAATCTTCACACATGAACTCAAAACAAGAAACTTTGAACAGATGAACTGCAAAATGAAGACTGACTAAATAAAATTCTTTATTTAAAGCTCAGTAAGTAATATTAGTGTAATTGCTCGCAACACAGTTATTTGCTAAATTATTTTTATCTTCCATGCTGATATCTTTACAATCCAGAGAAACAAAATGAGAGCAACGGGGAAACTGCTGATTGACTAGGATCACTTTGGATTTTGTTCTGTAAGGGGGCTTTGTATCTTCAGCTGCCATGGAGCTTCAAGGGAAAAGAGGATGCTTAGTACTACACTAATTATTTCTTTTTCCTGCTGTTAATAGAACCTAAAAAACCTGGTGTGAAGTGAAAAGGATGACTGGGAGCAAAATGTTGCACTAGTCATCAAGTAAATATTTTATACTGCAGTATTAGATAATGTGTGCACATTTCTGGAATACACAGTAATTTTCTCAACAGGAAAAGAGGTTGCTGAAGTAAAAACATGAACAGTTACTGCGGGGAAACCAAAGCTTCTGACCTTGTATTTTTTTGCATTAGTTTTCTACTTTGTTACTGTGTTTTCTCTTTTCAATGACTTAGCTGGAATTAGACTTACTCTTGTTGCTCTCCTAACCTCCACCAAACCTAAACACCTCACAGTTCTGTCATAAGAAAATCAGTTCTGGTTTTTGATATCTTTTGAATATGGAGTTGAACACACTTCTGTGACTCAGTCACCACCACCAGTACACCAAAGTCCATTGAGTCACGAGTGACTTTGCTAAAGTTTGTCTCCTCGTAAAGCCCAATTGCCTTTTGCTTCGGAGAAGAAGTGGAGAGAGGCAGAGAGGGGAGAGGAAAAGAGGGGAGAAAAGAAAGAAGAGAAAGAGGAGTCAAGGTGACTGAGAATAAAACCTTAAAGAAAAAAGAAGAAAAAACTTATTTCTGCTCTTAGGTACGTCTCCTTGCAAACCTTTCTTTCCTTTTCTGGTCTCTTCTGTATTATAGTATCCTTTATAATACTCTTTCAAGTATTATAGTATCCTTTCCTCCCAACACTCTTCCTACTTCAGAAAGAGTGCAGTTCCCACAGGTTCTCTGTGAGACCAGGTTGGTTTTCACTCTTCTCTTTCCCAGTAGGACCACCACGATACTTTACACAAACAAAAGAACAATTTTTCGTGAAAACACAGAAACCTAGCTGCAATTTTTTTTTCCAAATCTTGTTATGTGAAGTCAGAAAATATGTTAGCATGACGAAATCTGGGCATGAAAACAGGGTACATGGCTAACAAAGATACAAGACAAAAAGTTACATTAAACTCACCATGACATATGTATAGGCTAAAGTGTGCTTAAGTTTGGGGATTTTGACATGAGAGCTATTTGAAACTTCAAAATTAATTAGAGGTTTTTAAAATGTAAATCCTAATATTTATAAACGTAAAGGCTTATCCTTCACTGAAAAAAAAAATTAAAAAACAAACAACTCCCAAAAGAAGTAGAGACCTACAAAACCAGGAAATTTGAAAACTTTTGTGCATACACAGGTGAGCTTTGGTAGGGCTGCTTGTATAAAAAAAAAGGTATAAAATCTGCTTCTTATTCTAGCAACCTTGCATCGACTCTATCATTTCTGTGTATGCTCATAGTGTCTAAAAGAAATGCTCATCTGCCAACAGCAAACTCAGTAAAAGCATCACATTAACCTCTCTAACAGTTAGAGGTACTGCAGTGTGTCAAGGCAGTGTAGCTAATAACATCTGAATAATGAAAGTCTTCCCAAAGTCAGTGATGGAAAATTCTTATTTACATTTTTTTAAATAAAACATCAGTTTTCTACTGTTTTATAGCCCAGTTACTGAGGAATGTCTGCCAGCACCTTAACCTACAGGCACATTACATTGCTAACAAGTCCAGTAATAACTGTCAGGTTCTGAAAATTATCTTCTCTTTCCTACCTAACGTTGTCAGAATTTATAAGCTTCTTGGCAGATTATTCTCGTGAATAGTTATTGTTACTTTCTTCTTCAAGGAATAGGCAGTTTGGGTTTTCTTTTTTTATGAATTGTTGGTTAAATTATGTTTAAATCTTAAAATTCCTTCATCACAGCTTCTAGCACTTTAGTTTTAGATGAGAACCTGTTGCTCTCTTTCCTTTCAAGTAAACTATTGAGTAGATAATTTTTCTTCTATAAATGCAGAAGAGAGAGGTAATTTGCACGGGATTGTCCAAAAAAACCATATAACTATGTATGAAATTGAAGAATTGGTTCTTTCCTACTTGAATTTGTGTAATTAAACAGAATTTAAAAAGTGCAATACTTTTTCAGCATATTTACAACTTGAAATACATGGTTACCGATTATTAATGAAAACAGTTGAATATAACTTTGTTTCCTAATTTTCATTTTAAGAGAGCAAGGTGAGAGTCTAAACAGAAGACAAGACTAGTTCTCAGCAAATCTGGGTGGGTCTTTACTTAATGTCTTTGTCATCAATTGAAAAATCGATTTATTTATTAAAAATAAAATTGAAAATAAAATTACTTTGAATTTGAAAGACAATGGACTACAACATCAGCTCAAGCTATGCTGGTTTTCAGTTCAGCAGTGAAATATAAGAAACTCCAAAGAGTATGATTCCATACATGTTTAATAATAATGATTTAGATTGATATTTTTAACATTCAACAGCATTGTATTTGGGCAGATTTTGACTGAGAAACCACAAGCTGTCAGACCAGCAATGGACTACTTGCTGTAGAATCAACAAAATTTAGACTTCTGTATTAATATTTCAGCATGGATGCTAATATTGAGTATTGATATTTATATGGGAATCTGAAGAAGCTACTGCGATTTTTTAAAAATTTTGCTTCTAAATTTGAAGCACTCCATAGGTAAATCATAAGTTGTTTTTTGGGACTTGTTGTTGGGGTTTTTACTGTTTATGTCTAGAGAGTAGTGTATCACAGCTAAATATCATGTGACAGGTTGATTATAGATAATATGTTACAGAGAGTTAGAGTATACTGCCCTGGATGTAGAAAAAAAATCTCCTGGAAAATGTATTTGCAGTGTTACAGTAATTTGATGAAGTTACTGACAGCACCTGCAATTTACATGTCTGAATGGTTCTCATTCAGCATAACACAAACCACATCCTGCAAGAATTGCTGAAACATACTTCCCTCATGGCATCCTATGTCACTTTATATTTAGGAGATAGATGATCCTGTTCTTATTTATTCCTCCCCAAAAAAATAAAGTTGTGGAACTGCAACCTTAAATGAAATGTGCTGCCCTGTAGATGAAAACCTAAATTTAGTATTTTACCTGAGACCAACTAAGATGGTAGGATAAGAAAAGATCCCTGCAGCTTTTGTATCTCCTAAAGATAATAAAATTCCTTGTCCTTGAGGATAAACACTGCTTCTGTGATAATACAACAGGCATGGAGGTTGTTGAAGCTCCAGACAAAAAGAAGCACAGAGCAGAGCATCCTGGCGGCTGCTGCATTACTTAGGAGGAGAGGAGAGTGGAGAGTCAATAAAATCCCTTCTCCCATGTGAGAGTGAGAACAAGGATCTCAGTTCCTCCTAAACAGTCCTCCAAATTTGTCTCAAACCAGCACAGGTACTGATATAATAGCCTAGATGTGGTATAGCTATTATAATGGACATAAAAGATTAAAATTGAGCAGACTTGAATTATAAATGAAGATTTGTAAGAAAATAAGCATTGAGATTACTAATCACCAGTAGCAGTGATCAAAATCCTGAACTTAAAAAAATGAATAGAATGGAATAATGTATGCCTTAATATTCAGAGTGTATGAAATATGACAAAACGTTGCATTTTTAACCCTGGAAACAGCTGTTATTGATATTAGAGGAAAAAGTTATTAAATTATAGAGGATAATACAGCAAAGATACTAAATGTGAATAACAGTAAAGGCACAGTGGCATTTCTGAATGTTAGAAGTGATCATTAAGATATATCAGGAAGAGCTATTACAAGGAGAAGGTAACTATTTTTTAAGCTAGAACTTCGCTAATAGAGATTTTAATTTAAATGTATGAACCGGAATGACTATGCAACAGATCAGTGCAGAAATAAATGTTTAGCTAAGTCCAAGTATGTTTTCGTGTTGCTATCCTACGCAGCTGGCAGTCTAAGACTAGTTAAAATGCCGAGAACTGTACCATAAATAAGGTGAAGATTTTCAAAGTTCGTGACCTGATTCACTTAATCAGGCAGGTAGCGTGCATTTGAGTTGGAGGGAAGAGGTAAAAAGGACATTTTGTGAGGGGCTTGTTCTAAGATGGGAGAAACACTGCATGGGATGTAATTATCATGGAAACTGGAGGCAAATCCAGTAGTTTCACTTGAGGCAGTAGATTAGAGATTTTTGAAGTTGGCATAGATATAAATTACATCTTTCCATTACCAGACTGGATGGTGCTAACTTCCCCAGATACACTGACCTGGAAACTCAACCCACAGGAATTTTTGGGGAAATGTGCTGTCTTCACACCACCTTGCTTTTCAGGATTCTCTATCTCTGCACAAAATTCCCCGAGTAAGTAAATTTAAAGCTGTCTTATGTTCTATGAGAGATTTAGCTCAGGTTAAGATTTATTGTTGCCTTCTAGCTATGATCTAAGCCATCAAATGTAGTCACATGTCTCAATTAACCCTGTCTCCACATAGTTCATATTTAAACATTAAAAAAGAGTCTTAATATCTTCACCCAAAAATGAGAAATAGAATATGTATTGGAGGCGGATACAACACTCACGCTAATCCTGGTCCTTTATTTCCCACCTTGATTTTGTCAAGGACACTTTCATGAGTTGAAAAATGTGTTGGTGGATAAACTGGGAAAATTGCTCAGCGAGGTTTTAGTTCATGACTCATACAAAAGAATGAGGTTAAATGACTGCACAGTATTTTTATTTCTAAAGGTTAACACAGTGCCCCTTGGGATATGGCTCACCATGATTTGGCTTTTGATACGGGAATTTTTATGTTGTCTTGTACAGGTTTCCAAGAGAAGCTGTGGATGCCCCATAATTGGAAGCATTCAGTGTGAGGTTAGATGGATTTTTAAGCAACCTGATCTAGTGCAAGATACCCCTGACCATGGCAGGGGGACTGGACTAGACAGTCATTGAAAGTCTCTTCAGTGAATGGATGGATGACTTTACAACATCATTCATTGTAAATATCCTGAGGCCATGTACAACATTTAAGTGAACTATGTTAGCAGATTCCAGTATGTTTTCCTGTGCAATTATGGATCATAAAATTATTGACATTTTTATAGGTATCTCTGGTTAGCACTGTTTTCTAGAACAACAAATATGTCACTACATCTTAGAATGTTTTTACAAGGGTTTTCTATGGTTCTCATCAGTAAGTAGAACACCTGCCATGAAATTTGTTTTGTTACATTAAAATAAACAAAATATTTTCTTTTAAGCCAATGCAAAGTTATTGGTTAGTATCAGTTCAAGAGTTATGAACTGAAATTTGGTTATTGTTTAAGAAATGTGCTTTCTTTCAGAATAAATGAAACAAGTGGACTCTGTCTATGGAACAGATGTGTGAGTTTATGACGAATAATCCAAGAAAACTAGTCAAATTTGTATGATACATCCTAAATGAAATGTTTTATGCAGAAGAGAAAAAACATCATGAAAACCTAAGAATGTCTCAGAGGGAATATTATTTTGTTCACTTCCTTGAAGTCTGTGTTAGTCTAAAGAAGGCGTGATTCTTCCAAGATATTGTGTGGATACTGCTTTTGACTTTCACTCCATCATCTGGAGCTATTTTTATCTATGCAATAAAAATAAGATTTCATCATCTTGAGAAATTTTCACATTAGGTTTCTTTGTATCCAGGTGCTGAGAAATAGTACAGTAACCCTGAAAACATATTGAAAGTTCATATCTGTGTTTCTATATATATATATAAGCTCAGAAAAACAGCCCTTTGTAAAAAAACTTTTTCCTGTGGCTCAATTGTGCACTATTGTTTTTGTAAACATTATTCTGGGTTTGATGCTGTAATCTTTGGTTTTTTCCTCTGTTTAATGCTGGTAAAACAGAAATATTTGTCTCATATAAAGTATGATTTCCTATTGAGCAGTTTTATGCTAAAAGAAATGCAGAACTAGCAACATTAAAACCATAAGAGTAAGAAATTAATTCTTTTTATTAAAGAATTGCTTTTATTCACATAGTTTACATGGAATAATAGAGTTGATATTTCACTTTTGGTGACAGCTTTTCTGCAAAACTACTTGGGAATTTTCAGGCTTGCATAGTGAATTTAAAGTATAGACTATATTTTATCAAAATTGTGACAGAATTGCCAAGGTAATATACTCAGAATTATCTTGTAAAATGCTTTCTGTTATTTTGGTATAACTAGATATAAAAACTACTCTGCAAAATAAAATTTTATTTGTTTAAATGTCAATTAGGATTGCATTCCTTATTGAATAAACACAACATAGTCTAGTCTTGATTAATTAACCATTCAGCAGATGCTTAAACTGTAAAGAGACGAGTAATAATGTTTTAAATGAAGAAGGATACTGATATATGGGGGAGTTTTTTTCCTGTGCAGAAGATGAAAAAAAATAACAGAGATGAAAAAAATCAGCAAGGTCTCTGTAGCACAGGGTCTTCTCCAAAACAGAAGTAACAGATTTTAATGCTGAGAAAATTTGTTCAGTTCAACTATATTTCACTGTAAATTACAGAAAATGTATTTTCAAGTTGTGAAAGGGAGAGAATGTTAGCAGGAAGAGATAAATTTCGTAATTTCCAGGTGAAAAAGTACTGCTGCTAATATAAGTCTCTGTGGAACAAAAAGAAATTAAGAGGCAGTGGAGAGGAAAAGAAAAGAAGATGGAGACTATATTGTATCATCAAATCAGCTTGGAATAGTAGAGGTTTAGAGAGTCACAAGAAGAATCTTAGAACAAACTTTTAAAATAAATCATCTAGTCTATTTATTTTATTTTTAAAATGTTCAAAATTGATTTGAACACTGTCAAGGAAAAAATTCCATTTTTTCACAATAAAAAACCCTAAAGCAAACTGAAAAATCTAGTATTGCTCAGTGCTAATACCTATTAAACAAGTTAACAAGGTATATACAAGCTCAGTACTGTTTCTGAACTATTCTGTCACTATCTGTTTTCATTTTATTCACTCTGCAATAGTCTTTGGCAGCTGGATTACTGCTGTTCCTTGTAGCCTATTTTTCTGGATGTAGTACACTCTAGAAGTAATTGCTGCTCTGTATGGAGCATTGGCTTGTAATATGCCCAAGAACAGTTATCAATAATGTGTTTCAGAAAATTCTAAATTTATTTTGAGCCAAAAAAAATTCTGTGTTTATGAACACTGAAAAGGGAAAATTATGTATTTCTCCTGAAAATTAAATATTTTTTTGTAAGCAATAACAAACCAAAGATCCCCTGGGGAAACAAACAAACAGAACTTGTTTCTGCACATGACACATCATGAGTATACTCAGATAGAAAGATCTTTACAGGTTAAAAAAAACCCAGGGTCTGAATGACATTTCAAAAAAAAAATAGGGCTAGTCTACACAGAGGAAGTGGGCAGACCCCAGGTCTTCTACTTGAGCTTCACTTCAGCTTTCTTGCAGAAAAAAAGGTTATATTAGATGTATACAGCGGATGCCGAGGCAGAGCTGTTAGTATGTTCCAAATTTCAAATGTCTATTTAGTGCAATTTAACCCCAGAAGTCCTCTGTAATAACGATGCATATTTGTTATGTAACTGAAACGAGTCAATCCAGTCTTGCTCCAAACTCTCTAAACTGGAATTAAGGTTTCTTTATTAGACTGCTAGTAACTCACTTAAGTAAAGTAGGACACCACAACTTCTTGTTACATTTTTGTAAGTTTTGATATTACTTTGCAAACAGGCTAGTGCTTATTGTTTGGGGACAAAATAAAGGAGAGCATTCGAAAATATTTCTGAAGTACCTGAATATTTTCCTACTGATTTCCTACTGATGGAAAGTCCATATTTCTTTAGAAATGTTTTGTGATAAATTTTATTCTTTAGATCAAGGACTCAGACATGTACTTTGCATTGGCATTATATTGTTGACTTATGAGAAATAAATCTTGATTTGAACCTGAAATTCAAGCTTGGGAGAGAACAATACATTTTTAATGTCCTCTCTTTTTCCCTTTCAGCTTTAACAAATTAGAGTGCATATGAATCAAAATAGTGGAAGTAATCTTAAATGTTTGGGATTTATGGCACGTCAGAGGTTTCCTCAATACGAATCAGAACAGTAATTGATGTTTATGTGTTTTCTACTCCAAGTGCTTCAGATTCATTACTTCATTAGATTAAACAGAAAAGTAAACATAATACACAGGAAGCACTATGAAAGTAGAAGTTTACAGAATCACAGAATCTCATCATATTCTCAGTTACAAGGGACCCACAAGGATCATTGAGTCCAACTCTGGAGTGAATGGCCCATAGAGGGGGTATGTCCGCACCCTTGGTGTTATTAGCACCCTGCTCTAACCAACTGAGCCGTGAGATATTATAAAGAGTTACTCCTAATACCCTCTTAGGTCAATGCTTAAAACATCTGTTCTGAGGTATTCGCAAGGGCTGCAGCAATCTACACTCCCCCTGGAATTAAGGATGAGATCACTGCTATAATTCCTGTGATTCACTGCAAGGCTTATTTATCCTCATTACACCAGCAAGGGGGAAAACTTGTGGGGGCCATCATTCTGTGATTAAAGTGAGCCATTTCTGAATGGTGTACATCAGTATTCAGGCAAACACTGGAACTTCGGGAAAGGGTAAAACGCTTTCCAAAACACCGTCCTTCCACACCACAGCCCTCCCCTCTTCAAAAAGAAAAAGCAGCATGGAACTTATTTGAATAATAGATTAATTAAAATATCTCAAGCTATAGTGGCAAAAAGAATTACCCATCATCTTTTTTGTCTTCCAGATATTGGTAATAAGCAGGGGCTGTCTGAGCAGAAAAATGTTAGAATAAACTCAGAAATCTTCTACATGTTTTCAAGGAAGGAGTTTAGTTTGTGGTCAAATACCAAACCAGTATCTTCCCTCTCAAAAGATGGGTTTGTAGTTAACGTCTTTCTGTATCAAGAATATTGAAATCTGCTAAAAACGTAGTGATCCAGGTCATTGGTATCACACTTTTTTGTCCTTACAACTCTCAAAATATGATCATTCTCTGTTTGAAATTAATTACTCAATAATTGGAGAAGTAAAGTACAAAGGAATTATACAGGACATATTTCTTGTTACCTGGGGTACCATGGCTGAAAATTTACAACTGTAAAAGAAATAATGCAAAGAGGTTTCTCTGAGAGCAGCCCTACTATTTTGGCCCAGGGACCATGGGCAAAGGCATTTTATCAGAAGACCTTCACGGCAATAGAGCACATCTGATGCCAGTTATTGTTCCTTCTTTGGATATTTCTCTTCCATAACAATTTTGCTTTACCAGCTAATCTCATGGGTCACATGGTTTTTTTTCCTCTGGCTTCATCTTGCTGAACTTGTTGTATACTTTTTCATTAAGAATGGCTTAGTGTCTAAAATCTTCTCCAAGAACCAGCAAGCAGGGGAGATTATTAAGAAATCGACATTCACCTGC
Source organism: Struthidea cinerea (assembly GCA_013397865.1). Classification (NCBI taxonomy): domain Eukaryota; kingdom Metazoa; phylum Chordata; class Aves; order Passeriformes; family Corcoracidae; genus Struthidea; species Struthidea cinerea. The sequence continues at coordinate 101,038 of VZTI01005831.1, read as the reverse complement.
AACAAGATTTAAAGTTATGTCGGCTTTCCTAGATCAGTCATATAAATATTATTCCTGACCATATATCAGCTTCCCAAAATTTTGGTCTATGGTGAAATTTTTGCTGCTCTTGCATTTTAGCTTTCTCTTGTTTCTTTATTTCTGATTTCCTGCTATGTTATTGACAGTAATAATAGTAAGTGATACTTTTCTGTTGATGGTTAGTTGGGGTTTTTTATCCTTGCTGAACAACTTACATTTCATTCTTGTAATTGTAGCTGGAGTAGAACATATTCTACCAGAGACTTTCATTTCTACAAAATGATTGAAGACTGTAGCCATTTCCAAGTAAAAAAGCAACTAGCCTTTGAGAGATTTATAGAAAAGAACACGCACAACTTACTGCAGAAATGAAAAAAGTGGCACACATATACCTAGCAGATCAATGTCTGCTATCCTGTCATAACATATTGGACTTCACTATTCCTTACCACATTTGTTCTGAAAGTCAGTAAAAGGTGTTACAACAAAGTAAGAGACAACATAAGGGCTCCTCTCCTGCTCCTTTTCTTTCTTGTGCCACATATTATTAGCAATATCTGCACAGGAATATATGGTATTATTTGTGTCCTTCCCCATAGGCAAAAGAATGAGAACCAATTACTTCCCCAAATGTAAAGGTAAAATCTGTATTAATACACACCAAGAAGCAGTTTTAGCATCCAAAAGACCGTGGTAGAATATATGCTTTCCTACAAAGTTGGAATTTTGCTTCTCAGTAAAAATATTGACATTGTTCATAATAGAATGTGCCTTTAAAAAATTACATTCAATCTTTAATTGTAGCTATAACCCATGAGGATGTGACAATTATTTTAAAATATGCCTGACAAACAATTTGCAGCTATTTCCAAATGGCTGATTTCTGCATTATTCAGTAGAATGGGAAGATTGTTAATCCTTACTCTAAGGAGACTATCAATCTTTATATACATAGAGTTGTAAAAGATATATATACAGCAACTGAAGAACAAACATGAGGTTCATTTTAATATCACCTGAATAACTGTAGAGCTCAAGGATAAGTTTAGGGTTTGCTACAAACAGAAATATCATCATCGACTGGTATCTCTAGAGTAAATTAAAAATTATGCCAAAACAAGAAAATTGTCTTCAAAAATAAATTCAAAGAAAGGTCAGCCCAGTAAATCAGAATTCAGTTTAATGACTGCTATACTTAGAAAAGCAACTGTTCTCCAATAGCACATATGGTGGAATGAAGGAGAGAAAATGTTTGCGTTTGCTTAGTGTTTTTGGTTATATAGGCACGGTATATTTAATCTCTTCTTCCAGTCTAGATCTGTAAAGCATGTCAACTATTTTTGTTTCCAAGTTGAAATGTATAATAGGCTATGCTGGGAGATGAAATTTCCAGGTGAAATAAGTTAGCCACCACACTCTAGAGGCATCAATACCTGCTTTGCAACAGATACTGTGTTACCAGATCACCTAAAAACATCACTTCATTGTAAGAAGCATCACAGTTGAGAAGCGAACTTCTCAGAGAGCTTTCATGCCAAATAACATGAGGTGAACCTCAAAGCTGTGTATCTGTGACGCCTGTTTTTACAGAACGTGTATCCCTTTAAAAACAGCCTGCAATTGTCACTAGATGTGCACATTTCTTGATGAAAAAATGCGTTCTTCTTTCTGAATTCTAAACTATCAAATGTTGAATTTAATGATTCTAAATCCAATCTTTAGCCTTTGTTTTAATTGCACAGAAAACCCAGGAACAAACAAGTAAATAAACAGCAAAGTATGTTGAGATAAAACTAAACAAAACTGTGAATAAAACAAAACTGTGGATAAAATAAACTGGAAACAGACACAATTGGTACTTTTTCCCATATCATATAGTCCTCATGGTCGCACACACTCAAGCCATCATATGCATTCTCAAACACCTACATAATCCCAAAGTATCACAGAATCATAGTCTCTGATTATGGGGTTACGTCTTCTTCCATGGGAGCTGCAATTACCCAGCAGGAACTGCTGACACTGTGTACTAACCACTGTAATGGGTACAAGAAAAGGCTGTTGACACTCAGCACAGTGAGTGCCTCTTCTACATGACCTAAATTTCTGCTCTGGAAGAGCCTCTACAGAGTGAGGAAACAGAACAGTTCTTTGTCACCCTATACAATCCTTCCTGGTCTGTCTAAACAGACTAAAGTAGGCTGTAAGAAAAAAATAAGTTCTTGAGCATTGCCTTAAGTAAAGATTTTGACTGTTTGACTTGATACCAGTGTAGGTCCCATGGTTAGAAATGGAATTTGTTCTCATTCTAGTTTAAAATATTCTAATCTGAAAAGCATACTGTATGTAAATAACATATTTAAAGATCTGTTTTCTTCAGACTTTTCTGATGAAAGTTCTCAGTCACAGTAGGCATTTTAGAAATGAAGGACTTTCTGTGAGAAGTAAGATCTTTCTTTTCTCTAAAGGACCTTCAGAATTTTCCATAATTCATTGATGATTTCACAACACGTGTCTTGCAGGGCCTGTTTTTATTGCAGTTATTGAGACTTTCATAGGTATACTTGTGTTAGTATTTCAATGAGATACACTTTCTTTGTTTAAGGTGTTTAAATTAACTGAAATTTCCAAGATCTTTATGAGCAGAATTGATACACTTGCCTCACATAATCATAGTAGTATCGCCACTCCAATTCTCTGGAAAAAACATGATGATGTTGTGGTGGTTATTTTCACAAGAACATTTGTGACTTCTTTACATTTTTTATAACACTTCATTTCACTTCTTCAGAACATTAATCAAATATTTACTGATTCCTCATATTTGTAAGTATAGTTCTGACATCTTATTGGATTCTAAATTGCAGGATCACCAGAACGTCATTCTTCCTTAAGTATTTCATATTTGGGTTTGTTCTTGTACAGAATTTTCCTTGAATTCAATAAACAAAAAAGCCCTCTACCCAAATCAGGGAGGTAGGAAGGAAAGTCATCTGCTTTTTTGTACAGGCTTTTAGGACATTTTAAGGACTTGGATGTTCCTTTTCATAAGTCATTCATATTCATTATTTTCCTCCAATAGGCTTCCTCTTCATGGTTTGAACTTATTCTATGAAGTTGATGATTGTAGATAAAGGGAGAGTTGCAAAACAAATAAAAAGTGCAATATATGAGCTACAGAACTTGAGGCATTTGAATGAAGAAACAGTCACATTAAATAAAATTTTTATTTTCTACATTTTTTCAAGGGTATTTAATGTACTTGTTTGCCAGTATTTTTCCAGACTTTTATAGAGGTTTGTGTCTGCTTCTTGCATCTCCTCAGCTCAGTCAGAACTTTTCTTCTTGAAGAAGGTGGGAGTCTAGAAACCAGTATTCTATCCAGAGAAACAACCGTTTAAGGGGCTACAGAGATCAGTCCTTTGCTGCTGTATTTAATCCACCCATGAGGTGACATGCAGAGAAAACACTTTCATAGGAAACATCTTCAATACCCCTTGGTAATCATGTAAGTATATACTGTGGGAACAGGACCTACATCTTCTCAGCCAGTTACTCACCTTCAGAGTATCTTTTGTCCGCCTATCTTAGTCTGTCGTAGACTAAAGATAAATTATACACCCACAAGGATTTCCACAGGCACAAACCCTCAGACTTTTTACAACCCCTCATGCATTCAGCCATATCTCCTCAGCTATTGTAGCTCCCACATCTCCTGGGGTAGACTTTTACCAGCTCAAGGTGCAAGTTCTTCTATGTACCAATGGTATGCCTTGTAGCTTTTTCTTTCCTTTTGTAACTAGCTAGGGAATCAACTAAGCAAGCTGTTTCATTCATCATTTGGTACAATATTTACCTGGTTCTAAGAACACCCTAATTTTATCTTGTCATTGTTTTTTTTCCATGTACTCACGTTGCTATTTTCTGATTAAGAGCTAGAGTGCTGCTAGTGAAACCTGATTATTCTCCCTCTTTCCTTTATGTCCATTGCTTGTAGCCAGAAGCAAATGTGAAGTATCAGAAAGTCCATCACTTTGGTAGTTAAAGTGTATTTGCATTCTAACATTTGGGAATAAAATATGTCAAGCTAGGTACATTTAGAAGGAGGAAAACAAATTAATATTTTTTTTTAAAAGTCAACTGGGAAATGTGATCATTTCTTGATACTATTTGGAAGAATTAATTTTTCGTGTGTTCAACATGAAAATTCAGATGAAAATAAAACATTTTTCTTGCATTGTAAAATAACAATATCTCACCACTAATTGTAGATTGGATATTATTTTTCAGCTCTTCTTTCATTGGAAGAAAATGTATTATTTTAAATCACCAGGTGTTTTTAATTCCAGTCTAAATTGCTTGTTAATTCTATGTCTGTAAAGTTGTTATCCTAAGAAAATGTGTCATCATCCTATCCATTCTCTTTCCTGGGATGCTGAGAAAAGCGAAGAATCATATACAGATTTTAAACATTGAAAAAGGTGTTACTGATACTCAACATGAAATAAGGCAGACATGTCAATGCTTTTGGAAAAGACTGCATTCGAGCAGTTTAAGTTGGTTCTCAGTTTAGTCTTCTAGCCAAATCCAGGCTTCCATGAATGCATTATTAACATTTGTCAAATTAATTTCTACATGTCTAGTACTGGTATTTCTATTACACAAATTGAACTTATTGCTTTCAGAAGCACAATCTGTCTTCCTCAGAGGCTGTTTTCTTTATCATTGTCTTTGGGCAATATTAGAAAATGTTCCCCATCTTTCTGAAATCTCTTTGGAGGACGTGGATGAGAATGAAGGGAAGTCTGGTGCAAGAGTTTCTACAGGAGATTTTAAGAGTTCTCAGAGAACCATTTTTCATGAGTCAGCCTTTTGTGCCTTGTTCCAAATTGACAGTAATCCTTCATCTTTCTTTACACCCTAATGGTTCTCACATATATGTATAAAGTATTTCTTACAGAGAAATGTTGTAGTATATTTGGAAATAAAATTTTGCTTTCAGGAAACCCTGGATTTAGTCAGGCTTAGGTGATGACTTTTACCTTGTTAATCCCAATACTTTTGCAGCTTTTGAAGAGGGGATAGCAAAGAAATTAGATTATATTACACCTCTGGAGCAGGATAAATAGAAATATTTTTAGGGTTTATCTTCGTAGTGTAGCCTTGAGATATAAAAGACATACTCCTTTAAATAAATCACTAATTTTTACTTTAGTAGTCATATAGGAGGTTCCTGTAAACAATTCCATGTTTTTCCCATTAATGCAACAAAACCCTTCTGGTCTAAAACTGATTTCTAAAATTATTTGAACAGAAGAAAATTTGATAGTGTAAACTCATCATCATGGAAATTTCATGGGGTTTTTTTTAATATTATGACAATTACTCGGAATAGGAACATAATTTCTTCTTTGGCTAAATGGAATTTCATTGTATTTTTATTAAATACGGGCAACAAAGGAAATCAAATGCCAAAATGAAGAAATCCATCTGCTATTTAGAAAATAAGCAATGCTAAATGAAAAATACCTAAAAGGACTTGAAATTGCTATACTTTATCATTTAAACTGCATAATAGATACTTATTCTATATGGAATTTGTTTGACACACAGAGGAATTAAAATGTAATAAAAATCATGCTTGTCTATAAAATAGCAATCAGTGCCCACTGTTTGGAACCAGCTCTGTGGAACTAAGTTACAGCTAGTTCAGGACATAAGCTCTAAGCATTAATTTTTCTGTGCATGTGCAAATCGTGACTGAAAGTGATTTAGAACTGAGCAGTTAGCAATGTGTTTTCTTAATGAATATCAAATCCAGCTGGCGTGTTTTGAAGTTTGCAACTGGTGTGATTTATCAGTTTTTAACACAACCCATAGACCTATAAATATTTGTTTGCAGTGCTATATAAGTATTAATGTATATATAAGTATGGATACACAGATGTAAAGAACAGCTTGGCTTCTGAAGTCCACTGTCAGGGCATAGTGCAGATGGCTCCTCCCTGGCAGACTGGTATCCTCGGGCAGCAGAAGGGCCTCACCAGCCATGGCCCGTTCCACCTCATCCACAAAAAACCACAAGCTGCCACACCATTTGCTAAGATTATTTAACAAAAAATAGAGAACAATGTGATAAAGAAATTGACACTGAAAAATAGGATATGTGACAGGAAACCAGAGCATGGGGATAAGGACATAATGTTTAAAGCAAATTTGTATCAAGGAATCTGCATGATGGAGTACCTGGATCATGTCAAATATGACCTGTCCTACAAGGGGATGGAAAAAAGTACATTAAGTGATCGCTCTGTTACCTGTGGAAAAGACATTTTTCCTGACTGGAAACCTGATAGGAGGCTTATTCAGTGTGTAAAAACATTCAAACAGACCTAGTGTTTCAAAGCTCTCCCCGTACTAAGAAACTTGAATTTGCAAACAGGAAATTGGAATATATTCAACTCCTTTTTGATTTTGCTTAAGGGTTTTAGAAATCAGTAAAAGTTACTACGGTGACTGATAGTATGTGAGTGTGAACAGCCAGGCCTTACAAGCTCACAGCAACACAGGTGCCGACATGGCCTTGGATATTAGCATATATTTAAGGAAAATAGCAGTTTCCTTAAGGCACTGGAATTATTCCCGTACTTAACAAAATGTTTTGAGAGTTCTCATGGAATTCTCAATTTCTAACCTCTCTCATTTATGAGTTTGTGACTCTGTTGGAAAAATTATAATTTAGTTTCTAAGGCAATTGTATGCTTAAGAAAAATAAACTGGATATGATATTTTTTCAAAATTATGCTCTGCAAAAATTTTTCTTAATATATATATATTAAGAAAACATATATAATATAGCAAACATATAATCCTAAAGATTAGTGGTAAAATTAGAAAATTGTTAAGTTATCTGGCATTTTTATAAAACAAGAAGTTTATGTTTTTCAAGGTGTACCAGTTCTTACAGCTTTACCTATGGTCAAAGGTGTCTTCACTAATCTAATTTGCAGTGGTGAATATTTCTTATTTTTGAAAATAGGGATTTCAACCTCTTTCTAAGATCAGGAATGTCTCCATGCTTCTGAAGGGAGTTCTGGTTTCTCCTCATCTCCCACGCCTTCCTTCTTGTCTGACATTTGCCCAGGTGTTTGTGGAAAACGCTTTGGATTTTTGGCCAACTGAAGGACCAGGATCTAAGGGAATACTGCTGTTACAACCCTTAGAAGCTGATACTTTTCTCAGGCAGAAACCTGGGACCTGTATGCATGTGACAACAATTGCAGAGATAATTTTCCTTTCATGATCTGGGTCTGACATGTGGCACATGTCCCCTGGGAACGACGGAGTGTGAGCAGCATGATTATCAAATGAGTAACTAGAGCTACACCTTCCCGTGTTTCAAGCACAATTGAAAGAAACCTAAACTGGTTCTCTCTTTGATAAATTCTAGTGGATGTAAGATTTCTGACATATTATTCAAATTTTAATTTTTAGAAAATAATAAAAAATTAGATATTTACCAGATAACTTATTATTTAACAATGATTTGTATCATCCGGTATTTACTGCAGAATACATGAAGTGGGCGTTAACTTATTTGGAAGCTAGTATTGGTGTTAATTTTGACGTCTTGAAATTCTTGTAGGAAAGATAAAAGCAAGGCCTGAAAGCTCTTTTTTTCATGAAACATGCAAAGCTATGCCTGCCCTTGCTGATAGGCATATGTCAAAAAAGTTAGGTTTCATCAACTGGAAGGCTTTCCACTTTATTACATAGCCATAAAAATATAAAGTAAAAAAAAATATATATGTATAACCAAGCCACTTGCCTAAAGGCAACAAAGACATCGGAGACTAGTAGGTACATTGAAGATACAGTAGTTATGAGATCTGGACATTCTACGTGGACACCAGTCAAGCCTCAAACTTGAAAACATATTTTATAAGTTTTTACACCAACTTTTTCTTTTGCACAGAGAGAAAACTCACAGCAGTTAACCCCAAATCTATTATATAAACAGACCAATTAACTACAGGAAATTTTTCTATTCCCATTTTGGCAAACTCCTTGACATTTTGTAGACCAAACTCAACAATAACCTTTTTTAATTTTTTTTTTAACCTTATTATTGTTTGATGAAAAGGTAGTCACTAGACTTACGTGTAAAAATGCATAATAATATTGAGCATGTTTAAAGTCCAAATTCACATGCCCCCAACAAGTGTACATGTGCATTCTTCATCCGAGGAAATTTCATCTAAAATGATAGCAGCTTTTCAGGCAGATTACAGCAGTGTCAGTAGAGCAGCTGCAGTCTATTTAAGGTTAAGGAATGGGTGAACAGCAGCGACAGAGCAAAAACTTTGAAGGTCAGAGATATAATTTAAAGGCCACTATAAGGCTGGAAAAAAAGGAAAGACAACTTCAGCACAGCTATGAACTAATATAGTGGGAGAAGGGTTTGAAAAATAGCTGTCACATGACTTGTCTCATTCATTATACAATTTACAAATTCTGGCACTGACTAACTGTGACTCCTGCAAGACAAGTTTTCTTAGTAATAGTGCTTCCACAGAAGACTCATTCATTTTTGTGAACTGAAGTAGTGCAGTTAGGAAACATAAATTCTGTGCTCATGTCTGTTTCACAGGCAGTAAACCTGCTGTGTACTGCAACAGCATATCAACTATCTACTACGCTCTGTAGCTTGGTCTTCTCTGGGGACATGGAATCTGGCTAAGACAATTCATTGTGTTAGTGACAAAGCAGAAGGCAATGCTCTTCGTCTTGATGATGAGAAGGTAATAGTGCAGGTTGTTCAAAGATGTAGAGTTTATATGCATTAGTTCATATTCATGTATGTATCTGCAAAATAATTTTATTTAATAATTTATTTCCTGTGTTGTGCAACAGTAGACAGAAAATTTTGATGCTCGGGAAAAACTGAAAATTCTTCTGTACAAATATTTTGTTAAGCTAACCTCACTTTTGAAAATCACTCTGAATAAAGCATCACCATTATCTAGCCTTCCTTGGATCTGTGATATTTCAGTCGCTCAAAGGAATGTCAAAATCACTAATAGTATGAAGGCAGCAGTTGTTCTGACAGCTGAAGCATGAACTGAATCTGTCTAGCGAAATCAGCCTAATATGGTGAAATTGCTTTTGCCTTTTAACTGTATATGGGCAACAGCAAAGACATTGTGTGTGGGTTCCACATCAATTAAGAAATGTATACTGGAATTACATAACAAATTGGTATTGCCATTAATAAACAAAAGGAAAAAAATGCCTCTCAAATCAAAGCTGTTTTTTATTTTAATCAAAGCCTTCACTGAAAGCCTTCACAGTTTTAATTTTTCCTTCCACCGAGAGTAATTAAACTTCTGCATGGAATTTTATTCCTCAGTGATGTATAGGTTAAAAAATTCTATTAAGCTTTGTTTTTGCTTATTGAACTATGGGAGTTTCAGGATTTAGCTTCGTCAGAAACCCCTCTAGTTAAGGAAATGAGTCATTTTTCTTTATTTAGCAAGTAGCATGACATGGATCCATCTTGTATATGAATGGAACAAGTAAATAACCAAAACATTTAGAAACTTGAACTAAATTCTTTCAGCTAGATTTAGGTTCTTTGCAAAAAACCATGGGCCTGTAAGAATTGGTGTATTTTTAATATATATATTCTCTCAATATCTTCAAATGTATTTCACACAACAGGATTCTCTCAGTAATTTCCTAATTTTTTTTCCTACTCTCTATGTTCCTGGGGTTTTTTTGATTATTTTTTCTGAAAAAATCAGGGTCGTCATACGTAACTTTCAACATAAGAGAAAGGGAAAGAAAAATAAGTGACAACACAGCTAAATTCATAAATTTTAACGGAGGTAGTTGCATTAGGAATTGGAAACCTCTCTTTTTTCATCGTCTCAACATCCACAGCAGGATTTTCAACTGCATTTTTGATTATGGAGTCGTAGAATAGAACCATAGAATGGCTTGTGTTCAAAGGAACCTTAAAAGATCTGATTCCAATCTCTCTGCCATGGGCAGGGTCATATCCCACTAGACCAGGTTTCTCAGAGTCCCATCCAGCCTGATTTTAAACACTTCCAGGGATGGGTCATACACCACCTCTCTGGACAACTTGTTCCATAGTCTCACCATCCTCATAGCAAAGAATTTTATCCTAATATCTAATCTAAACCTACCCTCCTTCAGCCTAAGGCAAACTTGATTGTCCAAGTTGATTATTCATAGAATCATGTAATAGTTTGAGTTAGAAGGGACCTTTAAAGGTCATCTAGTCCAAGCCACCTGCAGTGAGCACAGTCATGTTCAACAAGACCAGATTGCTCAGAGATCCATCTAACCTGACCTTGACTGTTTACAGGGATTGAGTATCTACCATCTCTCTGGGCAACCTGTTCCTGTGGTTTGATATCCGCATTGGAAAATACTTCTTCCTTATATCTATTCTGAATCTGTCTATCTATATTTGTCAACTACACCACTCAGCTTGGTGTCACCCACGAAGCTGCTGAGGGTGCACTCAATCCCACTGCCTATGTCATTGATGAAGACACTAGACAATACCAGTCTCAGTACGGACCCCCAAGGGGCATCACCCGTCACTGATCTCTATTTGCTCATTGAATCATTGGCCACTACACCCTGGATGCGATCAGCCAGTCAATTAATTTTCCACCAAATATCATCCATCAAATCCACACCTCTCCAATTTAGTGAGAAAGATGTTGTGACCGCCTGTGTTAAAAAGGCCTTACAGATGTGCAAGCAAATGACATCTGTAGCTCTTTCCTTGTCCACTGATGTAGTCACTCCATTATAGAAGGCGACTAATTTGGTCAGGCAGGACTTGCCCTTGGTGAAGCCAGTAGTAGTTACATTTCCAGTTAGTCCAAAGAGGGACATGTACTGAATGTTTTAACCCAGAAAATTGATTTTGTGTGGCATGTTCCCTGCCAATCAGGAATCTGTATCTTCATGGTTCTATTTTGACTAAGCTGTTGCCAAAGAGGAAATACAGTAAAGGGGAAAGCACTTGAAATCAAGTGACACTGTACATGAGCCGTGAACTGTTCCTTTCAGAAGATTCATGTGAATGTCCACATCAATCTAGGAGTTGACTGACCTTGATTCTGAAGATCTCAGCAATCTTAAAGGTGATCAGTGGTTATTTCCCATTGACAAATGGCATAGAAATTTCAATTTAGCATTTGGTATCCATCAGCAATGAACCTGGATTCCAAAACAAGTGATAAAATACAGTAGCCAAGACCAGATAGTCATAATGTAGCTGTATTAATTCTAGACCTACTGAATTCTGTTAGATTTTGTAGGTAGCTGCCATTACCTCCTGAGAACCTGAGTAAATACTCAGGCTGTTAGATTTTATTAATATTCATGATGTCATAATTACGGTGATGTCAACATAAGAGCTGACCCATTTAGTGCCAGTACTTTTACACTGTATTCACTTGGTGTAGAATTAGTCAAAGGACAGACAAACACCAGGCTGACTACAGAACACTCTATCTACAGCAACCATCATCAAATCTCTGAGTATATTTTCTGGCCATAATGTTCAATCAGAGATTACAAGTCTCTGTCTTTTTGCAAACATTAACTTATGTGAACTAAGTAATGGGAACAGATAATGGATTATAATTAATCATGACAAGCCTGAAAGTTCAGCAATTTTTTCTCCTTCTTTCTTTTTGAGCACTATCTCCAGGTTTATTTCATATCAGGAGAACAGCAGATATGTTCTACTTTTTCCAGACTTGATTATGTCTCACATAGATCAATAGGTAATTAATTTTCCTTCTAAAAGTGAAGAATTATCAGAGCAAAGAAGAATATTGAGTGGAGTAATCCCATGTCACCTCTGTTGACACCTTAGACTTCTCCTTACAATTTGCAAGGTGGTGAATATTCTCTTTAGCTACTCCAGGTAAATAACACCTTGTATCTGAGAGCCTTGATAGCACAAAAATAAGTTTTTCAGAAGCATAATGCTTCAGAAAGAAAACTTAAATGAGAAAAATGTATAGTCATGAACACCACAGAGAGGAAACAAAGCCTCAGTGAGAGTGCCTGTGGGCTATGGGCTCAGCAACATTAGAATAGGAAACTGTCACTGTTTCCTTCAATTTCAAGTGCTTATTATCCTCAAATTGTACTTTTCCATAGCAGATAAATATAATGAAGATTGCTGTTTGTGAAGATGACACTGTAATGATAATGTCACTTAAGCTGTGTTTATTAGACATCAAGAACTGGCAGCAGCAAATGCAAATGTTAGATGTGCATTGCTGTGAACTGCCAAGATGCTGTGAAAATTGGCAGATCAGTTGTTAGAATCCACATCTTTGGAGATCTGCTGAATTAGAAATACTTTGCTATATAACCAGCCTTCTGTTTTCTACACCTGAATAAAGACCTTGTAATTCTTACATGTTTTCATTTATACTGTTCCTTGAGTTTTCTATCACTCAGATGGTGAAAAGTGGTCCAAGAAGGAAGTTGTCACTCCTTTAAGAACAAATACCCCTCACTCAAAAAATTTTTGGTAGAATTGTATAAAGAAGGTTTATATTTCTATTAATATTTCTCTCTACCTAGCGTCTTTGCTCCCACTGCCTTGTCCGCTACAGCAATAATTTTCCAAGAGTACATCTACTGATGGGACTAAAAGATGTGTATAACAGCACATAAAGTCAATATTGAGCAAGCTAAACTAGACTGCCTAAATCCTAATAGTTTTGTAGCTTTTCAGAGAAATAAAGCCACATTTTCTACGTCTTTCCTTCTTGACCAATGAAAGCAAGCATCTTGACTATGTAAAACAAATATATGAGCTTGAGGAAGAGCTATTTAGGATAGTTGAGACACATCTTTTTATTATATCTCTTCTGGGCATCTATTGAATGAAAATAAAGTTTCTATCTTTTCCTATGCTTTTTATCAAGATGAAATTATCACATACTGGACAAAACTTGTTTTATAGGATTTATTTTGAAATTTCTTGCATTAGAATAGATGTTGAGGTAGCAAAACATAACTGCAGAAAGTACTGAAAAATTTAGTAACACAGCCTAATATGATGTCATATTTGCTCAACTGACTTATTAATTTCAAAAGTTGTGCTAAAAAAATAAGTTATAAGGCTGTGAGTAAGGGAGAAGTTTTGTAATCAGTAGCAATAACTGCATTTCTCACATTTTGCATGAGCTGTGCTTTCACTGACTTACATTATTTCAGTTATCACATAGAGAAAGGCAAAACCCTAGTCTGTGGATGAGATCAGAGTGTATAAAAACCTTTGTTGAAGCAGCTCTATTTATATGCTTCACATAAATCTTAGCAGTTTTAGATATAGTAACAATATGCCTCATTTTACATAATTTTCTTGTCACGTTAATTTTTCACTTGTGTTTCCAGAAAAAGATGATTATAGCATCAGTAGCATCAGTATCTCCCACTAGTCAAACCACTTACATAGGTTAGGTGTGATTTAAAGGTTAAGAAGACCTTCATTGTGTTTCCCTCTTTTACTTCTTTCTCTTCTTCTAGCTGACACAAATAATGGCTTCTGAAAGGAGAAGGAAAATAGGTTAACAATAACCTTCCAGGCAGGAATTCTAATGAGATTCAAGCTTGTCCCGGTCTCATCTTCATTTCCTTTCCTGGCAGGTCTGATTGCTTATATGTTTGATGTCTTTCATGAAATGTTTCTTCAGAAATTATTTTTTATAGGGCATGACACACACAAAAGAAAAGAGAGAGGGAAACCTTGATTAAAAATTCTGGAGTTGTGTTCAATTTGTGTTTTATACATCTCAAGACTGATTTATTTATGTGAATATCCTGGATAATTTTCATATTTGGGTTTTGTTTCAAGGCTACTAGCTTTTAAATCTGAAAATCCTCATTTTGGAATAATTTAATTCCTTTCTTATTGTCTTGGTTTCCTTTTATACATTTGTTAGTGATCAAGTGTTCTGCATTACATCAATTCCCGTTACCCATTTATACTGCACAGATGGAAGTCTGACAACCAACTTCACATTTGTAATCAGCTCTTGTAGCTGAAAAATCCGAAGTTCTGAAGTATATTATACTAAGAAAAAAGCTTTTTCTTTTTTTTTTTTTTTTTAGTGAAGGTATTATCATAAGTAATTTTAATGGTTAGTGGAATTCTTTGTGCACTTGCTGGTTCTGACAAGCATGATCTAGGATAGTAAAAATATTATGTCTCATGCAAATGTAAGTCAGATTATATGACAGGTGGTCTTTAAAAAAGTGACTATTATATAATCCACAATGTGCACTCATTATTTTTTTCCTGCTATTATTCCAGGCCTGTACTCCACATCATAACAGGAGACATTTGCTATCAAAGATCAACGCATTCTCACAACAATTTGAGACTGGTGACAAAACCAACAAGCCTCAGTTGTGAGGCCTTTAAAGTTCATACAAAAACTGTGTGATCTCACTGGCAATGACAATAGCATACTTGCTGGTCAATGGGGCTACAACTTTAGTCAAGAGAGATTGTGGACTTCCCATCCCTGGAGGTGATCAAGGCCAGGCTCGATGGGTCTCTGAGCAATCTGGTCTAGTTGAAGGTGCCCCCACCCACAGCAGAGGGGGTGGAACTAGGTGATCTTTAAGGTCCCTTCCAACCCAAACCATTCTAGGATTCCAGGACTAGGAGCCACCTTCATTGCTCCAATATATTAGCACTTGATACATTCTGTGCATTTCAGAAACATGGAATACATTCTGTATTTCTCCTGCACATCAACAGATTTCTTACTATCTCCTTGCCTCTGGCCTTCCATTAAATAGGTTTGATTAATGGGCAGTCAAAATGCTTAAGGAACCATATAAAACACATATATGCTTTTTATATTTTTCTCAACAGAACTTTTTGCTCACAATTAACAAAGTAATAAGTTTTCTCATATTTCTCATCTGATACAAAATAGAATTTATATAGCATCATTGATTAGATGATAATCTGGGACATATAATATCCTGCAAATTTATACTGAATGAATCTGGGAGTATCATTAGCTAGTCCTTCCACCTCCCTTCCTAGGTTTTTTAGTATTCTTAAGGGGAAAAATGATTTTTTTCTCTGAAAGGAGAACTATTTCCTTCAGATGTTAGGAAACACGTGTTACAAGAAGACATACCTTGCATTCCTCTTGTTTTCTTATAGTAACATATATCCAGTCCCTATTAAGGAAGCAATGAATGCCCCAGAGCTCTCAAACCAAAATCTCAAAACAACATTATAATTGCTGTAGGCCTAGCCTGTTTACAAGCCTTCTTCAAATATGGTAAGTTTGAAGTAGGGAAACTTAGAAGCTCAATACTTTTTCTGAATAAGTGCAGACCTTTTCTAAAGCTCAGCCGTTTTTCTTCCAGACCATGAACAAGAGAAGGAAGAGTTCATTGAATATGGATGTCTCAGTTCAGATAGGAAGGACTGGAGGCAATGACTATTCTGAAAAGGCAATGTACCTGAAAACAGTGTATTAAGCTAGAGTACCAGTGTGTAATAGTGGAGTGAGTTTCTCCAGGACAACAAATAACAGAAGTGGTATTCCTGCTCATTCAAAAGTTTTTCCTGGATCTGTACTAGCTAGTAATTTTGTACCTGAGGAAATGCTTCACTTCTTACACAAAGTTCAAGTAGTGATTCCTATTTCTAGATTCCCAGTCTGAAGAATCTTATTTCTAGATTCCATTCTGAAGAATCTCAAAATGCTTTTAACTTACAGGAAAAGGTTTTAGTGTCATATGACATATAAGTTGTCAGATAGGCATGAGTATCTGGAAATCACTAAGGTAGAGTCACACACACGTAATTTATGGTTCACACCACAGGTAATACAGACACTAGGAATGAGATTGAAATGCTCTGTTAACAGCTGGAGAAAAAAAGGACGTTAACAGGTGTGTCTCAGTGTACACCCTCCCTCTCCTCTCTTCCTACTGCCTATTTTCCCTATGGCTACCACGTAGTGTGGGTCTGAAGCCAGTGAATCGGAAAGTCTTGTTACTCAGTCACTCAAGAGTGTCATTAGGGAGATTATTTAATTTGGTCAGAAAGACTTCATCAATAAAGCATTGATTTTATTTGTAAGTCTGTGGAGAACCCTTATACCAAATTGATTTTAGGATACAGGATGAACAGTCCTGTATCCTAAAATACTCCTGTATTTTAGGATACAGGAGTCAGCAGTAAAGACTTTTCATCACTGAAATTGAAACCTTCTCTTTTTATTTAAAAGATATGAGGAGTCTTTCTGTATATTAGGTATTACCTTTTTCCAATACATGTGTCTCACAGAATTAAGCATGGTTGAATTGAAGTTGTAGTTCTGAAGTGGGCCACATATATGTCATACAGAGTGTTTAGCTCAAGAGCAGAGGGAAACTCTTATGATATAGGACTATTTGAGTGTCCTGATGCAGAACTGTGTGTGATAGGGCCAGATCCTGTGACTAGCAGGTTCCTGTTGCGGGGTGATGTAGCTGAGAAGTCCCCATCCCCTTCAGTCATTTCTGGGAGTGATTAGAATCCTCATAACCTCACTCTGCAAATTCATGCCATGATCCACTTTTCAAACAGCCCAGATGCTTTTGTAGAAAGTACAGCTTTCTAGTATTTTGCCTTATGTATCTGTTGATTGTGGAAAGATTCCATCCACAGTTTTGTTAACATCTGTGTGATTTGACTGAGACATCTGATGAAAACACAGACTTTTTTTGTTCCTTCTTCCTTGACAGCTACTTGAACAGATGAGCACAGATCTACCATATAAATATGAGCGTTGCACTTCTATCCAATGGTATTATAGCCATGCCAAGCAAAGGAGGATTTCCCCAGCTTCTTGGAAGAAAGCACCGATAATTAATTCCATTAATAGCCCTTGTGTCCATGCTTCTTCTCCACTTGAACTTTGCTAACTTCAATTTTTAGCCTTTTCTATTAAAAATCACCTAAAATCGGGATCAGTTCATTCTAGCAAAAATATTTTTACTGCACTGCTGTCACTACTGTATTTTGGGGATACAATGATGCCCTTCTCTTAACTGTGACAGGAAAACCAACGACGGGATCATGGGTTTCAGTTTAACACAGCAACGAAATGTTTAATGGAAGTTCTTTGCTTTGTGAGGGACAGCACAAGGAAACAGGCTGTGCTGAAACACAGATGACACACTGATTGCAATGTTACACATTTAGTATGCAGTAAGCAATTATATCTTATCTAACTGTCTTGTAAATGCTGAGAACTTTTTCTTCAGTTTTTAATTTCACTATCCATGTGTGACAAACCAACATGTGAAGAACAGCTATGGCTGCAAATTGTTCACATGAGCTTTTGAAAACTAGAAAAATGCTATTGATTCCCCTTCTGTTTTATATTCTTTTCTGTCCTCAAATCTGACTGAATGAATCATCCCAAGGGCAGCAGCAGTAGCAACCTCGTAAGGGTTTTGGTTTCAGGAGTTTTTTTCATCTGAGGCTTTTCCCAACAATATCAATACCGAATCATCGGCTTTTAAGTTTAATGTCTTCATATGATTTACAAGGGGTTTTGCTACAATCAGGCTGATTGTAAGACTTGAATAGGCATCCTGAAGTCTTCTAAATACAGACCAAACCCAGCATTAGGATGACCTTACAAAGCCTTGTTGAAAGTTTTGGTCCTGAAGAGGCATCAATCTTTGGTCTCACTTCAGTCACAGCTCTTAGTAAGGTCTGAAATGAAGGTATGTTGGAAACAAGTTTGGAATGTAGCAGATCTCCTCTGAGGTAGGAAGCACAAGTGTCTCTCTTGTTTCCAGTTTTGTAGCCACCTTCTTACTATACTCAGAAAGAAAACTTAGTTATATATAAATGTTAATTGTTATTTTCTTCTTAATGGAATTATTTATTAATTTAGTTACCAGACAGATGTATTTATATGATTTCTAATGTGCCACTGGGACACCGTTAACCACTTAATAAAATATCAAATTTGGTTTTTTTTAGAAATCATCACATTGTTTTCTCTTTTGTGTTCTCTTTATTTTAGTGCATTTGCATATATTTATTTTATTGGTAGTTGCAAGCACATCTCCCAGCTATATAATTTTGCATCTTGCCACTTCTGTTCTGAAATTTTTCTTCTCCTCCTCATCCTCTAGTAATAAAATATCTCTTGTTCTTTTGCCTACAAAAAAAAGAGAGATTAAATTGTCAAAGTAAGAAGCAAGCTGCTCTAGTCCAGCAAAATGTGAGCTGAGTGTGTGATTATACTATTTACTTGTAACTACAGAGCAAAACCAGAACCAAATTAAACCAAACAAAAAAAGAAAATGAAGGAGAGAAGAAAATCCACACACATTTCTCTTGGCAATCTCATTTTAGTGAGGCACAAGAGGGCAGTGTTTCATAAACGCTGACCTGTCCTTTGCTCACCATTGCAACAAAGCTGGGACTGGCATTCACCTAGCATTAGACTAACACCCAAAAGGTTGGTGTTTAGTGCAAATAGCTCCTTGCAAAGAATCCTAGTTATAACAATTAGAAAGGCTTCAAGAAACTACAGTAATCTATTCCAAACTTGTGGAAATTTCTTAAAGACTTGGTGACATTACAAAGAAATAACAACAATGAAAAATTAAATGAAAAACTATCTTCACAGAGAAAAGTAATTATTGCTAACTTTCTTTTGAGAAGAGAATATGAAAGGCTACACTAGGAAAGATTCAAACAACAGAAAAGACCCATATACAAGACATTTTAAAAAAAGCCTGTAAGTGTGTGCATGTGTGTGTGTTTTTATGCATACGTGCTTGTGTGTACACATGCTCAGGAAGAAACAGAGTGATATACATATAAGAACTGAAGAACACACAAGCATAGGAAAGTTAATGGCAGAAGAAAATTAGTTGTTATTCATGGTGCCTTACTTTAGGAATCTAATCTAAATCTTTTGGGTTTTTTTGGTCTCTCAGCTAGCTTATACAATTCCTCCCTCAACTGTTTTTTGAAGATTCCTTTCATAAGTGTCAGATGTTCTCTCTGCATCTTACTGGAGTCTATGTATCTGATTTAAGGCAGTTACATCCACAAGAGGAAGATTCTGATGTATTTCAGATGGACATCCAGCTCCTGCCTACAGAACTACGTCCCCTGTTCAACACTCATTCTGATAAATGGTTTACTGAGCCGTATCTTGACCTTGGAATCAGCAGCAACTGTCTCAGTTTCTCCTAAAGGAACTTCCTTGGCTTGAAACCATGCATTTGTTCTACACAAAAATAGATATTGGTCGATCTCTTTCACTAGTCTATTTAACACCATGAAAGCAGCTTGTGTACTGCCCTTGAAGTATTAATTTTTTAAAATGGATGTGTACATGTCTTTTTTAATAATCCATTAGCATCTTTGCTTTGGCACAGATAAATTCATGACTTAGGGTGCAATATATTTCCTAGACCAAGAAAAAGCATATTCAGCTATGTCTTAATAATCAACTATCTTGAAGTAAAATGAGCTCAGTGTTATAAATTATAGCTGAAAAAAAGGAGTAGTTTTTATGGTACAATAAAGTTAGCAATGGATTCTTCTTGTGCTGCCCAGTTCTCTTTGCTCTGGCATAGCTAAAGGCTAAAGTAATATTTATCTATAAATGACGTGATTTGTTCCCCAGCAAACCACAGACCATGGTATGCAACAAGTTCCTAGATTTTCCCATGCAAAAACTAGTCTTGAGGATATTTACGACACTTAAGAGGGAAAGGTCAGATGTGTGTTCAATTTCTAAGTACCTGTAAAAGCTGCAAAGTGCATCCAAGTGCTTCTATCTCTGCAACTCACAGCTGTCAGTCTGTACTTCTTTCCAATGTCCACCTGCAAATTAAGAGTACTCTAGACAAGCAAGCAAAACTTCTTGGCTAATCTCTGTATTTGCTGTAAACACTTTGTTATCTTTCATTCTCCAAGAAAATGAGACAGGCATTCATTTCTATTCTGAATTACTGACATTGTACAAATTCTGTGAGTGTTCTCCCTCTGCATACAGACTGCCTCTGCAAAGCCATGTGCTTCTGGGCTGGACAAAACTACTTGGAGAAAGGAAAAGTACACAGTCCTACGTAAAGTGAGCTAAGTAATTTCCGTCTAAGGGTGTCAAGCCTAAGCCAGGGAAGCATCCATATTTCCATACATGCCAGTAATTCTACATCTGACTTTTGTTCAAACAGAAACATGGATGGTTGACTGAAGCTGTTCATACATGACATTATGTATTCTCAGTTTCAAAGCACTGAGTTATAATGGAAACTCCTGTAACTACTTTGCATTTTGTGGACAGGCTGAAGAGGGTCCAAAGAAGACCCACAAAGATGATAAAAGAATTGGGAAACCTGCCATCCAAGGGAAGGCTGAGAGGTGGGCTTCTTTGCCCTGGAGAAGTCTTAGGGAAAACCTTGTCACCATGTTGCTGTATGTAAAGGGTGGCTACACAGAAGATGGAGACTTTCTTTTTCCAAGCAGTCACATGGGGAAGAAGAAGGGTAATGTGTACTAGTTCCTCCTGGGGAAATTCCCATTGGACATGAGGAAAATTTTCACAATGAGAGCAATCAGCCACCAAAATAATCTCCCAAGGGAAGTGGTGGGTTCCCAAGCATTGGTCTCTTTTAAGATCCAGCGGTACAGAGTGCTGGGCCACCTTGTCTAGACCATGCTTTTGCCAAGAAGAGTTGGACCAGATGATCCTTGAAGTCCCCTTCAGCCTTGTATTCTGTGAATATCGATGCACTTGCATAGTTTTCATATCTCAGGGATAATTTTAGTAAATCGTTCTACTAATACACTATATGTATTGAATTTTTTATTTTACCTTTTCTTTGAAAAGAAATGTTCATTTTGAAATCCACAGGTGGCTAAAGTATTGCAAAACATGCAGTAACAATATTGCCTTTCCTGTACTTCAGTGTTTCTCATTTCATGGTTTCATACCTGTGCCCGAGAGGAGAATGATCTACATCAGCTTTTTTTCTGCCTAGTTTAACATTTGGTGTTATGAATCCATGAATACCAAAAATGTATAATTCAACAGAAGGATGTCTGAGATCTCAAAATGAAAAGCTGACACAACTTTAGTTTCCAGGTATTTCAGTCACCCTCTTGATTCATACGATCTTTTGGGCCAACTAATTTTTTTAGCTCTGGACACCACATAACTTAAGAACATTTTTAATCAGATTAACTGCATCAGACCATTCAACTGTTCCTGTATCACTCACTTTAAAATATGTCTGGACAGGTAATTGGCAACTCCTACCACATTGTCAAGCACCTGATCTGCCTGTAAACTCTACGTTATCATATATGGAAACACAATCCCCTTTGGCGGAAGAGAATCAGGTCAGAAAAAATTTTTAAAAATGGGCATATAAATTCATGCGGTTGATGGGATGCAGCCACAAGTACTGAGAGAACTGGCAGGTGTCAGTGCAAGCCACTCTTGATTATCTTGAAAAAATCATGGCAATTGGAGGGGGTGACTGAGGACTGGAGAAAAGAAAATGTCAGTCCTATTGTCTAAAAGGACAAGAAGGAAGACCCAGAACACTACAGACTGGTCAGTGTCAGCTCGATTCCTGGAAGGTGAGGGAGCACCTCATCCTGGGAACCATTTCCAGACATATGAAGGAAAAGAAAGCCATTGTGAGACATCAGCAGCCAGTCATCAAGAGGAACAATTGGGAGAGCTAGGGCTGTTTGGCCTAGAGAAGAGAACGCTCAGGGGAGGTCTCTATAACATATGTAAATAGCTGGAGAAAGGGTGTAAAAACTTTGGAGCCAGGTCCTTTTCAGTGGTGCTCAATGAAAGGACCAGAGGCAAGGAGCACAAACAGAAACACAGGCGTTTCTGTCTAAATGAAGAAAAAACTTTTCTGCTGTGAGGGTGGCAAGCTGCTGTGCCCAGAGGCCGTGGACTTTCTATCCTTGGAGATAATCAAAAGCCATCTAGACATGGTCCTGGGCAACTGGCTGTAGGTGACCCTGCTTGGACAGGGGAGTTGGACCAGATAATCTCCAGAAGTGCCTGCCAACCTCAACCATTCTGTAATTCTGTGATTTTGTAACACTATAGCTGCATTTTATAAACCACAAATTTAAAGCAGACAAAAATTGCACCTCTTTTTTATTACATACCATTGTACAACTTTACCCTGACACTAATAATAATGAAAGACTATAATTATTTGTTTATGCACTGAAGTAGTGGTTTGCTAGTTTCTGCTATTTATCTTTCAGGCTGGTGCCATACAGAATGATTGGCATAGTAGTATCATGACTCATAGAAGTAGCTGAATGCTTATCTCATGCTGTGCTATTCTTTCGTATGAGTTTACTTATTGGCTATAACATTAGGGTGCCTCCTTTGATAGAATAATTTCAAATACCAGTAATTATCGAAATGTTATCTCAAAGAAATTGTGGTTCTCAGTAATTTAATCTGGTCTGCTACACAGGAAAAATTTTAACTTTTACGGAAAAATTTTATGCAATCCCATATACTATCTTTAAATTACTATGTTTCTTTCTTATGGCAAAGAATTTGACTTTTAAAACTGGTTCACATCTTTTACAAGTTTGTTTTAGAAAATAGCTATGTACTCTACAAGATGAAGAGAGAAAAAGTTTATTGGATTCACTGGTTCTAAAATCCTTTTCATTCCATGACTGTGTTCCAAGACTACCTCCTGCTCTGTAGTTAATATATTGTGATCGCTAGTGGCACAGAACTACTGAATCTATTTTTAATTAGTTCAAATAACTGCAGTGATTAATGAATGGAATTAATTTTACCCAGTGCAACTATCTGAAAGTTCAAATTTGGTTCAAGTTCAATCCTAGACAATGAGGACAGATAAAGATATTTCCAGAGGACAAGCCATGCTATTATTTTACAAGCAGAACATAAAAAGATGTATCACTCATCCCTTCCTTTGATAACAGAAGGAAACTAAGAGTCCAGTTTCTTCCCTATAACTAATTTTCAGACATCTTATAAGTAGAAATTAATCCATCTCAAAATTTATTGCAATATTTTAAAGTGCTGATTGGTGAGTTTGTATGAAGTGCAATCTCATGAGCTAATTCCCAGAACACAGAGGAAGATAAAACCTGTCTTAGAACAGCAAAAATCTCAGTAAGAGCTAATTACCAGCTCAATAATTTAGTAGTAATTTTTTGCAACCTGCTCTGGGCTCTCTGGTTAAAATGGCTGCAGGCTGTAAAGGTAAGAGCAGTTCATCCAGTGCTCTGGGTCTAGCAGCAGGACTATCTGTCATATTCAGCATATGCCCCAAATCTCTTCTACTGGCCAGTTCTGAAGTACTTTACTTTTCCATTGCTTCTGTTATTGTCTAGTTTATTTGTCATATTTGCCACAAATAGACAATAAAACCTTTCTTATCATTAGTTGCTTTGTTGTTGTAAAATGAGAATAAATTAATATTCCACATATGTCCGTGGGGAGATATATATTGCTTTGGGAAGGGATTCTTACTAGCGATGAGAAGACTGAAGAAACAGTGGCTCAACTAAAACCTAAGTACTTAATGGCACACACTCAAGTGCAAAGCTTTTCATATATATAGATGATTAATATGAATAGTGCCCATTTCACAAGTACGTGCTGTCCTTCAAGGTAAGGTGACTCCTGTGTATCAGCAGTTTTTAAGTATAGAAAGATGAGGCACTTCTGACCTGAATTCTCATTAGGCTGCTTGTTTTGGTGAGCACAGTATGTCTTGACCAAAGATATCCTTGCTTTTTCTGTATGCAACGTACACATTTTTCACGAGACTTAAGAAACAGAAGTGATCACACAGACGAATTCTATTTGGAGGACAGCAATATCTTAAATATACTTTTGAGACAATCTATATTGCTTTCTGATATGTGAGGATATAGAATCATAGAAACATAGAATATGCTGATTTGGAAGGGAACCACCAGGACCACAGAGTCCAGCCCCTGGCCCTGCACAGGACATCCCAGGAATCACACCACATGCTTGAGAGCATTGTCCAAACACTTCTTGAACTCTGTCAGGCTTGATGCTGTGACTACTTCGCTGGGGAGCCTGTTCCAGTGCTCAACCACCTTCTGGGTGAAAAATCTTTTCCAATAGGTTGGAATGTCCAACCTAAATGTCCCTCAACTCAGCATCATGCCGTTTCCTTGGGTCACTGGTGACAAGAGAGAATAGATCAGTTCTTGCCCCTCCACTTCCCCTCCTGAGGATGTTGAAGGGAGATCACAACGTGGTCTCCCCTCAGTCTCCTCCAGGCTGAACAAACCAAGTGAGCTCAGCTGCTCCTCTTACAGCTTACCCTCAAGGCCCTTCACCATCCTTGTGGCCCTCCTTTGGACACTCCCTAACAGCTTTATACCCTTTTTATATTGTAGTGCCCAAAACTGCCTCCAGCACTTGAGGTGGGGCTGCCCCAGTGCAGAGCAGAGTGGGACAATCCTCTCCCTTCCCTGGCTGGTGATGCTGTGCCTGATGCCCACCAGGACACAGGTGACCTTCCTGGCTGCCAGAGCACTGCTGACTCATGTTCAACTTGCCATTGACCAGGATCCCAGATCCCGTTCTGCAGCTCTGCTCTTCAGCCTCTCATTCCCCAGTCTATACACACAACCAGGGTTGCTCCATCTCAGGTGCAGAAACCAGGATATGCCTTTAAACTTTATATAGTTGGTGATTTCCCAGTCATCTAACTTGTTGGGGTTTCTCTGCAGGGCTTCTCTACCCATGAGGAAGCTGACAGCTCCTCCCAGTTTAGTGTTGTTGACAAATTTGCTTGGTATTCCTTTGAGTCCTGTGTCCAAGGCATTAATGAAGATGCTGAAGAGAACTGGACTGAGGATGGAGTCCTGCAGAACGCCACTAGTGACAGTTGCCAGCCTCATGTCACCCCATTTACTGCAACTCTTTGTACCCAACCTATGAGACAGCTGCTCACCCATCATGTGAGGTGATTATCCAGCTGTGTGCTAGGTATTTTGTTCCAGAAGGACTCTGTGTGATGTTGGGGAAGATGAAACAGGAAAGCCTTATAAATATGATTGCCTGGCAAAAGATGCTGAGAATATGGAAACTATAAGTGAGATTGAAATGAAAGCAAGCTTTGAGATACCAAGCCTTAGTTACTGAACAACTGGAAAACAATGGTATAGCCAGCAGAAGGTAATCCCCTTTTATTGAACAATACCCTCTGCTTGCAGACAGGTCCAAGGGTCAGAGCAGACCCTACTAGCTTGGCAGAAGGGGTCCAAAGAGTAGTTTTTAGGGCTTAAAATGTAACTCAGTATGGTAATGTAATGATTCTTATAGGCTGTGTGTAAATGCTATAGGATTTGTATCTTGTACTAGATTGGTTAATGAAAATTAGAATATTCAGCACAGAAGAAGATTTATAGTATTGTAAACGGGAACCTCTCTCTCTTGTGCACTTACTGTCACGCTGTTACTCTCTTGCTTCTCTTGCTCTCTTCTGCTCTTTTGCTTTTCTGCCCTTTTCTGCAGCTTTTCTGCCCTTTTCTGCAGCTTTTCTGCAGCTCCAAGCTGGGCCCCTGCATCCACGCCTTTCGCAGCAAATC
The DNA here is from genome assembly GCA_013397865.1 of Struthidea cinerea. NCBI lineage: Eukaryota > Metazoa > Chordata > Aves > Passeriformes > Corcoracidae > Struthidea > Struthidea cinerea. The sequence goes on along the minus strand of VZTI01005831.1, from coordinate 75,288 downwards.
ACATGCTCTAAGACCTATCTTCAGAGATCTCTCGTCTCTAGCCGTCCCGACCGTCTAAACCGACAGAAGCTCCTACAGGGTGACAGTATCAAAAGCTTTGCTGAATTTTGAAAAAATTGCATCTACATGCTTTCCAAAATCGAATAGGTGGGTTACCCTGTAACAGAAGTAAATCAGGCTCAACAAGCGGGACTTTCCTCTCATGAAGCTGTGCTGACTGTGACCAACGACTGTGTTGTCCTCCAGGTGTTTTTCAATACCTCCCAGAATGATCTTTTCCATTATTTTAGCAGGCACAGAAGTGAAACTGACAGGCTTGTAGCTTCCAGGGTCCTCCTTGCCCTTCTTGAAAATAAGGACAATGTTAGCCAAGTCCGGGCTGTTGCGCCCAGACACTTCACTGAGCAGTGGATGAGTTTTTAATGCATACAGTGAAGAAGAAGAGAAGGAGTAATGGAAAGAAAGAAAAAAAAAAAAACAAAATAAAAGAGGAGAATAAAAGATCAGAGAAGGAAAGGAAGGAGTAGCAGGCAGGGCTTTAGTGACAGAAAGAGCATTAAACCAATGAGGACTAACTCACTGCCAGAGCGTTCCTTGCTAAGGCATTATCCATGGAAATATCAAGATTTCAGCATGAACTTTATATTGGCCTTAACTGTGCTGTTCATTCCAACAGTCATGAAAAGTAACTGAGCAGTATGTGAGAGGTATATTCATGGTTGTTGTGAGCAGAGCGCCTTTCAGCCGCATTGCCTTTCAGTAATCCTGCGGTGAACTATGAAGGCAGTGCTAAGTACTAAATTCCACACCAAAAGTTCTGAAATTATAATGAAATGGTAACGATATACTACATGCTGCTGGCAGACATGACTAAGGGCTTATGGGATAATCATGCCATTCCAAGGGCCAGCTGTAGGCTTAGGATATCTCAAATGCCACTACATACCATATGTGTTTTGGAACTGTACTAAGTGCTTAATGCCACTGTTAAACAACAAGCACATATAAAGTCTTTAATAGCTATAGCTATAAAAATGCAAATGAGGCTACAGTTAGTTTCTTTGGATTTCAGCACCTCAGGAGCTAAGTATTAATTTTCATGGTAACAATAAATCTCATTTTAACACCTTTTTTTCAGTGTTACAATGAAACTGTTTGTTTTCCAGCTGGTCTGGCACATAATATTACATCCTAGATGACTTTGAACAGTAAACTGTGCTGATTTTGCATGCCCTTTTAATCTGTCTGTTGGGAATTAGACACATCATACCCCCAGCTGAGGCCTCTTTTCTGTTTGCATTTCTCTTCCAGTACAGAGCAAAATTTTCAAACTAGACAATGGGTACCACTAGAAAAAAAAAAATTAGTTGCCTGCTTATTTTCCTTTTTTTTTTTTAATAACCTACAGCCTAAAGGAAATTAGGTGAGCACCTCTGAAAAACTGATGACAATATTGAACAAAAGCTGAAGACTGCTAATTCAACTCCTGTGCTTTAAAAAGGTAGTGAGAAATAACTGGGAAGTAATGAATCATTTAGTGTGAGCTCAAAGCTGGATATCTAATGGAGTGTTTAATTTCAGATTCAAAATATAAGATTAATTTGTGCTAGTCATTAGAATTTTTTGGAATTTCATCTCCTTAAGCAAACTCCATGGTGTTTTTAGAGACTAGTTAGAAGTGATGATAGTTATGATTAAAGACACAGGGATTTCTTCAGAGCTTTGGATATGCATTTTGATTAAAAGACATACATAGGTGGAACTCACAAGATGACTGGACTAGAAACAGGATCAATGATAAATTTTGAATGTGACATATAGAAATAAATAAATTTATTAAAGTAGGATTTTTAGACACCAATACTTTATTTGGCCCTACTTAGTTTCTTCATCAGAGGTTGGGATTAGGGTATAAAAAATATCCTGGAAAAGTTTGCAGATGGCATACAGACTAGGAATTATGTTATACTATATAGTCATAGATGTATATATGATATGTATATTATGTATATTATATTGTAGAGTCATGCAATGATTCAAATTTCTTGATTAAAAGATCACCAATCTATTTGTATACTACCAAGAGACAATGAAACAAAGGTAACAGACTAAAGCTACTGAAATTCAAGTACGGATAATTGTTTAAGAATAAATTCTCAGATTATTGTAGGCCAAATGCTACTATATTCATAAAAAGAAGAATATCAGAGCAGAAGAAAATTGAGGTTTGTATTTGCACGTTACACTGGTGAACCAACTACTAAAGAAAGTTATGTCTCCTCCTGGGATCCATATGTGGAGAAGAGTGTTGAAACAATGACGACTCAAAGCAGTACTCAAAAAATTATGTGTCGCTGTAAAAAGCTGTTAATAGTTCATTTGATCAAGGAGTTGCATGAAGTGTTTCTGAATCCCTATGGAAATCTTCCTATACATGGGGAAAAAAATCAGATAATGCAATGCTTTTCAATTTTGCTGATCAAAGTGTAACAAGATCTAATAATTGGAAGTTGATGCTAGACAAAATCAACCTTGAAATTAGAAGCAATTTTCTGGCTGTAAGAGCAATTGAACAGTTTCCAGGGAAAATGGCAAACTAACCATTTCTTAGTGTGTTTTGAATAAGACCAGTTTTTTTCCCCTAAATATTATAGTTTGATATAAATTCTGGGAGAAATTCCAGGAACATAGGAGTATTTGCATTAGTTCACTGGGATTATTCTTTTAAAGGAAAAAGTTGCGAATTTACATCTTGTTTATTCATTTCCTTCTTCTTTGAACTGTAAGAAAATAATACTGCCCTGTGGCTTCATCTGCTCACCCACAGGGATTAGGAAGAACTATATCCCTAGAGGCACAACTCATCAGATGTGGTTTTGGCTAAATCTGTTTTTTTCCTTCTTTGAAACACAACTCAGTACTATAGCAGTGACTAAATGTAAAAATAGGAAGACTCTTTTCCAGAAAAAGGTGGAGGTAAAGGGGAAGAGAGAGAAGGAGGAAAAGGTGACTTGCTTTCAAACTTGAATGCAAACTTGACAATTTCATCTCCTTGTGTCATATGTATGCATGCTTGTGACAGCTGGTGAGTCCCCTGCCTTTGTAGAGGTGTTTTGATCTCTGTTCTTCCCTCTGTCTACGGAATTTGGTTCAGTGCTGCACTGTAACCAGAGTCTGTGTAGGCAACATAGACATATTCGGAATGCATGTATGGCTGCATTGAACCAAAGGTCTGAGCAGATGTTATAATGAGCCTTTTGGCATTAATTAATTTTCTCTTGTTCAGTTTTCACCTCATAATTTGTCAGTTTACCGGTACAGTGAGAATACAGTCATGGTAATCATCTTATCTGTGCCAGACTTTGAACCCAATGACTCACCCATAGGTTTATACTGGCTTTACTGGTGCACTTTTGCATTAACACTGGAACTGTGTCAAGAGCTGACCTTTGTGTCATTTTTGAAGAAATTAACTCACTGTTTTGCCCAAAAGTCTGGGCATAGTGTTGGTGAAGTTCACTTATCAATGAAGGTCTAAGAACTCAGAAAAAAGTGTGAGAAGCGGATCACCAAGAGATAAACCGAGTGTCATACATTGTCTGAGATTTCTGCTGTGAACATTCTGCTCCTCAAGGCTGTTATCAAAAGTAAAAACTTCTCATTTTACAACCTCACAGTTATTCTAATTCACTGGAATAATTTATGTTAACAGTGGGGTTTTTTTTGCTTTAGAAATGCTAATCTTTGTTTGAAGTCAGCTTTTTCAATTTTAAGCTGGAGAAATATTCATTATGATCAGATTACAGTTTAAAACTATGTTAAAACATGGCAGACTTCAGCAATCTGTGGAAAATATAGTAAAGGCATTTACACAAATTATTGGCTGTAAATAAATTTTAGAAGTATAAAAGTAGACCAGTGGAGTACAAATTATATTAGGAATACCTTGTAATTTTTGACTGTCCATGAAGGACAATAGTAACAGTCAAAAACTATATCAGAAACTATCAAAGGATTCAGATCACTGCAAAGAAATTAAGAAGACCCAGTAAGCCATAAGCATTTATATCTACATCTCCTAGCAAAGAAAAAGGGATCTCCTAGACTGGGAGTTTAATTTTCTGCCACTTCAGCCCTCTGTGTTCTTTTGTAGCTTTTTGATTTCATGTTTTTAAGCATAGCCAGTACCATCCCTCACAGCACCTTATCAGCCTTTTTTTTCAAGTTTTTATTCCATCCTTGAGATAAGGCTGAAGGAAGCTAGCTAACCCTTGAAATGGAAAAACAAAAATCTCTATGAGAGAGGAAATAATTGTTAAACAAATGTCATGGACTGAAACCGAGGTGGTTTACCAGTAAAGAGACAATGTGGGCAAACAGTTTCACAAATGATTGTCAGCATGCACCAAAGCATACATCTGAACTACTGCACTAGACAATACCTTCAGGAGCAACATGAGAGATTTTTCAGGATTAATGTATCATAAAGTGACTACATTTGCAAAACCTAATTAAAGCAGGAAAAGTAGAATCTTCCTTCCTTCCTTCCTTCCTTCCTTCCTTCTTTCCTTCCTTCCCTCTCTAATGCTATTAGAACAAAAGTTTT
>VZTI01005831.1:45702-70643 GCA_013397865.1 Struthidea cinerea | reverse complement strand
AAAGCAAGAAAAAAAGAAACCACGTTCCTTTCTTCCTTCCTTCCTTCCTTCCTTCCTTCTCTAATGCTATTAGAACAAAAGTTTTGGAACAAAATTAAGGTGGTTATTAGAGAATTAGGACGTTTTTCAAAATGTCTTTACTTTCTCCTTTCTGCCATTCTCACTCATTTGTCTGTTGTGTAAAGTTCATATGAAGTTACTTCATTTGGCACAGGAACTAGATCTACATGATGTTCGTGCAGGACTTCTCTAGTTCTGTTTCTCATTCATCTAATAATTTTTGTACAACAAATTTCAGGTTTCGTATCAGGGTTTAAAGAAGGATTGCATGCACAAGGAAATGCAAAACTCTAAGATTCCTGAGATTAATAAATCAGACACTCTTTCTAAATTAGTAGAAAAAACATTTACTACTGGAACTAAGGCAATGGGTTAGAAAAATGCAATTAGACTAAAGACTATTCTATTCACTCATATGGAATCAAAGCTCGCCATTAATGCATGAGGAGACTCCCTATCCTTAGAACCGTCCAACTGTTACCAATTCAGAAAAATCAAAGACTTCCCATATTTTAACTCACAGAATCATAGAATGATTTGAGTTAGAAGGGACTTTAAAGATTATCCAGTCCCAATCCCCTCTGCCATGGGCTTGGACCTTTCACAAGACCAGGTTGCTCAGAGCCATATCCAGCCTGGTCTTGATCACTTCCAGGGATAGGGCATCCACAACTTCTCTAGGCAACTTGTCCCAGTGCCTCACCACCCTCACAATAAAGAATTTATTTCTAATATCTAATCTAAACCTACTCTTTTTGAGTTTGAAGCCATTGCCCCTTGTCCTGTCACTACACACCCTTGTAAAAAGTCTATCTTTCTTGTAGCATCCCTTCAGATCCTGGAAGGTTGCAATTAGGTCATCCTGAAGCCTTCTCTTTTTCAGGGTCACCACTTCTAAAAAGTATTTAATTGCTAGAGGTTATATTTTTAAGTAATTTTTATTTCTGTTAAATGCTTTCCCCTCTGAAATGTTGAGCACTCATAAAATCCATTGACCTGCTCAAAAGCAGAAATAATCCATCTGCAGCGTGACTGGATGATCCTGAGCATCTTTAAGGCAGCAGACTAAAATGATGGCCTCAATGACAGATAAATTTGATAGTAAAAATCCCTTTTACTAAAATTGAAGGAACTTTCTTAACAAGAATGTTTATTTCAAGCTATATCATATACTATGTCTTTTTCACTTAAGGTAATTTATATATCTTCAGGCTGAAATCTATGTTTTTGTCCACGTGATTGTTACCAGGGCAAGATCTTGAAGAGATTCATTGACTCTAAGATTTCACAGGCCAGTCTGGCCATATGTTGTCACTGAACACTGTTATTTACAAGTTTAAAGAATTTTTCTAGGTGCTTATTTTCAAAGTAAAATGGCAATTTTAAGATTTTTTCTTTCTTCTGGAGACTACTAAGTGATGATGAAATTATACATGCTCCAAATACTTATCCTTTATTTGTCCAAATAAAAACACTAACAGAGAGTTTCTAAATAAAACATAAACATTTGTAACAGTTTAAATAACTGCCAAACAACAAATTCAGCTTTGCCCTTCAGTCACAGTAAAAACTGCAACAGGATACAGTTTAGCAGCCACTAATCCCCATGAAAACATGTTACGTAAAATGGACTCTGCTATCATAATAGATGAAACAGCATTATTTTAAACTAAAATAATTGCTCTCAACTTTGTTTTGGCAGTTTTCTGAATGGATTGAAGTTTTGGCCTTTTTTAAAATATCTTGAGGGGAGGAGAGAAAATGCATTTCAGAATGTTAAATGCAATTCTTTCAGCAACTCTCAAAACTTTACTTCAGTATCACCTCGAGCACACATTGTGCAGTTAACATGAAAGGATCTGTGGCTGCATTTTGCTACAAGACTGAAAGATTTTATTAGATTATTTGCATTCTTCTCAATTCATTTTCTTTGAATATACCCAGAATTTTTTAGTTGTCTTCTACTTCAAGATATCATAAGCCAAAGCAAGAAATTATCATCTGACCCTATTTCCTCAAATCACGCTAAATGTTAAGCTGTCGGTCTTGTTTTGGAATTCTGCAGGCTCTCGAAGGGAAAAGTTCTCAAGCTCTCTACTCAGTTTCCTCTAAACACAGGGTTTGCACACTACAGTTTGCACAATGTAGAGCTTTTCCAGTTCAACACTGTGCAGCAATCACTCCTTTGGGTTAACAGAGACTCTAATTATAGAATCACTCAGTGCAAGCATACCCCAAGACCCCAAGATAAATCGGTTGCTGGATTGCTTCTAGAAGACCTCCTTATCAAAAGTTTCCAGGGAGAAAAAAAGACAGAATTCATTTGCAGCCAAACTTTGGATAGCCCTTATATTTCTCTGGGAATTGGTTGCCCAGCACCAAGCATTAATTTCCTGTGCAAGTATAGCCTGCACTTCTTTGCTCAAATGAATCTGATAGTGCACAGGAAAAAGAAAAAATTTAAAGAACATTGAGCTAAGAAAAAATAGTCTCACATATCTAATGTAGTATCTCAAGAATATGATTTTGTCTCACAACCATTTGAAAGCGGAGAGCTTGGATTGTACAACGAAGTATACAAAATTCTTCTGGACCGATGAAGTTTGGGGGATGGGGGGGTGCATAGACATTATTTCTAGTCATGTGGAAATGATACCTTTTAAAAATAGAGAATCTCATCCAATTGAATTCATGTCAATTTTACTGTAATGTTTATAATTGAACAATGCAATATCAAATCAAATACTTAGGATGAGGGATGACGTTGCGTTCACTCAATCAGAGATTCAATATGTCATGCTGTTCAGTGTATGGGACAGGTTGCAGATACAGCTACCATGAGTGCTTGGTGACTGTGAGACATCTGAGCAGTTCGACCTGGAGTACCTACCATGCTTCTTTTTACAAGCAGGTCATCATGACATCGTGAAAGTAATGTGCCTGGAGAAAGAATGAAAGGACCGAAACACTGATGGAATCTTTCTTTGCAGTGGCCTCAATAATGGGTCTCCATTCTGTGAATTAATCCCTTTGTAAGATTTCTAACTTGAAGATTTATAACCTTTTCAATTAATATCTAATACAAATGCTTAACATAAATATGTAATCACTCCTGGAAACAGAACCCTCAGTCTAGATGACCCTAAAAGAAAAACCCCATAAAAACCATAATAACCCTTCATCAAAACCTTTGACACCTTAAGAAAAACATCCTAATGGCAATTTTTTGGTCAAAGGTGTTTATTTAATATCATTAAAGTTATTTCTGACAAGGGACGTTTTTAAAAAAAAAAAATCACTTAAGTAAGTAAATTATTAGATTTCATTTAGTGAGCTGGTGATGATAGGGTCAGTCATTCTAACACTCCCAATGCATCCGATACTTCATCTGCAAATACACATAGCCCAGTGGCTGTGCACATGAGTTAAGTATTTAAGAATATGAAGCTGAGGTTGCTCATGGGTTAGCGAGTCCAGTCTCTTGGAATTACAGGAAAATCTAATCCCCTCATAAATTCTCAAGATGTGTTTTCCAGTACAATACCAGAGAAGAGGGAATGATATTAAGAAGATTATTTTTATATAACAATTTTAATTGCAATATTAATGAGCCTTTTTTGTATTCACTAGACAATTTGGACAGTTAATTAATTTAAAAATTCTCTGAATTAACACTAAATTAGTAGTATATAGAATGTAATAATCTTTAGCTATAAGAACGTTTTGACTGTAACTCTTGGAGGTCTTCTCCTCTATACTTCGAAAGTTATTCTACAGCTTTCTTACAGCTTTCTTATTGTCATGACTGAAAGCCTTCTCAAGGGTTCAAAGTATTGTCATTGTTAGTTTATTTCCAGATATTCTGATGCCAGCATTACTCTGTGGGTTTTATAAATGTTTTGTCCTATGTTTCATTTATTTTTGCTGTCTTAAATTGTCTCCCCTTTAAAATCTATTCTGAATTTTGCGGCGTTCCAGCTGTGGGATATAAAGCTGTATAAGGTCTGGTAAAAAGGAAAAGCGGTTAGATTCAACAATGTGTATCATCTCATGCAGAGCCATACTCAAATGAATTTTTTTGGTGTTTTTTTCTTTTTTTTAAACAAATTCAGTACTAGGGATAAATTTAAGTACAACAGCAACTGCTGGTGGATTTGAAGCATGAACAGAAACTTCAGACCAAAGGCAAATTATTATTCTTTTCCATTGTTCCTTCAAATGTTACATAATGCCAATTATAAGTAATCAAAAGTTTCCTGATTAATGTCAGAGATATTTCAATTGTGTGCCTCATGTGATGGGTATGACTAAGATAAATGCCAGTGATTTAACAAAGCCTTGGAGCTGAAAAAAGTAACCTAAAAAGCTTCACAGAAATTTAGGGCATGAATCTGCATATGCTGCGCTAAGAAATAGTAATCTCACACATCAATGATAATCTCAGATCTATGATAAAAGTTCCAAAGGAGAAGAAATGAAGAAAAAAGTCAGTAGTAGGGAAATAGCAAGATGAAAGATTTTGAAGTAAAGTTAGCTTTCTTAATAAGGGAATCCCACTGGTTACTTGCACCTTGTCGAGGACCAAAAAAAAATTGAACTGCATGCAAAAAATTTTTAAATACTATAAAAATAGATAACTATTAGCAAAATAGTAGAATTTATAGCACAGAAATATGGGAATAACAGACTGAGACTGAAAACCGAAATCTTTAGAAGATTTCATCAACTTCAGAGCTTCTCCAGGCAAAGTGGAAATTAGCACAAACAGCAGCTGTTTAAAATACAATAAAGGGACAAGACTCCAAATAGTGTCAGAAATGTTGGCTTCTTTTGTAAAAATACAAAAATTCTTATTTGTATGAACCTTAAACCAACAAAATATGGTGTTGAGAAAATGTGACTGGGGTGTTGTAGAGCAGAGAGGTCAATGACAGACAAACCAATCCATACAAAGGCTTCTCTTTAATTTTACTGACTTGCAGTGATTCCTTTTCTCACATTGAGACTGAAAAGATGGGAGAAGCTTTTTGGTGTAGAGAAAAGGCATTTCGATTATTGCTATTTCAGTAATCGATCTTTCCCCGTCTTCTGATTACGAAATTCTTCTGGCCAGCTTCATCCTTTCTGGCAGTCTTGCAAGGCTTGTGGGAGTTGGCCAAAATATCTTTAGTTAGCTTGGTAGACTGGGATAAATAGGTATGTACTGTGTGTAAGTTCAGGTCATATTCTACCAGTACAGAAACATGCTTCTGTGCAACAATATGTTATCCTGCATAACCAAGCATTGCTACTCCGCACTGATTAGAGCGGAGCATGACGGTGCACATCAGTATGCAAAACATACGATGTTAGGAAACAAGCAGAGCAACCTGATAAGAGTCTAACCTTATCTAGGAGATTAGCTATTCCCAGAGAAAACTACAGCAACAAAAATATGAGATAGAACCATTCAAAGTTTTTTCTACTTTAGGCATTCATTATCAATAGCCTCAATATTTGTCTGCTCACTGTTGTCCGTCTCCTGCGCCTCAGATTTTTCAGTGACATTCCCCATGAAAATATCCAATAAGGGAATTTTAATTGCATAGAGAGTAATATTAGGAAAAATATTTTTTCTTTATGAACATTTTCAGCATGCTGACCTGGAATTCTAGATTTGATCCACCAGTTCCCATACAGTCTATCAGTCTAAACTTCCCTGAAAATTACATCAAAGCAAGGGGAATAAATATAGATAAATGGCTACAGTTTTCAGCAGGTAAAAACTGGTCAAGCTAAACCAAAATATGGTCATGTTCATGGGCCAAAGTATTATTGTGCACTTATATAAGAAAAAGTATCAAAACTGTTTTCAAAATATGTCTGTAAGACCTCTGATTCACCAATATACTGCATTAAAAAATCTCCAATTTTTTGCACAACAGAATTACAGGAAAAAATATTGGTTTAAAAAAAACCCAGGAGGATCAAGAAGCAGGACCATGTCGATGACTTACAGCTATAGAATAATTTTGCATGAAAAAGGAAAGCAGAAGGTTGCAAGCACTGCCTCAGTCTAAAAAGCTGCTAGGAAGAAAAAAAAAGACAGCTGACAATTATTAGAAGTGCAAACACAGTAATAAGGATATGTCTCCATGTCACATCGTGACACCCCCAGGCATCTGAAAGGACAGAACTACGTCTGACAATTTTCACTGCAGTATCATGGAACAGAGTGCTACTTACTTTACCCACAGGATGAATTATTGCAGGAAGGTGCTACTCTCTGATTAGCTCAAGTAGCTCCACACAGCCCTGTAACCTGCAGTGTCAGAACAGGAGCAAAACTCTGATTTGAATGTGATAACTGAACTAGGCTGCAGTTTCCTACTGCGGTTTAATGTTCATGTGGGAAATCCTGATTATTATTTGTACCCCTCCTGACCAGATACATGTCTGTTATCATAAGATCTGCAATGTGTAGTGGCTCGAGCTAGATATTTTGCTGCCCTATTCTGAAATACTGATTGATCAAAACAGTGTTCATAGATGAGAGCTGTGTGCCCATTTTTTGTGAAAAGTAAAGAAATGCTTTATTTAATTCAAAACTAATTTTCCATAGATATAATTAGAAATCCAAGCCAAAACAGGCTCAACAGTTAATAAGCAGATCAAAATAGGAATAAAAGCAGCAAAATAAAGATATGCTTATGAAATCAATCCTTAATATGAAATAAAAGCATTTCTGAAAAAAGGAACTGAAGGGCTTGACTGAAGATGAATTTCATGCAGAAAAGCTGATATATTTTTGAGACAGGAAGTTGAAACATTCAATATACAAGAGGCAAGGGAATTACTGATAGCATGATTTACAGTTAGCAATAGCTTAAAAATAAAACTCAGTGATCCCAATTCAAGCAAAATAAAAAAATCTGGATTAAAAAAACCCCAAACCATAATGTTTTAATTTAAAGTAGCTCTCTAAGCACTAATTTTTATTATGTTTTAACACGACTGTCTTTAGAGTTCGGGAGGTCCTATACGTAATTTAATATCATATTTACATTCTGTGTATTTGCAGAGTGCTCTGTAGCCCATGCATAGTAAGAGATCTGTGGGTTTCAGCTTATGAAATTACTATGTTAATAAGGCACAAATCCTGTAAAGTAACTTTGCATCCCACACAGTCTACCACTAAATTCAATCTGGCACTTTGAGTCATCAGACTGGCGAGGCCTAAGATACAACACTGGAAATAATAAAAAGTAGTACTCAAGGGCTGATCAGCCTAGAAATATTAAAGCAAGTGCATTGTCTGTACCCAACAGAAACATTTTAATTATGTCTCATATATTATATGTTTCAGCTTGGAAAGTCTTAAAAATTATATATTGAGTAAAAAACCAAAAGTTTCTAAAGATCAAATGAACAGTCTTACTCTGTAGGAGATATCACTTCATAGAAGAATCTGAATAGAACTAGAATAATAACTTTAACCGCAAGTAAATGCAAGTTTCATAGAATTCAAAATCCTGAGGATAATTAACAGTTCAAATTTTAGTAGAGTTTACTGAAAAATAATGGTGCCTGGCTGCCACCGTAGTAAAAATTTAACTTCTTTAAACATTTCAAAATATTTTTCAGTCATTCCTGGTTATTTGCCTTCACAGCCAGGCAATGTCTTCTCTACTAATCCACCTCCAGTGCCATAATGACACTCTCATAATGCTGTTTCCAGGTATCAGTTGATTCACTTGTTGCTCATGTGCAGAACACTAAAAAAAAAGCTCTCTTTTTTTGAGAGAAAATTGCATTTTATATTGCATATATGGTGGCTAAGTGCATATTTAGTGGAATTGTTAGGTTTAAAAGACTTTTTAGGACACTCATCTGGAAACAGAGCTGATCAATTCACTCTGGCAAGTGCAGGAAATCCAACATTTAAAGCAAAAGGCATTATATGCTGGAAAGTTTCTCTCTACATGGCATTACTTTACAGACTAATCAGCAATTCGTCTTATTCTTTTTTCAGAGAAAAAGGTTAGATTGAAACCATGAGAAAATATACTCATGATTTTCTTTTTCCCTAAACATGCAGCTTACAGTAATTACAGGTTATTTTTACTGTCGTTGTGCTTTGTGTTTCGATTTAGGCAGCTGTTCTGTTTCAAAACCTTTGGTGAAAGTATATGAAGGTGGCTCATCAGTCTTAATTTTTCTTTGCCATACAAGGCCATGATACTTTCTAAATGTATGATTACATATCCTTTCACCTTTGAGCCTCTAGTGTGTTTAGTGCAGATGATGCTTATTTGTAGAAGCAGTGTGCTATGCATCAGCAACAAATCTGTGTGACCCATCTCCACTTGATAGTGCACCATTTCACAAAAAAACCTCAGTAATACACTGTTTGGAAGGTGTAATGCAGAATCTGATTCAACATCTCAGTAGGTACTGTAGTCATTGAATATAGCTAAAAAGGGGTGCAACTGGTACCATCTTCCCCAGCAGACAACTGCTTTTGTTTTGAGAAATATTTACCACTTGGTATGTCTTAGTGATTTCAAACCTTAGAGTCCAATATGATGAATTGCAGCGTAGCAGCAACGAGCTAAACTGTTCTTCACCTCTGCTGCTCCTTATTCATTGCACTCCCGGGTCTTTTGCTTAACCTATTGTTTTTTTGGTTTTTTTTCCTTCCTCTTATTCTTGAAAGCAGCTCAAAAGTTTTGGCTCAATCATCAGAACAGGGAAAAAATCCAGCCAGAGGCAGACACATGGCATGAGGAAGGTTGGGGTAAATTATTGAAAAATAGATGAAGTTATGTGCAAATTAAAGCAGGGTGAAATGCCAAGAAAACTTGAAACTGCCTTGTCCTCCCGTATACAAGGTTATCCGAGGATTGTATGTTGGGTTTGTCTGCATGGCTATTAGGTTGCATCTAACACACGGTGTTCTTAGGAATCTAGGAGAAGTAAAGAGCATGGACTTTTTCTGAATGAGTACAAACCTCAGCTCTACAAAGACCTCTTACAAGTTTTCACACAGAAAAGAGAAAATGAAAAGGCACAAGTAAGAAGTGGGATAATACACAAGACAACATATTCTAGATGCCTTTACCCATGCCTATAGTAACCGTTCTGTACAGCTGTGTCTACCTGGATTAACCTTTCTCTGGGCAAGTTGCTCAGCTATGGACACTGCAGGCTACCAAAACTATTCCAGTGGCACCTGCTTAAAATAGCAATGCTGTTGGTTTCCATTGCATTCAAAGAGAAACATTTCTCTGTAATTCGTTTAGTCCCTCTGACACTACAGGCTGCTGTAGAGATGACCTTCCAATTTATGCTTATAACCTACTTGGGACTTTTTGGTTTTCTAACCTTCAAGTTGGTTGAGGTTACTAATAGCTGCAGCTGCTCCTTCACATTCCTTATACCTGCTTCTGAATATATTTTCTTTCTGTGGCACGTACATTTAAAGGATATGATTTAGTGAATTATGGCATTCAACTCTAAGGCCTTTGTGCATAAGGAAGATATTTAAAGTATTTTACAGGCTACACATCTAAACCAGCCACTTCTTGACATATCTGTCCCCAAGCAATGGCCCAAGCTGGTGAGCATGTCCTGTCATGCTAAGAGATGGCCATTGGTCTAGACAGCTGAGGGACATGAATTCACATTCAAGTGATGTGAATTCATTCATCCAGGTGTTAAGTGCATGATACACAGCCAAAAATTTCAAACAGTTGTATTTCTTGAGGCTTTGTGCCTTTAGTTAAGGAACTGAGAAATTTTAATCTGCTTTTACCATTAGCAAAGCATCCACATTTAAGCATCTGTTGATTTGGTCTTCTAGATGTGCTCATAAGCTGAAATATGTAATGAAAAGTAGATTCATTAATGATTATTCTATAACATAGAGCACATTAATTAATTCTCTTTGAATTCAGTTTTTTATGCCTGCAGGAAAATTGACAAAGAGGAGGATAATATGAAATGTTTCTGTTGAACTCAGTCCAACATCAAACCAACAGTAGTTGTATATGATTTATGACTTCTGTGTGTATTAAGTGTCTCTATGTATTGCACTGACTGTGGCAGAAAAATACATAGGATTTACAACCTCAGTTGCATACTGACTATCTCCAACCATGATTATGGCCTAGGATTCAAGAACATCTGTTCTATGTACTATGTAATCTGCAGAAAGTGAAAAATATAGCACTTTCCCTGTTAACGGTCTGCTGTGATCTTTCTACCAGGAAAGTTGGAATTTTCGTTTTGTAAGGAGTAAAAGTGTATGTCTGCATATCTGCTTACCCCACTGAAAGGATATACACTTATTTCAAAATCATAAAATTAGCACTGTCTATTGTTGAGGAATTTTTGCAGGAGAACGGACACTGGGAAATGCACAACCCAGCTTTCGGGAAATGCACAACCCAGCTTTCCCAGCATTGAAACAAGCTGAGTAAAGGATACACTATCTTTGATAACACCACAGAGGAAAGAGAAGAAACAACCCAAGGATATGAAATAAGGATGTATTGACCACAGCACAAAAGAAATACCATTTAGGAATTGCTGAAACAATAAGTTAGTTTAGCAGTATGAAAGAACTATAGTCTAGGAGCTGCTGAAACAATAATTTAGTTCATACAAGATTGATACATTATGCTGAACAAAAAAGATGTGAAAAGCTGAAATATGATGAAGAGTTGTCACAGTAAGTCTCCAATCAGAAGTTTAGACGCAACATGCTAACAGTAGCAAACACCCAATCATTATACTGCTTTTGACCGCACGATGTTCGAATCATTACGTAGTTAGAACTAAAAATGCTATATAAGTGTATATTATTCCAATAATAAATGGCTTCACATTATCATATTGATCGGTGTGTGATGTCCCGCTCTTTTGCCTCCGCAGTCTGTGCTACCACAACAGAAGCCATAAAACACAGTGCAGACAGGATCTTAAATTAAAATTCACACTGATAAATAGTTGTCCAGATATTTTATCTGCTGTAATTCTCTAATATAAGAAGTCACTTAGATATTGTAATGATGTTTCAGACCACGGTTCTGTTATAGGAAACTTTTTCCCAACAATTAAGTACTGATGAAAGTAAATAATCAATTTCTATACAATGTTACTAATCACAACAAAAATGTGGGCAGAAAAAATAAATATTGATGGCAATTAGTCTACAATGCTGTGTTGGGAATGTATTTCAGAGACCTATCTCAACTACCACTCTATTTTTATTACTGCTGGTCCGTTTTGTAACCATTAGGATTATAAATCATATCCAGAAATAACAAGATAAAATAGTTCCTGCTATTTGATAAAGACATATGCTAGGAAAACACTTAAATCTTAACTATTCAGCCCTTGTTGCATGGAGATTTGAAGTTTACCTCAGAGAAGGATCACAAGCTAATTGAATCTCTTACCCTTTGCCTGAACGTGCAGCTCCAGAATGAGCCTAAGTCTCAGAAGAATAAGGAAATCTGAATTCTTCTGCCTTGGAGATTAGGGATTGGGTCAAATCTTTTTGGAGAAGGGAAACACACATGAATAGTCTACTTTCTATATACAGTTAGATAGAGCTAACCAAATTAAAAAACCTAAACCAAAAACCAACAAGTCAAGCAGTCCACTACATTCCATGAAAAAAAAAGATCTATTTATGACTCTAGACCTGTATCTCTGAGTTTTAAAAAGCTTCCTAAGGTGTCTTTCTGCAAAAGACGGTTACTGTGGTCATTTTACTAAAAAACAAAGACAAACAGGGGTATGACCATCTTAGGTGTGTGCCACTTTGAGGTTGCTATGTTAGCTGGGAGATCAGGAGTCTAAAATTGTTTCATTTACTGTTAAGAAAGTAAAAAATTTGTGCAGTGCCTAATTTTTTTTCTTTAAGATCCAAAAGGTATTATTCTGCTGAACTCTCAAAATTAAGTGAATTTACACTAAGAGTTTTAAAAATTTCTTGAATCATCTTGGATATAGTACATAATAATTTAGAAAACTATTAGCACATATTGCTACACTGTAAGTTGTATGGGCTCCCTGTGAGTTTATGCGAATTTGATCAGTAAAAGACATGGGATAGATATTATCACAACAACTTTGTGAGACACAGAAAAGGAAAAAAACCCACACTTTCTGTTAAACTGCATCCATCTATTCTGCTTCAGTGAAAAATTAAGTTTGCAGGTAACTCACTGGGGATCTCTCTGATGTCTTTATGTTGGTCTGATCTTCAGGAATAATTATCTAAACTGCAATGTAGAATATAGTTTGGATCACATTGAGCTACGCCCATTTTCTATTGTGAAAATGTCAGTTACAGCTTTTACCAAAATCATACTGGCTAAAGACCACATTTCCCACTCAGTGAGGGGTTTCCAGCCATTGATAAACTGTGGGTACTGGTCACATCTACTGTTGACAAGGGTTTGTGAGAGGGTAATGTTAGCAACAGTCTGATGACAATTCTTGGATCATATACCCTCTTTCAGAAAAAAAGCAAAAGAGGCAAATTATAATTTAAAAGTAATGTCAAGGAGGGAGGAATCAATATTTTGGGGTGGGTGTGTTCTGATTTTGGTGACTGTACAACTTTCATGGCCTTGGTGAAGAAATTACCTGCCAGTGGTTCCAATTTGTTGGAAAAGGAGGTACTCTTAATGATATAATGGAATTCTACAATATGATATAATGAGGACTGATTTCACATTTAAAGATCTAGGGAAGGTTTCAAAAGATGAGGAATCATTTCATGACTGCTCCACAGATTCATCTTTATTCTTCATTGTTAAACAAAATAACACTTACTACTTCACTGGGATAAAGCAGTACTGCCAGGTTTCAGTATATACACTGTTTACTTTTGAACACCACAGCTTTTCTAAACATGTAGTTGGGTTTTTATGTTTTGAGATTTGTATTTCATTATATCTTACCTAGGGTTTTATGTTTCAGTCTTCTTTCCTACCTCTAACATTTGGCTTGATGTTTCACTGAAGTTTTTAGTATATGCCAAATTATTTTTGGGATATAGGTCATATAATAACAGCCTTGTGAAAGCTAAGAGTCTATTTGCTACATCCACGTGATCACCTCAAAACTAAGGAAATCTGTAGACCATCAGGGTCAGAAAACAAAGTTTCTAAAATATTTATAATGTGACATGTTCATTCTGGCCTAGGTAAAAGAAATGCACAGACTAAAGAGGAGCGTGGTCTTCATTACTAGTCAAAATAAGGATGAACTGTAAATGAACTTCAGAGTGCAAGTGTAGGGGCTTGAATTTGGACAGTTCTTTTAAGAAAAGAATCAAGGAAATTAAAGCTTTAGAGCCAAGTTTAGGATGAGAGCTTTTACTCATCTTAAAATTTGAAAAACTTTAGACCTTTATTTAAATAATTTTGTAAAGCAATAGAAAAATCAGCTTTTTTCATATTTCTCTGGGTAAACACTTCATCACATGTCTGGAATTTTTTCCCTGTGGTATGAACTGTAGCTTTAGAGGTAGGTTAATTAGCATGGGGAAAAAAAAGAATCAGGCTAGAATTTCAATTCTAAGAAACAAAGGTTAATAAGTTCACCACCACAATCACAAGAATCAGAAGACTGATGAGTAAGAAAGTGCAAGAGCAGAATATCTGCACAAAAATTGCTTTGCAAAAATTTCCTGTTTATAAACAAAACTAGATAATATTAAAGTGTTCAGAGTAATTTTGAAAGCTTTTTATAGAAAGGGCCATACAAGTACTGACTGCTATGCTTTTTGCCATCCTTTAGATGTGTCCTTTTGTTAAGATCCAGTTGGTAAGAGGTGCCCCTGCTCAAATTAAGGTACAAAATAGACCACATGCTGAAATCAATAACTGTATTTAATTTAATTCAGGGATTTTATTGAACAATAAAAGTGAGGTTGATAGATCAAGCAAATACCACCTTTGGATCCAGTGGCATTCCTTGGGTGGGTTGTTCAAAACTTTTCACCGTTTATACATCTTAGCAAACCCAGTAATTAATGTGCATTGGCTACCTAGTTCCCTTACTCTGTTGGTTAAATGGTTCCCTCACTTCTTATGCTAATTAGTCCACATGCTCCATCTTTCCCGTGGGCAGGTGTTCAGCCATCTCTGGGAGAGCAGGGCTCCATCGTGTGTAATGACTTGGGAAGACAAATGCCATCACTCCAGCTGTTCCCCACTTCCTTCTTCTTCCCCAGCCTTATATACTGAGCACGATGTCACGTGTTATGGAATATCTCTTTGGTCAGTTAGGGTTAGCTGTCCCAGCTCTGTCCCCTCTCAGCTTCTTGTTCATACCCAGCCTCCTCATTGGTGGGGGCAGCTGAGGAGCAGGAAAAGTCTTTGACTCTGTGCAAGTGCTGCTCAGCAGTAACAGAAACTTCCCTGTTTTATCTACGCTGTTTCCAACACCAGACCAAAACATAGCCCTATATCAGCTACTACGAAGAAAATTAATTCGGCGCCAGAAAAAAAGCAGCACATGGACTTATTGCTGAGAAAAGAAGGGTAATTCCTTAGATACTGCTAAAGTCACTCCTGTGTGTTGAATTTGTTAGTAATTCAAAGTTATTTCTTCACTTCATGTTTTCTATGAGAAATTGATTGCTCCTACAACTGCTGTCAGCGCCTCTGTCCTAACATCTTCCTTTTTCTACAAAATAAGAGCAACATTGTCAATTATATGACAATGCTTAGAGGGTACATGACTTTGCAATCTTTCCTCTGATCCAACTCTTGAAGTATTTCACTGCTGTCTGCTTTAATTTCTTTATTGCCTCTAGAACTTATTACTCCATAACATGTATGTGATCTCCAAGGATTACAGAATCAAAGAAAGTGCTCCTGAACTGAGATTTCACAGCTGGAGGAGCAAGCCACTATTCCAAATTTAACTATTCAGACAGTGTACTTCAAGGACATGGCCAAGAGTCCACAGAAAGATAGTGGCATAACAATTCTTTTGTCTGAATGGAGGTAGGCATACCTGAATTACAGTAGGTGAAATATCTTTCTTCTAGCTACTTTCTAGTTAGCCAGTGACAGCTGCATCTGCATTACATACTTCCCTGTGCTTCCCTAGAAGGCTGTAAATCACAACACTACTACGGATAAACTACATTCAGCTCATCTACAAAATAAATGAAAAGAAAAAAAGATAGTTCCCTCATACCTAGTTCTATATAGGGTAGGATTTCAAAGTTCTACAGATTTCCAGAGATTCTTTTAGAGTCCCACAGATCATTCATTCTTGTGCTAGAAAGGCTGTTTGGCAGATGGATCTGAACACACCTATGGTAAACACAGGGCAGTGACTGCCTGTAGCATGGGTGGGGGCAATTGCTAAATAAGTGTCTGAATCAAATGCTGTTAAAGCTGTTGCTGTTCTTGAAAACACCTTGTTCCTTAGATCTAATTATTTCTCAATTGTTGTTCTTGGGCTATGGAATGAGGCTGCTACTCTTCTCCTATCTATTTTAATACATCTCACAATCTTGTCTTTATGGACAATCACTACTTCATTCCTAATTTGTGTAAAATTTTCATTGGGAAGACAGAGCACTCTGGAGACACAGCCAGTGTTATAGCTGAAATAAATCATCAGTATTGAGGTTGTTGGTAGAGGTAAAATTGCTACACCAGAATACTGTCTGAACAGCAAGGTCAGATACTAGAAAAATCTGTGTCTTTGTGAGGGAGCAAGTCCTTAGAAAGTAGAAGATTTCCTAGTAAAGAGCTGAGAGCAGCTAAAAGTGTTTGCGGTGCTATGAGTTCATCAGTCATTTCAGAGAGGAAACAAGATGAACCAGGACTCTCAAAAGGTAGCTTCTCCATATTTCTTACATCCAGGAAGAAGGAAGAAGATGAAGTGGGAATTTCTTAGGGGAGTAAAGTACTTACGAAGGAAGCTGATATAGAATATATATGTATGTATGTTTGTATGTATGTATGTATGTATGTATGTGGGCCTGTGTTCTGTCTGACTTTGTTTTGTTCTGAGGCCGCCTAAAGAAAAACATGCCTAATTCTGAAACACTCTCAGAGTTCAGAACCAAACACACATCTGTTTAGTTCAAATATGCATTCTGGAAGAGATGAATTGTAAAGATCCAAGAGTATGTCTAAGCTTGTGGGAAGTTCTACATTGAATTGTGAAAGAATAACAGACAGTGCACTCAAAAATGTGCTGAAAAAACAGACAAAAAATAGTGTTGCAAACCAGTCATAGAGGAAAGGCTAAGCTATAAAGTCTGCATTGACTGGCGCAAAACTGGTCCTCCAGAAAAACAATTACTGAAGTATGCAGTTTTAAGCTTGTTCAAATTATTTGTGAAATAATTCCAAGGAATAGAAAGGATTCCATTCAGGAAAATGGCATGAAAGTATGCTATTGTGGACAGAATTTCAGAAGAAAATGTCTGAAGTTTTTATTTGAACTTTAGTGCCCTCTTTTATTTTTAAAATCAGTTATTCACATAACTTTTGGTGGCACAAAAACATAACAGCTCTTCTGTAAGACTGATTTCATCTGTTTATTTCTCAAAAGTATCAAAGCTTGGACTATCCAGAACAATAATTTATACCTTTCAGGTTTTTGTGCAGTTTGAAGTTAAAGAGAGTGACTCTACCTATGACAAAGCAGGCATATAACTCATATTTTGAGTATGGAAACATGGCTACAAAGTTTTAATACATGGCACAACAGCTGTTTCACAATCATCACTGAGTCGGCTAGAAAATTGGGACAGTATTTTAAATTTGCATTGTGCAGTTAATTATGCTGCATTATAAACTGCAATGTTTCAGAAGTAATATGAAAGTAAAAAAGAATGCTGTCACAAAATAAGAAATTTCAGGCTAAGATATAAAGAAAATCCAGTAATTACTTTTAAAGCTGGAGGCATTGATTCTGTTATAATTCTTTATTAAAATTACTTTATTCTATTGCAGGTGTTTGATGGAAACATAATTTTCTTGTCCCATAGATGATGACGAAGTAGCACAGTAGTTTCTCAATGGGTCATTTTTATAAAGCATTTGAAAGGCTCCCCATGGAAATTTACTGTTTTATTTCTTCAAGGTATTTCTCCATCTTTTCTTGTGATGAAGCCCTGAATTAATTTACCCTTCAGCACTCATATCCATGACAAACCCTCTACCAGTAATCACTCTGAATGGATAGAAAAAAATCTATCTTTTTATTTTAAAGTTACCTGCATTTTTTTTACCAAATAAACCTCATAACCTCAAAATGACTATGTTAAGATTTTCCAGCTAGCGGTTGGATAGTAATAGTTCTCAGAGAATTTCATCATGGCTTTTGCAAGGGAGGAAAACCTTTTAAATACCTTTACCTTCAAATAGCATTTGCTAGTTGCAAAAGGCTCTCTTCTCACATGATTCAATACTTTAATGGTGCTGGTTAAGTGTTTGGGAGGGAGACTCCATCACATGCCCTGAAAAGCAGACTGTGATCACATAATATTAAAGGACATGTAATTGCATTACATGACATTTCATACCATTACTTTTTTTTATCAGCTCTCAGGCAATGCAAATAGAAGGTGTGACAACTTCTCATGCACTTCTGCAAAAATCCAACACGGTGAACACAAACCTTTAAGCTGTAAGTATTACGTTATCTCAGAGTTTTAAGTTAACAGGGCTAATTTTGCAGTGGAGTGATGTCAACCCTTCGTGCAATTTGTTCTGCTGACTTTAATGAAAAGAATGATAAAAAAATCTGGGGTAGATCCCATATCACTTCTTGTCTTGTTGGTGAATATGCTGTTACTCTATGCTACATGCAGCAGGTACATCACAGGTGTCATCACAGCTGCATAAGCTCTAAGGTGAGCCGTTATTCACCCTGAACGAGAAGATGATTCATTTTTTTTTATTTCAGTGCTATCAGGAACAGAGTGAAATCTGTGACTAAAAAAACTCTCTGAAGTAAATATTTCATTTCTGTTGCCAAATCTACATATGTTTAATAAATTATTTGATAGGAAATATTAAGAGCTTTGGATATGTAGATTAATTTCTATAGTATTACATTAAATCTGCTGTATGACATAATATAATTTGAATTAATGTAATAAAAATGAGCTAATTTTTTAGGTCTCTTAAGTCAATATTTACTAAAATATTGAGGTATCATATTTGTTGCATCAGTAAGTGAAGATGGATATTTTATTGTGTCCCAAGACAAACAAAATCAAATACAATTCTCAGTTAAAACATTGCATGTAGAACCATACCTGATAAGACAACTCTTAAATTAACGACTCATGGTCATTTTCTGTAAATTAAAATTGTTCAGCTAGTTAAAATGTGAGCTGCCCCACTTGATTGTACTCTGGCAAAGGCAGTACTGGGCACTGCAGGCTAAGTTCGGACAACATGCCTTTGTAACTCAATGTGCCTTTTTATTTCCTATTGACTGTCTCTGTTGCTCTCAATATACTGCGTCAGACAGCAAGTAATTGTACAAATACAGACTTCAATGGTAGTTAAACTGATTAAATATGTGTTTCAAAGCTTAGCAAGAACTGAAATTCCTTTGTTCTGGGCCTACCATTTATATAAGTTACTCAACAGTGCTGACTGTTGCACAGGGACTGAATTAATCCAACTCTTTGCCTCAGGACTGCACAGACTATTTCAATTTTCATTGTAAACAAATTATCTTCCTGTTTAGTTTTATGTTCATGAAGCAGGTATTCTATATCCGATGTGAATTATTCTGTTCCTGAAAATCTTTACCCACCACACAAGATCTCCAGCTATTCGGTTTGTGGGGGTGTACCAGCTGTTCAAATGGAAAATAACACCAGTCTTCCTGATTTTACTTCTCACTTGATTCCTTTATGTTTTTAATCCATCACTATAACATGGTAGGCTAGGACACTCAGAAAAGAAAGTAATCTCACTGAAAAGAATGAAAGGTTTAGTGGAATTATGTAAATAAATATTACAACTAGATTATTTTTATAATCCAACTAAGACTGTTCCTGAGCTCCTGTACCATTAAATTCACTTTTATTTTATTCCACATGAGTTGTCTTACTGCAATATAAGGTTCCTCAGTTACCTCAGCAGATGTCCCCTCAGACTGAAATTCAGATCTATAAAATTCTTTCATTTATTGTATAATCATTTTTTTTCTTGCAGTTCTAATTTACTTCTGTTGTATTCAATTACCTCCCTTTGATTCTCCTTTCTTAGCTAGACTGAAATTTCCAATGTGTTTTGTTTTGTCATTTCATGTTAATAATGAATTTCCTTGCATATTCACCACACTCTCTGTCTATTTTGTCTGTCTTTTTCTGTTAACATAGAATAGTATCTAATCAATTGTTAAATGCATGTTGGAATTTTGTAGCTTCTACTTTTCACTTTGCAGCAACTGTGTAATCAACAGTTCTTGTAAGCCTACATTAGTCAGTATAGGCGCTAAGAGATGATTTTTATTTTTAAAGTCTTCTCAGGTACTATTAATATTGACAAGTTCTGTTTTCATCTGAAAGTTGCAAAACAGGTTTCTCAAAGAAACAAGAAAGCTTCTTTAAAAATAAAATTATTTTAAAACTTGAAAAGGATTGTGAAAATGGTGAAGGGCAAAAATGAAGTCCTTATTTTATTTTTCTTTTCTGTGTTTCCATATTTTTAAGACCCAGAATATCTTTGATCTTCTTTGAACAACAGGTGTGGCACAGGTATTTAGCTTCTGAGTGGCCTGACAGGGGCTATGTTCTGGGGACAAAAATTTGCAGTTCTAAAACTATCGTATGATTTTTTTGGTTCTTGGGTGAGACCAATAACACAAACATAAACAAAGAACAGGCTGCACTCTACTTGCTACACACAGCTCATAACATTTCACAGTAATAGTACTGTATGACAGTAACTCCACCGAACTGTGAAATAAATGTACGTGTAAGGGCAGTAGGTAGGTAGTCCAAAGCTCCAGTGGAGCTTCATAAGTAATTTATGTAAGAACTAAATTGGTTGACAAAATTCAGGAAAGTATCATGTGTTCATGGACAATAATCACTGCTGACAAAATTGCCACGTGGCTTTTTAATACACAGAAGTTCAGAGCATTTGAGTTTGTAGTGATCCGTAATTTTAGGTATAAAAAATCATAATAGCTGCTTTTGAAGGAAAAAAATTAATATCTGTGTGGTAAACCAGAACATTAAATGCATGACATTTTGATGAGGGAGGGAATTTTTTTTGTGGCATAATGTTGAGCAACCGTAAAATCATGACTTCAAACAAATCTGCTAATATATTCCAGCTAACAGAGTTATTGCATTCTCTAGATGAAATAAAATGGCTTCTCTGATTTTTGAAATAATATTTGTTAATTACTTTTCAGGGTTTTCTCCCCCCCCACGTGGGCTAGCTTGATAGGTAAACTTAGTGGAGACAAAGGAACAGCACAAAGAAGAGCATGTAGGCCTAAATTAATAAACAAATACAATTTATAATGAAGAGTACATTTCAGGCCCTAAATTTTGTAAAGCACTTGCATATGTATTTAAGTCCACCTATACTCTATAGGATGAACATGTAGTTTCTATTTGGTGTTTATTTACATTTTGTTTTCAGAGAAGGTATTAAAAGTGCTTATGGGGGGTTCCAGAACTGCAGCACCTTCCTGAATGACAGTTAAGTGACCCTTTGGTGTGTACTCTCACCCTTGTTTCTACATGATTGCTTTTAGAATAGCAACTGTCCCATGTAGAGGACTTCTAGAAAATTACTGGCATAATACTAGACCCTCAGTTGGGTTTAAACAGGTCTGTTTCATTCAATGTTTCCCAAACCACTACAAAAATGCTAAGCAGGAATTTGTGGTTTTCTTCCACTAAGTACCAGACCAACTAGGAATTTTGATACTAGTTTCGGTAGAATGAAGACGCATTTTTTACTGTAAACAAAACATTATGTTGAGAGGTAACGCTTGGGCAACAGAGACATTCTAGTTGTTCATGTGCTTTCACTACAAATTGACTCCTTTACTGTCTTATTCAGGTGCTTCTGAAGAACAGAGAAGCAGAGGGAAGCCAAACATGGGTAATAAAAGAGTGAGCAGAAGCAGAAAAAGCATGGTCTCTGAGATAGAGTATTGGGGTGTGAGCATGAGCAGACAAAACCACATCTAAATTGTAGTCTGGGCTCTGCAGAAGGCAGGTTTCCCCTAGGAGGAAAAGCCTATTGATACAAAGCTACAGATTGGGGAATATAAAAGTCACAATTTGGAGAAAGCATCTGTTAAATTTTCCTCCTAGGCTTTTCCTTGGGCTTCTATTAGTTTTGCAAGCTATTCCCTGGTGGAGCATCTAATTTCATGTCTCTGTATATCAGTCAATTGTCACTTAGAAAAACGCTGCCTTGAGTAAAATCCTACAATTCTGTTTCAAAAGTGCTCCCAAAAAACCAAAAAGGGAGTAGTTTTGATGGACAAGATAATACAAGACTCAAGCCTTGGTTTATAATCTTCGAATTTGTTTTCTTCTATTGACGTCAGACTAGATTTTTATCATTATTTAGATTTAAAGTATTTGGCTGAAAATGGGTTATATTTACAATTCAAAACCACCAAATCACTAGTGGTACAGCCCTGTTCTTAACAGTTGAGATCATTACAAAGGACTGACTGTAGCAGTTCAGCCTGCTTTTTTTTCCTTTTCTCTTTGAAGTGTTTCAATTAAGTTTTTCTACTTCATTAATAAAAAATAACACTTCTGTAGTTTGCTCTAGGCAAATTGAACTATGTGAAATAGTAATGACATGACCCAAGATTGAAAGTCTAATAAAATGTCTTCAGTTAAGCCTGAAGTATGCCTCAAGTAAAGCAAGAATGTGAATGTAGTAATCAGCACACCTCAGTAGGAACTTGATTTCCATTAAAACTTCTCTATGTTCAATCTTTATTCACCACTGAAGCAGGTTTAATTATTTTTACCATGTTTGACCAGTTTATGACTGTTGCTCTAGGAATTGCACAAAGCAATTAACTGCTTTCTCTGCTGTTTGGGAACTTGAAAAGTGGTGGGAAAAATGGGTGTCCAGCATCCTGTAACTTGGTTTCATAGAGATAATCCTGCTGCCATATAGGTCAAGCAGACTGTGCAACTGCAACATGCTATCATGCAGAGGATTCAAATTAGGATCTTAATTTTCAACTGTTAGAACAGAAAAAAAAGGACAGAAAAAACCAAGCAAATGCAGGGAAGGAGTGTCTATTGTTCAGTGATATTTGAAATCAAACAAAAAAAAACCACTAAATAACTAATCTGAAATTGAAAAGGTATGCAGTAAAAGATACAGACAAGTAGAAATTCAAAAGATTATAAAAATTGGAGAACTATCTTCTATTTCTTCATTTTAGACTGAGAAGAGAGAACATATTGGGCAAAAGTTCCTGATGTACATTTGGAGCAGACACAACATTGTGTCATTGTTTTTGCTGGTTTTAGAAAGGCTGTACACACAACCTTGCCATAAAAATTATTAATTGGTGTTTATCAATGCTATTTTTAGTGCAACTTTCAGTATCTTAGTAGAAGAAGAAGTAGATTGCACAAGAACGGATACAAAAGTTTTTCAAACCAAAGCAGACCTTTACACATTGTTTGGTGCTGAGGCAAGTTAAGACATAGGAGATCACCAAAGCTATACCTCTAAAGTTTAAATCTGTTCTGATTGCTAGCCTGACACATTCCGTGCCTTAATTAATGTCTCCCCTGATGGGGGAGAGGTTTAGCGTCTTTGCCAGGAATTCAGGAGGCGAACGGGAACTTCCAACAGTCTCTGCTTTCAGATAGTTGTTTATCAAGTCTTATCAGAGAAAGAGAGTCACTTGTGTGGCTCAGACAGCACAGGGCAGAGAATGCAGGAAGAAGTCCACATTATCAAGATTAGACAGTCTTTTTAAAGGTAAATTATCCAATTAAAACATAAAACGAAAGATATTTTCACATTTCCACCAATGTTCAATAAAATCACTTTGTCACGTACATCGGAACTGCGGAATTTTCTATCCAATTATCTTAAACTACTTCTACTGCAGAATATGGAGGAATAGAAGAAGGAACAAGAAACTTAGAGAACAACAACAATCCTCCATTTTGGAGTTTCTTACTTTTTATCTATTTACTATATTAACAAGCCCAAAGACCCTAAATTTTCACCTTGTGATAATCTTACATAACATTCTATCATCTAGTTCACACCAGTGTAGATTCCAACTCTTCCCAAAGGGTAGGTAATTTTCTCCATGGTCAAAGGTCAAAAACAGTGTTGTCCAGGGGGGTAGAATCCTTCAAAACAGGCAGAGAGATATTCTCTGCATTCTGGATTCCAACACTAGCCTGAGTCATAGTTTTTCAGTTCTGCTTTAAGAGATATAATAATTGGAGTTTGAAGTAGAGAGTCAATACTATCATTAGACTGGATTTGTTCTCCGATCAAAGTACAAAGTGTTCCACTGATATTTCATTGTAAATACTAAAGAAGTTTTCCACCTGAAGTTATTTCCAAAGGAAATTACAAAATACTTATTGAAAGAGTTGGTTGCTGTAAAAATTTCAGTGTTTGGAACCTTGACTCTTTCAATTTTTAATTTTTCTGCAACTATCCTAATACTCAACTGTCTTACATCTACAGAGCTTCTCTAGGAATAGGGTTTTCCCCAGGAATGCAGGAAGTAGTAGCTCTTTCATGAGTTAGGTGCCACACTCCCTTCCCAGCATATAAGGTGATTTTATTTCCTAAGTGGAATCATATTTTTGGGATGGCTTCAAGACACAAAATATAGGGACAGAGTATAGAATAGGTTACAACACACATAAATACACGGACACACTTTCAGACATTATAACATAGCTTTGAAGAAGTCAAATATCATAGTGCTACGCAAACACTGAGATCATCTGATTTTTCACTGGTGATGGGTATGCAGGAAAGAGGATTAATAATGGGAAAAGGGAAAGGCAAGAAAAGCTAAAATCCACTTAGAGATTTCCTTAAAGCTGCAACTCAAGGTATCCCTCCTAGAACCTGAAATAGGAAAACAGGCGGGTTTATGTACTCTCTTGTTTTATGCAAAACAGGCTTTAGAAAGTTATATATGTCCTATGACACAAAGCATCCTTTGTAGAATATAATCTCACTCGAATAGGATACAATTTCAAAACCTTTGTGAAAAGTTAAGCTTTGTGTGCAGTCCAGCTAACTGAGATCAAAGATCAGAAGATTACAGAACTCCTGCTAATCATTGAAATAATATGCTCAGAAATAATGATGATAATTTGGATTTCTGCTTGCATTACCATGTGCTTCAGAAATGCACGCTAAGAAAACACTCATGGAGTCACTAGCTCAGTAAAAACCTACATCATCTTCTTTATCTGAATTGAATATTAATTAGTATCATAAGGAAATGAAAGACCAAAAAATGAAGAGAGGCACTCAATTACCTTTGATACCAGAGAACAACCCAGGTTCTAAGGCATCTCGACAGATCATCTGGTCAAATCTTAATGGAAAAGGGAGCCTAGATGAGTTTCTTTAGCATTCTGTCCAGTCATGGAACAGAACCCTTGGAACCCTTCAGTGATGAGGATTCCACCGTGTCCATGGGCAGGTTTTTCCAGTGGTCAGTTCTTCTCACTGTGAAAAATTTATTTTTATATAGCACAATGCAAGTTGCATCTGACATCCCTTGTTCTCTCCCTATGGTTCCTTGTGAATAGAGGGCTTTCTTTCCTTTTCAGTCACCCTTTTAAGTACTGAAAATCTAGATGAGCCCCCCCCCCCCACCCCCCCCCACCC
>VZTI01005831.1:0-45623 GCA_013397865.1 Struthidea cinerea | reverse complement strand
ACTGAAAATCTAGATGAGCCCCCCCCCCCCACCCCGAGCATTCTCTTCTCCAGGGTGAAAAGACCTAATTTCTTCAGTCTTTCCTCATAGCGCAGGTGCTCCAGTCCTTTGATCATCTTTGTGGTTCTCCTTTGGACCCTCTGAAGACTGATATTTAAAGTATCCTCCTGCTTTGACAACTTGTTGCATAAAAGATGTATGAGAAGTAGGAAAATGCAAGCTTATTCAAGACTTCCTCAAAGAAATTATTCTTTATCCCTAAGGGTTAAATTTCATTTACAATAGGATTGAGATTAATTTACAAACTTTGGCTTTTAACTGTTGCACCCAAATTGAAAGTGTCCAATCTTTTAGGAGTCAAGGCAGGTGTAGCTGGAGACTAGGGTACATAGCCATCACAAAGTTTTAAGTCAAACAAGTCTCTCTGCTATAGAAGCTGTTGCCAGCAGATGCACTGTCTACACAAGAAGGGGCTAACAGTGTCAGGAGAATTGGACAAAAGAAATCGTGCTGCCAAAAGAGAGGAGGGGAGGGAAATTTATTAAGTACATTATAACTAATAGAAGACCTTGTGGTGGAAATGAAATCTGATCATCCTGATCAGGACACATGTGGAAATTAATACACTTTTAATTTGAATATTGTAGAGAATAGAATCTGAAACCATGTAACTTTTGTGTTTTGCTAGGGGAGATGATGCCATGTCATAACAGCAACAGGAATTAATGCCTTGTCAAAGAGAGCTTGTCGTAGCTTTCCAGGCTCCAAAGCTGAATGAGATGGTCACTGAGCTTCAACTCATTCTTTATAAGAAAGAATTTGCACTGGTGTTTCCAGACTGCAGCTGCCCTGATATATCCAGGGTTACAACTCTAAAACACATTTTGCTGTCAGACAATGGATACAGCTACAGCAAAGAGATGACAAAAATTTTTTAAAAAGCACTTTTCTCATAGGCAAAGCCTTGTTTTGGAAAATTTCTCACCAGGGAAAAAAAAGTGGAAGATCTGTCTGAATACTGATACTGAATATCTATTTTGACTTTTCAAGATGTTAACTGGACTAACTCCTATACAAATGGAAAAGTTCAAATTGTAAAAATTGTTTTGAGGTTGTTGAAGCACATTTTTTACGCCAANACTGAAAATC
The DNA here is from genome assembly GCA_013397865.1 of Struthidea cinerea. Classification (NCBI taxonomy): domain Eukaryota; kingdom Metazoa; phylum Chordata; class Aves; order Passeriformes; family Corcoracidae; genus Struthidea; species Struthidea cinerea. The sequence goes on along the minus strand of VZTI01005831.1, from coordinate 44,474 downwards.
TAGATGAGCCCCCCCCCCCCACCCCGAGCATTCTCTTCTCCAGGGTGAAAAGACCTAATTTCTTCAGTCTTTCCTCATAGCGCAGGTGCTCCAGTCCTTTGATCATCTTTGTGGTTCTCCTTTGGACCCTCTGAAGACTGATATTTAAAGTATCCTCCTGCTTTGACAACTTGTTGCATAAAAGATGTATGAGAAGTAGGAAAATGCAAGCTTATTCAAGACTTCCTCAAAGAAATTATTCTTTATCCCTAAGGGTTAAATTTCATTTACAATAGGATTGAGATTAATTTACAAACTTTGGCTTTTAACTGTTGCACCCAAATTGAAAGTGTCCAATCTTTTAGGAGTCAAGGCAGGTGTAGCTGGAGACTAGGGTACATAGCCATCACAAAGTTTTAAGTCAAACAAGTCTCTCTGCTATAGAAGCTGTTGCCAGCAGATGCACTGTCTACACAAGAAGGGGCTAACAGTGTCAGGAGAATTGGACAAAAGAAATCGTGCTGCCAAAAGAGAGGAGGGGAGGGAAATTTATTAAGTACATTATAACTAATAGAAGACCTTGTGGTGGAAATGAAATCTGAACATCCTGATCAGGACACATGTGGAAATTAATACACTTTTAATTTGAATATTGTAGAGAATAGAATCTGAAACCATGTAACTTTTGTGTTTTGCTAGGGGAGATGATGCCATGTCATAACAGCAACAGGAATTAATGCCTTGTCAAAGAGAGCTTGTCGTAGCTTTCCAGGCTCCAAAGCTGAATGAGATGGTCACTGAGCTTCAACTCATTCTTTATAAGAAAGAATTTGCACTGGTGTTTCCAGACTGCAGCTGCCCTGATATATCCAGGGTTACAACTCTAAAACACATTTTGCTGTCAGACAATGGATACAGCTACAGCAAAGAGATGACAAAAATTTTTTAAAAAGCACTTTTCTCATAGGCAAAGCCTTGTTTTGGAAAATTTCTCACCAGGGAAAAAAAAGTGGAAGATCTGTCTGAATACTGATACTGAATATCTATTTTGACTTTTCAAGATGTTAACTGGACTAACTCCTATACAAATGGAAAAGTTCAAATTGTAAAAATTGTTTTGAGGTTGTTGAAGCACATTTTTTACGCCAAAATATACTTTTGACTGGAAAAAAGGAAGATTAGCCTTTGAAAATTTTGAAACTTTGACTTTTCATCCCAATTGAGAATAATATTCTTCTAAATTTTAATAGTTTTTACATGGTGAAAAATTGTTTGAGTACTGTTCAAATATGAAAAACAGTAGTGAGGTTCACAGATTTTGTAAATAAGTCCTTCAACAGTAGGTAGTAACCTACTGAAACTGGTCATCACTGAATTAGATCATTGAGACTCATTCCACCATAATCAAGTAAAGAATTACATCATCTCTATCACCAAAAAGTTGCAGCGAAAAAGGTAATGCCTTTTCTCTGCATAAACCTAAAAAACCTTAAAAAAAGGTTTTTTATGGAAGTCAGTCAAAATTTAATAGGAAAGTAGTAATATCATTGTGCTGATGCTTACATCCTTAATGAGAATCCTAAAATGCTTTAAGTGATCAAAGTTATAAATTCTTTACAGTGCTCAGAGATGAAAACAGCTCAGTAGAATGTTTGGGCCATTTTCATTAACCAAGTACAGAAAAGCTTCTGAAAAACATTAAAGCGAACACTTGAAGAAGGTGAATAGGGATGAAGACAGAATATGTTGATAAACACATTCTGAAGAGTGAGTACATGGATTTATTCTTTCACTTTATGAGGTTATAATCTTTTGATATTAATTCAGTAAAGGGCCTGGGTATCATTGCAGGCAGCTCAGTGGAAACTACAGCTCAGTGAGCAGTTTCAGTCAAACGAATAATCAGGTTACATGAATGCAGGACGTAGAATGTTATTATGCCTTTAGAATCCTGGAGACGATGCAGGTCTGCTCTCTCTCCCTCAAAGCAGAACTTGACTTTGGATTAGAGATTCAGAGAAGGCTAGTGAGAAAAAACAAGGGCACAGAACAATTTCCTGTGAAGAGAGACTGAAACTATTTTATTTGTTTACCTCAAAAAAGGGATAAATGAAAGTGTATGTGCTGAAAGTAGTTAACATCTCACACACATTCTCTAGTAACAGAATTAAGATGACAAAACCAACCACTAGGAGGTTGGAAAATGCCAAAACTAATAATACTTTAACAGATGTGTCCCGAGAGAGAGAAATAATACTAAGAAAAATGGTTTGTACAGAGTTGCTTAGTTGCTTTCTCAGAGGTAAAAGATTTCATTCTTTAAAAATATATTTTATTTCAGGTCAATTTCTGCAATTTAAAATCTTTTTATGATATTTACATTAGGAGAACTCTTTCTAATGATGTTTTTTTTGCACTCATCAGAGACTATTTATGTTGCATAATTGATAAATGGACCATAACCTGTCACAAAGACATGCACCCAAGCTTCATGTTCTTTCAGGAAATTAGCAGTTGGGACTATTTAAAATCAAATGTATGTCTAGATAATACTGGAAATGGAAATACTTATTTTCAAAACACTCACCTATAAAACAGTTTTCCTAGACATTTTTTAATCGCTTTAATTTTTTTTCTTCTCCTGATTGCATAGCAACAATTTCGATGGTTACAAAATTTTGACATATTCCTTCAAAATGCCAATATTTTATTAGTTATATATTACATATAGAGACAGTTATATAAATACAGGGAAGATATATAAAGCATAAACTTTTTTCATGAGTGCAACCATCTTTGAGTCATAAAAATAATTTGCCAGCATGTTAACCAGGGAAAGCAATTCAGTCCTCATTTGTAGATAAAGCTAGTAGGAGATGTAAACTTTAAGTTTCTATCACGTAGTCAATTTTGAACTTCCAATGACTATTCCTTACTTCAGATCTTTCAAATGAAAACAATATAATTTCCATTGGGTGGTTCCCAATATTTTTTTAAAGGCTTCTAACATGTAATGTGTAGTAGTTTCTGTTTGTTAGGCTAAGGAGAAAAGATTTAGAGTGAATCTTCTCAAAAAATAAACACAAATAAGATGATGGAGATAAATGAGACTACATTACAAAAGATAAGATAGATAATATAACATTTACATAATAAATAATTATATAATTATATTAAATAAAAATATTTCTATTTATGTCAAAGTCTACCAATATGGTCACTATGTGAACATTAAAATCCTAATTTTAAACATATCTTACATCCTACTGTTTTGGTAGATACAATTTGGCTTTGAATAAGACCAACAAATTATATCATGTTTTACATATAATTAATAAAATTATTGCTTGCAAAAATAAATGACAGGGTGAAGGTCTTTTTGTCACAATCTGTCATTTGTTTTTTACAGCAGTACTACAAAGGGGGATCACATTTACAGTCTTGCAGAATGACGACCTTTTGAAAACTGACAACTTCTTACTAGATTAGCATATAAAATATGTTTTCCTTACAGTTATGCAATTCCCACCCTCACGATATCTCAATTATATACTTATGGGTAATAAATTATCTACAGACTAGATAATGGCTTGCGTGTCTTACTCCACACTATTTGCTGATTGTACTCTGAATACAAAATGATGATTGTGTCAAGCTGCATTCCATACTTTCTACTGTTGCGTCTAACTACTTATTAAGGATTGAGTTAAATTAATTCTATTTCAGGCACAGTCTGTTGGTAGAATAAAGCTTGAAAGGGAAAAGCCAGTGGTACATGCAAATTTCAATTTTCTCCTACATATGGTCATCTTCTTTTGATGTAAATTTGCCAACAATCAAATTAGATTTCTGCATCTAATTCCACAGATCTTTTCAAAAGAATGAATCTGTATGTTTCAATTTTAAAAGTATTTATTCAAAAGATTTTCATGGCAGCTGAGCATTCAAAACCACTTTGTTTCATCTGAGTATTAGAAGTAAGAGATTAAGCTCCATTCTTATTTGGCCTGAAGTTTTGTTATTTTCTTACGTAAAACACGTGGACTCCTGAGAGAAGTAATTCCAACTGCAGTAATAGAATGTCATAACTAATAATAGGGACATAAGAATTTATTTCTTACCCTAATTAAAGATGGTCTTAACCTGCTTCCTCAAACAAGTATAACTCCAGAATGTCACTGTAACTTTTTCATGTAATGTAAAACTAGTAAAGAGATAGCAGATAAGACACTAAGTCTAATACTGTGTGTAATAAAATAAAAAATTGGATATAGCAAATCAATATCAGCTACTGAATCCTACAGTTCTCCTCAAAATATAGCCATTTGTGTTTAAAATAAATATCACAGTAAATAAATATTTACAATAAAGGAGAAAACAATAAAAACACTAATTACTTGCTTTTTTTCCAAAAGTAAGTCACAGCATCAGTTCAATTATTTTGTCATAACCTTCACATGAAAAACCCTAAGGAAAGACTATGGACTAGCGTATATATTTCCAATTTCCACTTAGATTTCTAAATTAGGAGTGCACTATCCCAAGAATCCTTCCTTAGTCAGTGAGGGAGTTCCAGAAGTATGGCTTATCTGAATGAGTAACTGAGCTGGGATCTGTATCCAAAGGAACTTATTCACTTCATTACATGTGAGGAGGGTGCCTACTGTTCTGTATAATATGCAAGAAAAAATGACAAGGGAAGGGAAAGACATAGCTGCCTTGACAATATGCCAAAATGATCATGTTCCTAGAGACAAAACTGGATTCATTTTAATACTACAGCTATTAGCAACTACCCCTTCTGAGTCCATTGGTGGATACCAACTTGGTTTTCTTGATAATGACAGTTCTCTCTAGCCTGCATTTCTTTATCTTATATTTGTTTCCTTGAATGACGCTTCCCAGAGCTGTCTTATCCTACAACATGTTGCTGGGAATCTATTATGACATCATTGTTTTCGTCTTTTACATTTTCACCATCATTATTTCTCCATTCCCTGCTGTAGTAATAAAATTCTCCATTCCCATTTTGAAGTAAACTCAGGTCTCCTTCATGATCATCCTTTGTTCTTAGTGACACACCTCCTTCTTCCATCAAATGCTATTACAATTTCTTGGGCTTTGAATGTCACTGGTTTGCGCCTGTCTCTTCCACTTCTCCGAATTAAAGCAAAGTGAAAGTTTTCCCTAAAGTAAGTCATCTCAAAATATAGTTAGAAATGTAGAGAGCTATAGTCGATAGTCTTCTGTTCGTCCCCTAAAATCTGTTGGTAAGATATGACCTATGAATATTTGGAAACCTAAGTTTCATGACAGTGCAAACTACGTATCATTGAAAGTAGGACTACCATGATCTGTGAGAAAGCACACATAAATAAAAATAGCAAAGGAAGGAATAATACATGTTCAGCTACACGGGGTGGATGGAGCTCTGTGGTGGAGGGTTAAAAAGCATGTAATTTGAATATGTAGTGGCTGTACCTCAGACTAGATTTTCCATGGAAAAGCCACAGAGTTCACCCACATTAGGTCACTAAGTTGGTATTTTGAAACAAGCCTAGAGAATTCAAAAAGTAATATGGGTTTCAGCATGAAAAGTAAAACTAAGAATGTGTACCAAACTAGACAGTATTTTTGTGACTTTCTGGGAAACTTGAAAGACATATTCTGCCCAAAAGAGACAGAAAAAAAGGTAAAAATTTAATACAACTTTAAATGCTTTTTAAATGTGTCCTGTTACTAGTAACACCAGTGAAGCAGTACTTTCAGCATCAATGCATATAACTGCCTAGGGAATAAAGAACAGAAGAAGCTATTTCAATAATTTTTTTACAAATCTGTATAATGTTAAGCATAAATGTGATCTGGAAAATATTCTCCTGTTACTAAGTCAGCAGTATGCCAGTTTCTATTTGCTCTGTTATGGTCATGTATAAAAGCTTTAATCAAGGATAAATGTCTAACTCCCTAAAGCACTATAAACCCATCCATAGTTAAAAATCAGCTGTTTGACTAATAAGGTACCTGTAGGCATAACTACTGGCAAAGTTCTAGTAAATTAATATGTGATATTTTAATCACAATTAAATTTAGTTTGTTCAATGCCGTGCAAACACACACAAATCACAGGGTTTTTTTACATAAAGAAACTAAGATTTCAGGCACTACTTGATGTAGCTACCTGAGCTAATGAATCTTTACTGATATATCCAGTGCCTTTAAATGGATCAATATATCTGTCTGTAAATGCCGGTGGAAAATAATAATATCATTGAAGAGACATGGGTGATGCCCTGTGAAACAGGCAAATCTACAAAGACTCTAAAAGAGCAATGAATGAACACTTGCATAACAAAGAAAGACTGAACAGTGGAAATTATTAGACAAGATCTAAAAATATACATCAGACAGAATAGTGGTTATGTTTAGCCTGAAGTGTCAAAGTACAGGGAGGGGAGAGACTGGAAAACAAGTCTGGTAAAGAAAAACTACTGAATATAGATAGAGCAGAGGAAGTAAAACAGCTTCTAGAGAAATGACCCCATACAGATAAAACTTCTGAAAAGATTAAAAAACCTAATAACGGCTTTGAAAGAAATTGTAAGGTGTTAAGATGGAAATTGGATCATAGTATTGTTAAGGTTGGAAAAGACCTCTTAGATACCAAGTCCAATGATCAACCTAGCACCACCATGTTCACTGCTAAACTGGATCCCCTAGTGTCACATCCCCTTCCAGGAATGGTAATTCCATCACTTCCATGGGCAGCCTGTTACAATGCTTAACTCTTTCAGCGAAAAATTTTTTCTTAATATGTAATCTAAACTTCCTGTGGTGCAACCTGAGGCCATTTCCTCTCATCCTGTCACTTGTTACCTGAGAGAAGAGATTGGTGACTGGAAGGTGTTGGAAGTCCTGTGATTTAAATACTCAGTATCAGATCCTATGCATACCTTAGTTTCATTGACCTTTTTCATGACTGAAAAATCAAACAAATAAATTTAGTGATGTGATATCATGTCATTACAACCAAATGTGTTCCTAGTCTTGTAGGAACAGCACTTATGTTAACATAATCCTATTACAGCCTTAACCTTATCCAACTGACCTGAAAGTAGGAAGTAAAAACAGAGTTTAGCAAGTTGCTAAAATTGTCAGTGTGCATTGTACATTGTAGCATGAGGTAGGATGCGCAAAGTCTAAGGAGAAAGAGAAAAGCTGCATCATCAGTTCAGAAATGCTTTTAAAGCTTCTGGTGGTAGAAGGAGAGCCAGATCTAAAGATTTAATAAAATTTGACTTTGTGCCATACTCATTTTCTTTATGACAAATAGTCAAACTCATCTGTAAGCAGTGTGATGTTGTAGAAGGATAAGGCAATGATGCGAGTCATGTAGAAAAACATGAACTATAATTTTGAGGAGATTTGTGTATGAAAGTAAAGGAATGTTAGTAAATATATTCAAATATTTTTATTATTTTCTGACTTTAAAGATTTAGCAAAGAAATTAATCAGGGTTGCCTTACAGTTATGTCACAAAATACAATAGACTTCTTTACCAGTTTTCATTTTTTTTCTGAACCAGTTTTGCAAAATTCCTGATGTTCATAATTTGCAATGAAATTACCTTTTAAAATTTTCTAAAAAAGGTGAAATGTGGGAGTTGCAATTTTTATTGTTCTATAAATAGCAGTACATAGTCTACAATGAATCTGAATATCTAATTGATAATAGGTTTTGTAGGCTTTGAAAAACTTAAATGAAAAAGCCCCTGAAAGCCACAAAAACCATTCTGATATTTTGAATTGGAAAAATAAAAATAAATTTTCAAATTTTCCAGTAAAAAATATAAACACAGTCGATTCAGAGGTCTTGAAATGTTTAAGTCTGTATAATTTCATTGTGTTATTTTCAATTAATTATGCTATACCACATTATGTATCATTAAGATTAATTTGTAAAAATGCTAGTTAAAACAAAATGAAGATAATTATAACTAATCAAAACAGCAATTATTGTGATTATTAATTGAAAAAAAATAGGTTTTAACTGTATTTAGAATATTTAATTTTAAATGTGCTAGGTTATGTGAATAAAAACTGATCACAGGGAACACAGCTGTCCTGCCAGGATTGTGGAAAAAGCACAGGCAGGCAGGCACTGATGACCTGATGAGTAATATGATGTTGTAGAACCAGCTTCTCCAAACACCATCAGAGAAGACTCACTAGACCACTGACCCCAGTGGAAACCCCACCAGGATTGGTCAGCTAAACTCTCTCTCTTCATAAGGATATCCATGCTATCAGGGGTGATTGCCTGAGTGGGTATAGGACTTACTATTGATGCAGGAGGAAGAGTATTTGGGAGAGTAAAGCTTCTGATATGGCTTAAAGGGGCTATGGGAATAAGCAAGACTTATTATGGGATGCTGTACTTGGGCGGTCTGGCTGGACTATAGTCAGCTACTCCATAGCGGCCCATACAGTGCTGTGGTTTGGATTTGTGACTGAAAGAGCACTGATAACACAGAGAAGTTTTGGCTACTGCTGAACAGTCCTCTCACAGTATTAAGGTTTTTGCTTTTATTCATCCACCAGCAGGCTTCCTTACTGAGCAGTCAGAGAAACTGGATCAAGTTCTTGCTGTTCAAGTTTATGTGAGTGTGGTGTCTGGTGGCATGGGTGCCCTCCAAGGCACTGTTTTCTCTCTGCGTTGATCTGCACGGCAAGCTGTGTTAGCGGTGTGGGTGTGCTATCAGGAATGCTTGACACTGGCTGGACCTGGGGACATGGCACCACATCAGCCTCACATGTATGAGGCTGAGACCTAAGAGGCTCACTTGGGTCCTGAAGTCCACCAGATGTGGACTCTAATGACTTAAGGTCCATGCTCTTAATTGAGACACCCATACCAGAGAACACTACTGAATTTCTGAAAATCTGGTGGTGCAATTGTTTACCTTGGTGTCCTCAGTGCTCTTGGGTATTCTAGAAGTGGAACACCATCCTTTTACAGTCTTCTCTCCTGAACCTGATTTAATTTGCTTATTTAGGTACCTCTTGCAGATAATACAGTCTCCTCTCTGACCTGTACAGCAAGTTCCTCTCAGCTTCAGCTGATGTGGCAACTAAAAATTTCCTCTCTGCCAGGAAAAAATCCTTTGTTCCTTCCTTGAATTAACCTTTGGTCTTCAGAAGCCCTTTGTGTGTTTCTTCTTTGTCTTAAGTATTTTCCCTTTCTAGTCTCCTAAGTCTCTGAAGAGAAGTACTTTATTTCAGGTGTAAGGTTTATACATTTATTCGTGGATGTTCATCATCTTATCTGACAGCCACTAGAGATGGCAGTCACATCACTGTTCACTGACTTAGTGTCACTGCTAGAAGTCCAGTGCAGGAATCAAGGACAGTACCATGACAAAAACTTGAATGGAACTCTTAATCACAACATTTAAAATAAATGGGGAATTTTTCAACCTATAGAATAGGGTCCTGAATATTATTGTAACCTGCACTTACTCATATCATGTTGATAACCGGAAAGATTTACAAGCAAAAAATACATTCCAAAAAGTACATGTTTAATGCAAGAGATATGGGACTTTTTAGAAAGATTAATTAAATTCTTATGCCAGGAATTATTAACATTTTAAACAAAACTGTAACTTCACTCTAAAATTTGTATATGCTCTGTTAAGTGAATGATTTGCTATCCCATTTTTGCTTTAAGAAAGAAAACCAGAAAGGACAATATTTGAAAGATAGTAATAAATACCACTTAAAGTTTGAAGTGCAATTTATGGTAAATTATGGGAAATGTTTCCCTTTCAAAAGGAAAACTGCTGAAGTATGTTCAAACATATCAGTATCTTTCTAAATGCTGTCCAGACTATATCTCAAATACTCCATGTTTGTAAGGATAGCTTTTTTGTCCTTGAAGATTTTATATATATATGTATTTTCCTGAACAGCGAATTAGGATGAAAAAGTTTACTTTTTTCTTTATCTTGTTTTAATTTATTCTATCTTATTGAAGCCCAGAGTTGTTCAATTAATAACTGAGTTTAATAGTTAACTATCAGTAATATAAATTCAGAAGAACGATACAGGGTATTGGTAAACAGTAACTGATCTGAACTGATTTAAAAGATCTGTTGCAATCTGTGGGTGCATTACTTTTATAAAGGTGGGGATTGACTGTGCTGTACAGTAAGTGAACCTTATAAGGTCATGCTATTTCTATGCTGAGTCTGAGTCTCATCTGAAGCTATTTTTTGATGGATTTTTTATGACAGGAACAAACAAAGCCAGCTTGTCCAGTAGAGGAGCTAGAAGATACACATATTTCTATTCATACTTTGTGACAGCTGATTGGCAAACGTTGCTTTTCTATGCATCATCGAAGTCCTATTGCAAAACTGTCAGGAAAGTTATACACTCTGTTCAAAAGGATTATTGAAGTACTTTTGGCATATCTTTTCTTCTGTGTATCGAGAAAATTTTGAGTTATTTATAAAAGACATAGTTTAGGCTTTTGATAGTGGTTATCAAATAGGATTTAGGATGTATGATCATAGGTCATAACTTTTATAGTTTTTTCTTTTTCTGCTGTTCAGAAAAAGTGTGCAAAATAACATTCTTCTAATGAAAAAAACCAAAATAAACTATATAATGACTTCAATATGTTGAGTCAGAATGACTATAGAGGAGAAATAAGGAAATTATAGAGAGGGAGACATTCACTAACGTATTAAAAATGTTTTGGTCATTGGGATTATAAATTATTTAATATAATAAAAGAAAGTGCTTACAAAACATTCTAAAAAAGAAACTTTGAACGTTTATGTATTTGCTTCTCTACAACCAAACAGCCTTGAAGTCAAAATAGCCTTGAACTGTTTCAGGTATCTATCAGCAGTCACCTACCTGCCTTTGCAAATCTGGAGCACCACTGTGGCCACAATGCAGCAAAAAAAATCCCCACTAGATGGTAGTGGCACCACTAATTGCTGGTCCTTCATCTTAAAACTGTTTTTTTCAATTGTGTTGATGCTTGTACCTTCAAGATCATAATTAAACCATCCTATTTTTTAACCCAATTATAAGCCTACAAAAGTTACTGATAAATTTAACAAATACTGAAATTTCCATCATGTTGGTAACCATTTTGCTAGCACTTGTTGTTGGGTTAAATGAAATAAAAAAATAAATATGGAGATATTTACATAACTGAAAGGAACTGCAAAATTCAGAAATCAATAAATGACACTAAATGAATATAAGAAAAAAAAAGCCAAAATCTTTCACTTGGAGTAAATTCAAGATTAAACTGTAATTTTCTAGAATTCCCTGAGAATCATCATTTAGGGAATGGGTCTTCTGTTCTCTAGTCTTCAGTCCTTTACTGAACTATGCTTTTCAAGACTCACTATGCTTCTTTATAATAAAAAAAAAAAATGCTGTAATTTATAGGAAAAGGTCACCCTAAAAAGCTCATGAGAAAATTGGTGTAAGCCGCAAGTTTCAAGAGATTCTTTGACATTAAAGAGAGTAGCACTCTTTATTACTAAATGTTTTAAAACTGAAAATTAATAATCGGTTCAATAAATGGTAATGCTTGACATCCATCTATTTCCAGACAGAAAGACGTGGTTTAGCAAAAATGTATACAAAATTTTTTCTACACAAAAACTATTTCCTATTAGGGAATTACTTAAAGTAACATTCCCAGACTGCTCTGGGGGATATCAGTTGTATGTTATGTACTTTGTCTTGTCTTAATGCTCTTCTGCCATTACCATTATATCCTCTGTGTGTGCACTAGCTATCTTGCTTTGCCCTGTTTTAGGAAGGGTCTCTGAGCTACTCTAGCCTCTAACACAGCCTTTATAAACCTTTTTCAAATTCCTTTTTTTCTCTCTGATGTACTCCTATTCATAGCCCATTTTTTGCAAAAAATCTGTATTAATCTGTATCTTTGTGCAATCAAATTAGTCTGATAATTTTAGAGAAGCTTTCAGTAACTCAGGGTTACTGCTTCTAGATTATTTGGTGCTCGAGAAACTAAAAGGAAAGGAGCCCAGAAGTAATAGCTAGGAATTAATACCAAGGAGGAAATAAATCAAATTAAATATGTTGGGTCCATGCCTTGGGCACAATCTGAATATCCTAAGTCAAGTAAAATTCTTTTCACAAGTAAATCTAGTTCCCCGACGCATCTACAGATTAAGAATGGCTTCTTCTAGAAATTCCACTAATTGTTTCCTCAGGGAGGATATTGATGTTTGTATGAGCTGTTATTTCTGCAGGCAGACATTTTCTTTAGTGGAAGAGACTTCAAGGCAATAATTCCTTTTCCTGGCTATAGCTATTGAATATCATGAAATCAGAGTCTGGTAATCTATCCTGCCAACTTTTGCTATGCTTAATGCTCATTTCAGACTGATTTATGCATTTTTCCCGGGTGCAACACATGGACACAATGAATTCTCCACTAAATATCTAAGACAGCTTCACGGGGCTTTTACCCTTGGAAAGCATAGAAAACCTGTCCAGGACATGTAGAGTCTTCAGACTTCAGCTGAAACATCTGTAGTCTGTAATCTGTGAAAGAATTTAGTTTCCCTGAAACACTGAGAAATGTGGGTGGTCCCCTGCAACCGTGAATGCACTTCATTGAGTTTCTGAGAAAAGGACACCCTATGGTTATCAGCTTTTTATACTTATATTATTCAGTTTGTTTTTCTATGATTTTGGTGGTCAGAGGATATCATCTGGTGGACTTCACGAGCCAGGTGATCTCCAATTCCAGCCCCATGTGAGGCTGCTATGGCTCCAGGTCCAGCCAGTGGCAAGGTTAACTTGTTCCCAATACCACACACATACTGCTAACAGAGCTCACCACACAGACCAGCAGAGAGTACACTGGACCACTCACATATGTTCTGCCTGAATGCCTTTTCCTCTCTCGAATTTTAGCACAGGTACTGAAAATAGAAGGCCTGGTAAATCATCAAAAACAGCCTTGGACTTAGGCAGATGTCTAAAGTCTGAATTGTGATTCTTAATTCTCTGCTTAATTCCTGACTAATTCTTGAGGTCCAGAAACTCAAATAATCCTCAGTTTCTCTTGGCATCGGTGCTCCATTAGTGTAAATGACCCTAATATTTCAGACCTGAATCTTTGGGGCAGCTCATCTCCTAGATGGTACCTAAATCTATTCCACAGCTACAAACTGAATGGGACAATGCCTATCTACCAAAGAAGAGTAGAACCAGTAGTTGTAGTAGCTGTAGGACGGAATAGAGTTCCCATGGAATTTAAAGGATTTATTTTAATCTGCTGGCATGTCAGTGACTACAGCTGTCACTCAGGACCATAAGACCGAGGTTCAGTTTTCCCCTTTCCCTGGGGATGTGACTTCAAATCACCTGCATCCCTGATAAGAAAGTAAACTCCTGTTGAAGCCATTTAATTCTAAAGAAAAGCCAGTTCAGCTAGGAGAACTGTTATGTGTTTTTTAATACCTATGGCAGTCCCCTGGACTGTGGCATGGACCAAAGAAGGCAGCTCAAACCACACTAGCTTTAGCATGAGTAATAAGTTTTTCCGTGGCACTTTTCTTTCTCTCAACCATGTCCTGAAAACAAAGAACAGCACATTTGAATTTTCAAAGAAAAGCCATAGACCCTAGTCTTACAAAGAAGTTTCTGCAGACAGTCTTAAAAGGAAGTATTCACCTTGGTGAAATAAGGCACCCTGGTTCTAAAGAGAAAAGTTGTATAAGCTTATTTCAGCTTTTCTGTCTGTAGATACTCAATACCTAGATTGTCCAGTATTTAATTTTCTTCAGGCATCGTGCTGAGGGATTTTATCCTTAACACGCTAGTCTGGATTCTACTTGAATGAGCAGAAACTTCAAAATTACATGTTTAAACTCTGTGCATTGTGTTACACATACCTTTTTTTCAGACTAGAGCCCTTTGATCTTTTGTTATGTAGAGAATGTTCTAGTCTGAGACATTATTTGATTCATTTTTCTTATAAAGAGGAATGTACAAAGAAAAGTGTAAATTAGATGTCATAGTGATCAGTTTGGAATTTCTCAAATTCCAGCTGCAGGTTTTAGATATTTCTACATATAACTGAAAATCCTGCTGCCATAAGGAAAGACTAGTCATCCAGGAATTTATTCTAAATATTTTATAATCCAGGAAAATTAATTGGGAAATTAGATAGCTTCATGTAGCAATTTCTAATAAATAGCATTAGAATATATCATGTGCTGAAGAAGCAGAGAGAGAGTCAGTTTTGCTTTAGTTTTTTGGGGGGGTGGGTTTTGTTTTGAGTTTGCTTCTTTTTTTTTAACGGAACTCTCATACACAGACAGGTTTATGGGAAATACGTTCTGGAAGGCAAGATTTTTACAACTAAAATTAATATTTACAATACTTTGATATTTCCAGTAGAAAGACAATTGCAAGTTTGAAATCCTTAGGATTTAATATTATCCTGGTTTAGGATTAGATAAAATACTTCATACGTAAATCAACCCCTCATTTGCCTGAGGATAGGGAAGTGTATCTCCCACACTCTTCCCACACGTCTTAATGTTTATACTAATCACTGACAGCAGGGTATGTGCCAAAAATGCTTTTTCAGATGGCTGTCATTTTAAGGTAAAACGAAGATATAGATCCTAGAAGCCACTAACACCCTCCATGATTATTCTTTTGAAAATCGTCTGTGAGGACATTGTGATCACTGAAAAAACAGCAACTCTGCATGACCTTGAGGACTCTAAATAGACTCCTGAGTTGTGATGACTTACATAAAGAATTCTTACTGGCTCTCTCTTATTGTCATAGAAGAATCTACGCTCTTCTCCTTTCATATCACAGAGTATTGGAATTCTGGAAACATAATGTGTACTGAAGACCTTACTATGCTTTGTGGGTTTGTACTGCTTTTTCTCTTGTTTCTAGAACTGTTAAATATGGGAAAATATTTTTCATATTAAAAAATACTTCTGGACTCATAAAACAGAAAAAGGTGGAAAATAATTCAATTATTGGGAAAAATAGGCTAGAAACATTTTTCTGAATTATTCTAAGTGCTCCAAAATCAAAAAGTGAAAGAAATAAACTCACAATTCATTATTTCATCAATAGTTCATGACATTGCAGTAAATTTCCTTACTTTTGAAAAGTTGTTTCATGATTTCTGAGTACTTTGAGGTATATGTTCTAAAGAACTATGAAATAAAATGTATCAATTATAAGAATTTCAAACACGTGGTTGTTTTCAAACGAAAAATGCAAAATAAAAAGTATTGACCCAGAAAATTTAAGTGAAAGTTTAATTAATTCTTCATTTCAAGTTATGCTTATTCCACTGCAAGTATTTTCCATTAAATATTCAAATTGTATTTAAAAACAGCTGTAAAAGAAAGAAGATGTTCTACATTCTTTTACTCCCTTTGTTGTTATCAAGCCTTGACAAAAGACTATGATCACCAAATATGATTGAATAACTCAATACAGAATCATGTTTGGGGTAAGAGTATGTCCAGTTCTGTCCTTGGTATTTATGTGGATATAATGCCAAGAAGAGTAAAAGGGAATGTTTTGCCGCTCAGATTTGAAAATGCAATCTGCAAATTATTGCACCATGGGAAACCTCTATGTTTTATAGAGGGCTATTGGTGACCGATGCTTTAAAAACGGGGAGCTTCACAAAATATTGAGGAAAGTCATTCAAATATGTTTTTTCATCTAATATAGGGACATAAACTTGAAGAAGAGAAACAGACAAAGACATAGATAAAACATCTTGTTTTCATTTCTTTTCTGTGAAATGCACATGTATAAACACACATGAAAATGAACATGAGATTACATAAAATAACTTAAACAGAACAGAACCCAGAACCCCTTTTTCAGAAAAAAAAAAGAATCCCTAACAAAAAGAGAACAGGCTGGGAGTTAGCAAGAAACTTTACTCATAGACTTTTTTCCCCTTGGTAACATCTGGCGTTTTGTAAATCTACAATTTTTTAAGCACCCAGAACTAGTAACTTTTTAGAAAAAGTGTAGTAGTGTAGGTATTAACAAAGGACGGGGTGATTGTAGCACTTAGGAGCCATCATATTGGACTGGAAATTCAGATTCTGTTTGTATGGGCAATTATTGTTTTCTCCTAAAGAATATTCTTCTTATTTCTCTGACATTTCTTTCATGTTTGGGATCTGAAATTACTGGAGTGTATAAATAAGATTATCCAGATTTTTACAGTCAGAGAAACTGGGGCACTATGTGGGTAAATGGCTTGCTTAGCTTATGGCAGAGTTGAGAATTAAACCAGTATTTTCTAACTGCTTGTTTCAGTAGAAAATATTATGTCCTGTGTTTGTTACCTCTTTTGGAATTTGGGGAGTTGGGATTTTTTTGCTCCTTTAATATTAATTCCATTTTTGTTACAGTAATTAAGTAGGTATGATAGCCTAGGGTCTAGTTTGTAGTCAGCTGTAAATTAGTAATCCAATACCCATCTATCCCAATTTTTTATGTGTAAAGAGTTTGCCTATGGCTATCTCATCCACAGAAGAAATAAGCAGACCTGAGAAGATGTTTCTGATTAGTAGCTGCATATTATGTTATTTGAGGGCTCACACATCCTTGAATATAAAAGGCACTTGGAAAAACCTTCAATTTTCATCTTTCTTGCCTTAAAGGGCTAACTTCTTTTAAAGCATGGCTTGCATAATCCTGTCCATAAGACAAATAAAACAAATAAGTCTACAAATCCTTTGGAAATTCAGCTCATGATAAAGTTTAGTGATTTTCTAGTTTATATTCTCAAAGTCTACTTGCTAAAGAAAGAGAATAATATGTAATTCTTTTAAATGTTTTCAAAAAATGTAAGTTAAAGGATGTAACTGATGTTATTAACAAAAATGTTTATGTTCTATAATGTCTCACAGTGCTAGAAGACTGTTAAGTTTTTCATGAGCCAAGATGTTAGAACATACTATCAAAGCAGTTAAATAATTGTTAAACCTTAGAACAGAAAAACCATGCACCCAAGTGTGGAATTCAAAAGAAATGCAGAGAGGAAACAGAAAAAGAAGAAATATGGAGACTTGATATGTCAGTGCACCTGAGCAATTAAGTAGGTAAAAAAAAAATACTGACACATCAGCCAGCTTCATGTACAGACAGAAAAAGATATAAGCTTATATATTATTACTGTAGGATACAGTATTTGGGCAGTTTACTCACTCTTTTCCACCCTCAGTGTAGCAGCCACATTTAAATGACTATCACTTTGCTGGACCTAGGGGATTCACACTTCTGCTGAAGTGCTTTCTCACTTATTTTCTCTGACTCCAAAGGCTACCTTTTACTCAGATGGAAGCTGGAATACTTTGTCATTCCCTTGAAGTCTTCATTTTTTGTCCAGGACAGACAGTGTCTTAGGAGAAGTAAAAAGTAGTTCTGTGTACAGAAAACTTTTGTGAATAATTTGGTTGAATATTGTCACCAGCTGGAGTCAAGCTTTTCTTATTCATGACTACATAAATTTTGATTTTTATCAGTTTTAAAATCCAAAATATGTATATCTGATTTAAGTTATCAGGTGTGTGATTCCCCTGCTAACCTGGACAGTTTTATTTGGTTGGAAATCAGCCAGCAATGTGTGCTCACAGCCCAGAAAGACAATTATATCCTGGGCTGCATCAAGATAAACATGACCAGCAAGTCAAGTGAGGTGAAACCCCACCTGGAGTGCTGCATCCATCTCTGGGCTCCTTGGCACAAGAAAGGCATGGGCCTGTTGGAGCACACCCGGAAGAGGGCCGTGAAGATGATCACAGGATCATAGAATGGTTTGGGTTGGAAAGGGCCTTAAAGGTCATCTAGCTCCCTAGTGATAATAAGAAAAATTCAAGAATGATTTAGAAACAGACAGGCAAGGGCTGTGGTCTACATTTTTAAATGAGACTATATTCTCATTTTAGTGATGTCTCCATTGCAGTTTAAGACACGTTAAATGGATTTGATTTTCTGGAAAATTGATTACTGCATTTTCAATGCTGGATATAACAATGTTGGACATAATTGATCAATGTAAAACCTACTATTGCTTTTGTAAATTAAGGCTCCCATGCTGAAAATTAGGGCAAAGGAGTTAGGAATCTTCAGAAGATTCTCTGGCCATGCAAAAGATGCATCATACTAGGCAGATCTTGGTCTTTAAGGTTTAGCTGCAGCATGCTATGGCTCTCTTAGAGTTCACTCAAAGTGCTTTTCTTGCCAGGGAAAGGAGTGTATGAATGGGAACTTTTGTGCATCTGATCCCATTCTGATATGGGATTAAAATATGCCTGGATCACTTACATGGTCTTAGGGACTAAGATGTGCCCATGGATTGTGTACTCTAAATATAGCTCATCTGTCCTAAAAGAAGCCACTTCACCACTCTGCAATTCCATCTGTTTGATGGTGCCTCATTCCACATTTGAATTCAGAAAAAATTTTCTGGGGACTTTGTCTCTCCCAGTTAAATCTGATAAAATGTTGGCAGACATTGGTGAGAACCACACTTAAGTGTGCAACAAGTTAATAAGAGATCCGTGGTGATTGAGATGAAAAGATCTTTTAGCCTCTATAAGAACACTGCTTCCTTGTCTATACTACTGCACCACTATATTTAATGAAAATAACATTAAATTTCCTCTGGTGTATTGCTGGAGAGTCAGTTAAATAATCTCAAGTGTCCTTAAATGATAATTGAGGGAGCTGCGTAAAAGTGAGTTTGGTTGATTTAACTGCATCATGTCTCTTTCAAGCTCATTTCTCTGAGCATGGGATAAAGATTTTATAGCTGATCTGCACTTGGTTTGATAGTGTATTTGTCTTAAAAATGTAATTTTGTACCTATATTTCACTGAATCAAATATTCATATGGGCTCTTTATTTAACAACATCCCTGAAATTAGAGGAGGAAATTATTCTTTTTAAGAAAGAACAAGATAGAGACAGTATGCTCTAAACTAGTATTATGTGGCTGAAAAAATCATATGGGGAGGAATACTCTATTAACTGGAAAGCCCTTGGGAATAGACAGCCAATGAAATCCAGTGATTGACTGCATGTTGCTAACTTACTAGATTTAAATAGATGTTGACTCATCGCAACAGTGGTCATAGCAACAGATCATTCCATTTAGAGGAGAGAGGGATGTAGAGCAATACTGTGCTTGAAATATATTTATACTTGAACAGACACAGACAGAGAGATATAAATATAAACGTCTAAAACATGCTTTCCAAGAGCCATATAATCACTTTACAACCTGTTACGAACTTTGCCCTAGGGAATACTTATAGTCTACATACTCAAAGATATAAAATGAGAATTGAATCATTTTGCTGCAGCATTTCATATCCTCACTTTGTTCTGCTCAATCTTTAAATCAATTGTAGATTAATCATCAAGCAAAGTGTATAAACAAAATTATATGAGAATAGGCTAATACAGTTTATATTGATTTGAAATATATGATTTTTTAAAAGTGAAATCTGAATTTATAAATTGAAAATTACTTATTATTTGCTTTCACTCTAAGTTTTGTTGTTTTTTTTTAAGCAGAAGGGCTTGTAAGAATTGTAAAAAGTAACATGCCAATGTACCACCCACACAGTGATATTTTTAACATTCACTACCACAGGAACATAATGCCCTCATCACTGATGAGTTCCTGAGGAAAACTGGTTTCTGACGCTTCACTTATAACAGAACCCATTTTTTTGGAGAGAATGATACAGTAGTGGAAGCACACTCTTGTTATTGGAATAATCCTACAGGAAGCTTTTATGCTTCATCTAGTTCAGATGTTTAGTCCCCTTTAGTATCTAAATAACTTAATGTCTTTATTATTCTTGTGATAGTATTTATAATAACTTTAACAATTTATGATAGCACCTTTTTACACCTAGTGATGGAAGAGTATGGAAAAATGAATTGGTGGAAGACACAGTGTTTTCCCCATCATAGTTATGCACTTGAAAAGTTGGACTATTTTTCACCTGAACTGCTGCTGGAAAATGTGGGTGTAAAATTTTTATAAGAATGTAGTACCTTTTCCCACTCACTAAACAGGCTTTGCTTTAACTGGACTGCTTCCAGCAATTATTTAAATTGCTGCCCAGAATCCTTAGTTTTTTCTATAGAGGAACTGCCTCAATGTACTAAAATTAAGAAAAGAATATATCAAATGCATGCTCAGAATATTTATCTTTTCAGAAAGAAAATGCATATTGTGGGCCAAACTTTTACCCTATGAGAGCAAATCGCTTACTAATTTAAACTGATTTCAGAACAAACATACAAGTACATTGATTTTTGGCAGAATACCAAAAAGGTGGACCTAGTCTGTGTATAGAAAAAAATCCCCAAAATGAAGCGGTTGTGATAATTCATTAAAAACTGTCACAGAAATTGGTCAATGTATTTCATTCAATGGTTCACAAGCTTGGCAGAGCAAGACAGAGAAGTCTGCATGCCTTTTGTTTCCTACCCTGTAAGCTAGATAGGCATGGTATGACAACATCATAGGAGGAGAAAAAAAAAAAAGAAAAAATAGCTGTAGAACTTTGTATAGTTTTCCTACTAGTTATTCAGTATGGGTAAGTACAGCTCACTGCAGGGGTTATGTCACTGACATATGGTAACAATTACTGTGGTGTTTTTTCTTATTAATAGCCCAAGAGAGATGCTTCCCCTCAAACTCAGAGAATCTACCACAGAATTCACTTACTCAGAGATAGAGTTCAGAAATTCCCCCAGAAGGAAAATGCCTACTGAATAAAAAGGTGTCACTTCTCACAATAGTAGCCCTAATGTTTCTAATGAAATTCGAGGCTGTGTGGTTTAGTCAAATATAGTTTAAATTTATATATATAAAACTATAATATATAGCAGGAATATAAAATATCTAGAATGATAATTTATAGTGCACATATTAAAAAATTTACACAAAGCTTATTAACAGCTGGTTCTATTCATACCTAAAAGATTAATTTTTTTACTTATGCATTTTTTAGTATGCATTCCTATGTATTTTTATATCTGAGGTCACCTTATCATAATTTGTAAAATCTCTATTAATGAATCCTGATTAGTTAAGATTAAGAAACTTTTGGAAACAGGTGCTGACAAGTGTGAGAACAACTTTAAATCACTAGTTCGTAATACGAATATATTTGGCAAATTTCTATAATCTGATGTTTTGGATAGGAACAAGCGCAACAGAAACCAGTTACATTTATCTGTTGATAGAAGATGCATGATTACACTGTCCAAATTTACACTAGAGGAACTGGTAAATGGCAACAATATTACTCAAAGAAATCTCTAAAGTCCCCTTGACATTCAGACCAACAGCTTCCAGAGATTTCTCAAAAGGAACTTGGAAATGGTGCTCACATGTGGAAGTTTAAAGATCTCTATGTCCCTATACAGATCCTCTTAATGGCAAGTTTCAAACCCAGTATCCAGCAACAGGGTGCACTTTTAACACAGTTTAACCTTCTTTCCAAGGCCAACAGTGTTGGAAACTACAAAGCTTTAGGCATGCTGAGAATAATCTACACAGTGCTACAGATTATTAGCAACCAATCATGCTTAATTCTTTTTCTGAATAATTTCTTTTTTAATGTATCTTAAAAATTAATTGTTCCATATTAAGAACTTAATGTTATTCCATGGAATTATTTATTAAAGCTATGTCTTCTTGTAGAATATCTCTACCAATTTTCAGTTATAGTATCTGAAATGCTAAAATGCTAAAATGATAAAGTGCTAAAATGATAAAATGAAGTGGAAAAATAACCTCTAGAGTTCTAAACACAGTGATAAGTAAAAAATACAGTTGGTAGAACATAAGTTGTATCTTTCCACGTGGATGGTAATTTAGAAGAAACTGTGTTGAAGCAAATGGAATTAGAATAAAATAAAGAGTCTGAGAAATCAAAATTTGGTTGAATCCATGAAATTAAAATAGAAGAAAATCTAAGATTTTTCTTTCAAAGTTAAAGCAAAATACAGAACTAAGTTAGTGAATATGTTATGTGGCACAGTGGTACCAAGAGCTATGGTAGTTTTATAGGTATTTGAAAAAATTATAAAGTACTAAAAAAAAAAGTGTTCTTTTTCAAGCAATTGTTCAAGCAATACAAGATATGAAAACTGTGGAAAGTCAAGAAAAGCCAGTTGCTTAAATATTCCAAAGTACTATTTGGTAGTAGTTTTTATTTGTGGATTTGTATCAAAAGACACAAGGAACAGGACGTATCACAGGACAGTAGCACAAAGACTGCTTTGTAAAAACATTTGTAAAAACTGAAAGACATCTATTGCTGAGTAACTGTTCTTCAGTTCATAGGTGGCCAGTTAATTGGTGGCCAGACAGTCTATCTCATTATTAAATTACAAGGTATAGATCTAATTCGAAAAGGATACTGCATGGTGATAAGGATAGGGATGTATGTTTTCTTCACTGAGGTAGGGATTGCATATGTTTGAACATCATATGCCCCAATAGAGGAGACCAAAGAGCTTTGTAATCTCCATTTCTCAACCATGAAATCCTATGGCAGAGTTTGGACTGTTTTTCAGAAGTGTCTTTCTCTTCCACTGACTTTCAGACAACAAGTTTGCATCAATCTTTCCAGTAAACTACTTTGAATAAATGACTACATCAAAAGGTCTCATTGTACAGTCATTTTATCCAAGAAATTGTAGCAAAAGTTCTGATAATGTGAGACTACACTTCCTAAAATTATTTCTCTCTCATGGTAGATAGGTATCTGCCCAAAATTTTAGGCAAGCAGTTGAAACAAAATGTATGATCCAGTACTAGGATATGGTTTCAGTAACAGGATGAAGCACTTTTTCCAACTGAAATTCTCAGGCATTCCTACATCATGATGATATACTGATATCACCAAATGTACGTCATTACACTGCAAACAAAGTAAGGCATACACATACATCATAACCTAAAACGCTGTAATCTGTAGAGGTACAATGATTTATATGATTTGAGACTAAAGTCACACAAAACTTCATGTGAAAAGTCTGAACCTATACTCCATCTGAGCAATTGCTCATTGTAGATTCAAAAATAATCTAGACACACCCAATGAATGTAAATATCTTCCTAATCTAACTGCTACAGAAACTGCAGTACATTTCCAAATAAGACCAACTTTAATGTGGTAAAACTTCCTAAATCTCCTCGGTTTTTATCTCTAGATTTTAAATATTATATTTTCATTTTTAGAAATATTCAGAATTCAGCAATAAGTACTTGATAAAGCATTAGCAAATGAGCAAATAGAATAGACACAAATGAATGTAAATACTAATGCCAAAGGCAAGTGCTTAGATTCTACACTGCACAGTGTAAAGCCTGGCACATTCTTCAAGTAAAGGTGTTTACTGGACTATGCGGGGAGAAGTTATGTATGTTAGTAGTTAAGGTGATTTAAGGGAAATCCTATGACAAGAATAGAAGAGCAAATTCGTACTGTTCATGGCTCTGTTCACAGCTGCTTTCTTGAAAGGGAATATACCAATCTTTGATTTACCTCTAGCTCAGTCTTTTACACCTTTTATTCAAAACCACTTGCTTAGAGATATGAAAGAACAGGACAAACTTTAGAGACTGGAGTATAATTATTCTGCACGTTTAAACAAAACAACCAAGTAGCAATTTAATGATTTTTCTGATTCTCCACATAATTGCATTACGCATGGAGCAGTGAGACATATGTAAGCTTGGCAGACTACACATTATCTAGTAATTTTTCAGCAATGAAACAATAAACACAAAATATCACTTCTCATTCAGGTAGTTCATAATGTACCAGTGCTTCAAGATAATGAAATAATCACATTATCAAAGTCAGCTATCAAAAAATCATGGTATTCTCTCCTTCATTAATGGATTAAGGTGAAGGCAACTAATTGATGTATGAACCAGTCTAAGTCACTGGTATGATTTGTTTTTCCAGAACATCTGTAATGAAATTCCCTTTAAAAAAGCAGATATAGCTAAGTCTCTGTGGACTTCTAATTTTTTTTTTAATTGCTGGGGTTTTTTATACATTTTTACTGCATGCTGCAGTCTCCAGCCTCTCTCCAGGTTCTTATGTGTATTATAGCATCTAGAAATAAACATTCAGATGTCTCATGATTTTCCAGCAGAATACCCTAATTAAATATTTTTTCAAGTGTAAAAGCAGTAAAAGCAAATACAAATCAATTTATTCTGCCAAAGCAGAGACATATAAACTGTTCTTTAGTATTTGCTTTATACAACACAGAAAGCCCCTAGTCTCTTTCAAAGCTCAAAAAAACAAAAACAAGAAATGTTTACATTCCATGCATAAGGGCAATGAAACATCCACATGTGATCAAATCTTTTTGATTCACAGAACCTTTGCAAGTCCTTACTCCTGGAAATTATCCTACAAGTAATCCCTTATCATCTGATTTTAATGATCACAACTAGATATACTATCATAGATGTTTTAGATCTTTTTACCATAAACCAAATATCTGAAATTCTTGCTAGACACTCTCCCTGAGATAAACATATGCTATCTCTGCTAGTTACTTTCCTTAAATCACTAACATTATTTAATTGCCAGCTGACTTAAGCCACATGCAACTATACTATATAGGACAAATGGGATAAGACAGTGCACTGGTGAATTTTAATAAATAGTATAATCAATGGTAACATTGAATAATTATTAATACAGCATTCAGTATTTACCACCATTAAACTTTATAACAACTTGCAACTGTACAAGTCAAAGATTACTTGCATTCTCAAAAGAGAAAAGTTGCTTTTGTTTTCATGATTTTGCTGAACCTAATATAGTAAATAATGACTTCAGTTGTCGTTGCTCACTATTGAAGTATGAGTAACTGAAGATCACAAAAGTTTTAGCCTTTAGATACTGCAAAGTCAGTTAAAGATATTTAAAATATTCTAGATATAGGCTCATCAAAATAACAAATATTAAACAGACCTGTTAGAAGACTGAATATTTTGCTTGTGTTCTCCAGTTTGTGATTTTTTTAATACAAAAGGAAATTGAAATTATGAACATGCTTAAGATAAAATGAACAAATGTCTCAAAGATTGCTACAGTCTTCACTCTTCAATCATTTAATTTGTATGTTCAAAAGAAGAATTGAAAAGCAGCTTAAAAACAAGTCTAATCAACAGTCCCCATGTAATAAACAGTGTAACCTCAGCGATTTGTTAACTATTTAATTAGAATTGAGCAGAAATCTAAAAAAATACTTTGTATTATAATAAATAATGGGAATAAAGAAGTGATAAAAATGCAAGAAAATGAAAACAGCCTTGTTGATGACGATTTAGAAGACTAAGAGAGGATAGAAAATTCTGTGACAGGTATACTGTCCTGGTGAGCAGAAAAGAGTTATTAGGTTGGAATTTAAACTGTAGCCTCTGCAACACTGTAGAGTATCCTGACCTACCTTACAGAGCACAAAATGTTTCAGAATTGGCTTCTAAAGAAGTTAAGTCATGTCTAGAAAAATTTCAAAATAAGATTAAGCACTATACTTTGAGAAGCTAATATAGCAAGATCTTCTGTACTGAAAAGCAGAACCCCTTTCTGTGCCTTATATTCCCCACCTGTAACATAAACAATGTTGATCATAATGAGTTTGTCCGTATATCACTTTAAAAATCTGTATTAAAAAGCCTGGATATTTCTAGTAAAATCTGAATGGACAGCTTTCAAAAAATGAAACCTGAATGTTTTAAAAGTATTTGCAGAGAAAGACTTACACTGCGGAACTCTGGCAAAAACAGAGATTTTTTTTTTTTCCCAGTAGACTACAAAACAATAACGAATTAAAGAAATTCTCCTTCTTATAGACCCTGACATTCTTCTTTCAAAGTGAGACTCACACCTGATGGGTTCAAGTAGCTTTTTAAAAAAAAATGAATCAAGGCAGTGAATTGTACATCCAAAGAGAGTAACAGAAGCTGGCACTATCAACAGATTGTTCCCTGCAGGTGAAAATATCACTTAATAGATTAAGAAGAGATTATTAAAATTGTTTAGCCATAGAAGATAACTCCTTGGATTATTGACAGTAATAATTCCTTTGTCTCAACTCTTAGATTAACACTTCTCTATTATTGGATCAAAGATAAAGTAGACAGGTTTTATGTAAATTTCAGGGAATTTTGTTTTTAGAATAACCATCAATAAAGCTACAGTAGGAGGGGATCATGGGACAGGATGAAATGAAAGGCAGCAGACCTAGCGCAGAGGGTCAGCAACTGCAGCTAGGAACCAGGCAGCACAAGTCTGATGGTGGTAAATACTGAGCGGTATATTAACAAATATTCTTTGTTATCATTGATTACACTATTTATTAAAATTCACCTATCCACTGTGTTATCCCATTTGTCCTATACAGTATAGTTGCGTGTGGCTTAAGTCAACTTACAACTCACAACTGCCTGCTGAGTTTATGAGTGTGGATGCTGAAAAGTTGTGGTAGAGAAATCTTCCAGCTTTCTGCAGCATTCTGTGAGAACTTTGCAGTTCTCACAGAAGCTATGAAAAACACTGCTATGGGTTTTGTAAACTAACTCGTTATCTTGCACCTGGGTTTGTTATGCAAGATTGTTATGGTTCTAGCCTTCTGATATTTTAGAATAAGTGTCTTAGAACTTGACCAATCCCCTCAAGGGGTGGATGGCTGAGCACCCAACTGTCTTATGCCATTCAACACACTCTTTGCGAACCCTGTTATAAAAGATTAATTAATTAATTAATAAAAGTCAGAACTGCTTTCCTTCTAAACTTGGTCGTGTCGTTCCTCGTCGTTAGTGCCGCTCACAACAACATATGAGCTCTAATACCTTTTTTTTAATGTTACCTAATGACTATTACATGTCCAGCAAACTGCTAGGGACAATTTTTGATGCAGGTTGGACATGACCGTCTGGAAGGTTCTTTGCTCCTTAAAATCAAAGATGAACTTGCCAGATGCATAATAGTCAATGAAAGCTTTTGCTTAAGGGACTGTGAGACAGTAGAGATTTAACATCTGGAGAAGTGAGACAAGCGACTTAAGCACAGAAGACTTTGGCATTGGCAGCTCACTGATAGGCAGGAAGCAATGGCATGCTGACAGGCAGGAGAAGGGGGTACAGAAACAGCCAGTTGATTTTCTAGGACAACCTTCACAAAGCACTCTTTCATGGTCTATTCCAGTGTGCAAGAAGCTGAATAGGCATGGCAGGTGGCCAAACTGGTTAAATAAGGAATTTCTGACTGAACTAAAAAATAAAAATATCTTATATGGAAGGTGAAAAAGGGGACAGGCTACCAATGAGAAATGCAGAGGCATTACCTAGATTTGCAGCAGTGGACTTGAGAATGACAAGGACGTGAAAGGCAGCTGCAAATATTCTCATATATTTAATGAATTTATATAAACTTCAGATGTGCTCCCCAAATCTTTACTCTAAATGTCATGAAGCATTGCTAAAATTTGCACTAAGACCAGTCTTCATCATATGAAGAACATTTGGGAAGCCGAGTGTGCAGAGGGAATCAAAAGTTGTAGCAGCATAATCAAAGGCTCATGTCTATAACTCCAAGTGAATTCTGTTGGTTACATTTTCTGCAAAGTATAATGGGGGAAAAAAGTGTTTACTGTGATCAAATGAAGACGAGTTACTGAATCACATCATAAGATTTAGAAAGATTAGGTGATTTTTTGATAGAACAAAGCATATACATTTTTGATATAGGAAAGGATTGAATAGCAATTCAGATAAATTTGAATCTAAGAAGACTGCAGCTGAATTCATAAGAGAGGAAGGAAAATTGATAACTTGACAATCTGTGATAGGTTTATTGTCTGAAAGAGCTTTAATACAGTACTGCCCTAACCTATCTGGACTTACCTCTCTGCCAAAGGTTGCCCTGTAGGGACAGCACAGAACAGACTGCATGTTCTTACAGTTGCTTTGGTTCACAGTCTGGCTGTGAGACTCCAGCTCCTAATAAAAGGAACTATTTAATAATATGTCAAAGTGCAGCAGCTGACAAGCAATCTGTTCTGTTGTGGCTGCTGAGGTGGTGGTGATCTCTGGAAGAAGGGCAGAGAAACATCTTCAGCTAAATCTGCAGTAGTGGATCAGACATAACTTTAAATTAGTATTTCCCATTTCAAACTGGACAAAAATTGAATTTTTCTCTCTTCCAATTGTGCTCTAGACTTTCTTTTTTTTCACATTTGTCTGCAGGAAATTTTAAAGGAAAAGTGAAACTTAATTGAGAGAATAATTTTTAACTGCTATCACCATTAAATACATTTTCAATCTAATTGTTTGTGCCTGTCTTCTTACACTTACATAATGTTAAACTTGCTGTCTTTTTAATGTTTCATCTCCAAAGTTGTTGCTACAGGCTTTGAAATAGTAGTTAACTGAATTTTGGAATTTAAATGAGCTGTGACCTATTTTATTTTTTTTTCCTCCCAATGCCAAATGCACTGTCTTTCAAAACAAGCTGCATCAAATCAAAGATTTGACAAAATTTATTAGGGAGAAGTGTTCACTTCTAATCCATCAATACAAGCACAGTACTGTAGTGCATGATAATGAATACACAGAACATCGTGTGAATTTGTGAATTTGATGGACATCACACTCATTTGTGAATTTGATGGACATTTTCCACACATACGTGATCAACTTCATGGTACGTAAGCTTATCATTCTCATTCTCCTGTTAGAAGACTTCTTAACTGCTGTGGAAAAGCCCTATCTTGTCCAACAAATGTAGACTTTGTGGGTACTATTCAGCAGTAAAAATGGTATTTTTGTTTGTTCATTTAAAACAACAAAAATCCATAGGTGGTGCCTTCATTTGTAAGAAATCATCCCTAACTGGGCACTGCCTTTCAAGCAGAATAAACTGATAATAGTGATGAATTTACATAGCCATATGGATCAGCAGGTATTACTGCATATTTTGAAACAATTCTATGGCTGCATTGTCTCACTGACTGAATTAATGTACCAGTTGAAAGAAAGGCAGTAAGCACAATGGTATCCAGGAGATCAAGCTCTCTGCCAGGATTCCTACTGGCAACTTCTTGTAGCAAATTTTTCTCTTCAGCACTTTGGCAACTACAAATATGAGATAAGAAGTGTTCTTTTGTTCTCCCATCTTCTCTGTTCAGATGGTAAGCCCTTCAGGAGAGCAATATTGATCTATGTTCACTGTGGAATTTCTTTATCTATATATTCTATGCCAATACCTATATCTATATCTATTTATCCATATCCGTCTATCTTTATCTATCTACATCTATATCATTTATGTCTAGATAGAGAGATAGATAGATAGATAGATAGATAGATAGATAGATAGATGGATAGACAGGCACACACTCTGTCCAAGAACTGTGCTTCTTTCAGAGTAGATCCTTTACTTGCACTTGAACTTCAAGAAAAAGGTGAAGAAATAAATTACTTTAAATTCTGGAAAACTATAAGGATTTGATGTATTAAGTGCAACTGTAATACATTAAGAAATTTGAAATACAGTTACAAATGCCTCCTGTACAAATTCATGATTTTCAACTAGAATTTCTAGTAAGAGAACATATTTTGGTGAATATTTTTTCCCCAAAATAGTGATCAAGAATAACAGAAACCAGAAGAAATACACAAACTAGCAAGTACAATAACTAAATGGCACCGCAGTAAATTAAGTGAGAACACTCAAGAAAAAAATAGATTTTGTGGAGACAAATTCCTTCAAATACATTTTGAATGTCCAGTAGAGTTTTATGTAAACTTTGAATTGAGATTTGTGTAAAAGGCTCTTAGAAAAAAAAAGAAAATGAAGGGGCCTGCTATTTTTATCAAATAATAAATGGACCTTAAAGTAGATTTATAAATATTTAAAAGGAGATTAGTATAATTTTCAGATACTGAACTGAAGGGCTTTGTATTTCATTAAACAATTTCTTCTGCCCTTCCGCTCTTTTAGAAGAATTTATGTGCTACATATAAATGTGATTTACTCTTATAAATTTGATTTACTTTTCAGGCTATTAACTGCGTCTAATTTCTAACTTTAGGCAATAAAATTTTAAGTACTTGTAAACATACACACAAAATCTGTCTTTCTGCATCTCAAAGCAAAAAATTTTTGCTTTTAAGTAATAGCAATGAAAATTAATTTATTATGAACAATCTTTCTGATTTTCTGATACCTGAGAATTTTGTTTCATACCACATCACAGCTTGGAGCACATATTTGAATGAGTAGTCTTGACACAATCAGTTGCATAGCCATACAGAGCTTGTTACAAACATGTAGGTCCTTTACTTATACTTGAAATTAAAGAAAAAGAGGAAGAAATAAGTTTAAATCCCATTTGTAGTCATCCCCCAACAACAGCAGATAAAATCTGTACAGATGTTTAGCCAATTAAAAACTTTGGGGTTTATATTAAAGATACTCTGCAGTAGTCTATGGGAACTTTAATATCTTGTACTGAAGAAAGTTCATACTGCCACAAAAAGGTACAAAATAAATACCATTGAAATTTGTATTATTACGTGTTCATGAAAGAAAACTAAACTCACGAAAACAGCACATGAAAGAAGGCAGACATCTAAGCAGCCCAGGAATGGCTCTTCACAGGAAATAGTAAAACCCTTACATACAGATTATCATCAAATTAGAAAAGTGTTTAAAACAGACATTCATGACACTTCTTGTGATAAGCAAGGAAAGCATTAGTTCTGTCACATCAAAACACATGAACTCCACCCTTGGAACTACAGCTCTTTTGATAAATACTTTTGTTATTATTCTATCTACATCAATCAGAAAAATGCATGACTTAAATTGTTACATTCATAATTAAGGACTGCTATAAAAGCATAGGAAAATTACATTCACTTTTGTGAATTTGATTAATCTGTCTTTAATAAATCAAGGACAAACCTTCCTGTTAAATTTTTAGGGAAAGGATTCAGATCATTAGGGAAAAATTTTAATATAACAGTAGATAATTGTATATATTCAATATACATTTTCTGAATATACATTTTGTTTAACAGGAAACTGTAATGAATTGCTGAGGAAGCTAAACTTTAGTCTGTGGCATATGGCTCCTTAATATCTGCAATAACTACTTCTGTAAAGAAATAATATGTATCCCTCTGATGAATATTGTGCCAGGGTTATGTCAAAGACTTAATTATTTTCCAGGATCAATTTGCTAAAAGTCTGCTTTTCAATATCTTAAAGAAAATTTAGGACATAAGTAAACTCTAGGGGGAAAAATGAAAAATATCACTTCTTCAGTCTTTTTGTAGTAGTATCTCCTTACCTTGTTAGCTAAAATAAGCACGAGAGTTTAGGGAGGTTCATGTTATTTTTACTGGTCATCAGCATCATTATATGACTTTCAATTCTGCTTTTAAAAGTTTTTGGCACACTTGAGCTTTGTACCTTTTTGGTAAGGAAATACACAAACTGGTGGATTCTCTTCTGTACAGCGGGAAAGGAACCAGAAGAATGATTTTTCACTTCCTAGTACTGTTTATGATTACATTAGCTTCTACCAGCAGAATAAAATGTCACTACAGAAATGCACATATCAGGAGAGAGGCAAAAACAATCTTCACAAGTTGATAAATCCACGTGTAAATTGTCTATGTTTTCTCTCACGGGAAATATGGGGAAAATATGAAGATGTGCCTTTTTCTCCTCCTCTGTACTGCCTCTTTATTATCTGCAGTTGGACATACTCCTTTACATTGTCACAGAAGCTAAAAAGGAGCAGCAGCAAGGCCAAATGTTTCTCACAAAGACCCTCACTTCAGCTCTAGAGCTGATTCATCTCTGATCTCTGCACTCAAGCATACCACAATCATACTGCAATTGAAAAAGCCTAGTAAGACACTTTTTACATGACTTCTGCATCTCTGTAATTTCAGACATTACAACTTAGCTACTCTCTTTCCAGAGATTTTACAAGTATAAGGGTTTTATAGTTGTCGAAAGATCATATCTTATGATAAGATCTTTGAAAGTCATTCAACCTCCACATAAGTTGTGGCCTTCATGTGCAATATAAGCTGGTTTTGAACAATTAATGTTGATCTTCAAGAGCAATCAAATATCTGAATCTGGCCAGCAAGCAAACACTACCAAAATCCCTGAGGAAAGTTTGATGTACTCATTTGCTCTTCAAGGCTGCTGAATGCCAACACAACCTTTCTGAGGATGTTGTGCTATATACCAGTAATATTACTTAGGCCAGAACTGCAGGGTTTGATCAATTTTCAGCACACAAGGGGTGAGCATAAATCTCTCTGGAAAAGGCTGTGAGGACAAACTGAATACTAGCACTTCATGACATATTTGAGTAATGGCTGCACCTGAATTTAAATACAAACCACGAGAAAGAAAGAAACATGCAAAATAGCAATAGTCAGACACATGTTCATATATTGCAGTGATCTTTTTTTTGATTTTCAGCTGCATTTATCTCAGAGAGGTTGCCAAACCTGCAGTAATGAGATACAAGAAGAAATATTCAGAAAAATATATCTGTAATAAATATCAATCCTCCTGCTAGAAAATGCTACCACTCATTAAGAGTAAAAAGAAAAATACAAAGACTTTATCTTTTATTGCTAGCAATTAATGTAAGTTACTAAAATAGTTAAGCTGCCCCATTTGTTATACCTCTAGATTTCCATAATATCCAATATATGTTATATGAACTGTAGAATTTTTATATTGGTTAGGCAAAAGCAGTAATCCTATCCCAAAAGCAGTTATCCAGATCTGATAGGTGGCTGGAATTCCCTGGCCCCTAGTTATATATTTTATCATCTTCCATTTGCAGTGTATGGTCCCATTACATTCCATTGATAAACTTTTACCAGACTTGCTTGCAGCCACAAATTATGGTTTGTGCTAAGTATTCAGATAATTTACATTCTATTACCACATGTTACATCCAAATTGCCTCCTCTCATTAAAATACAATCCTATGAGAGCGACTACCTATTTCCATAAAAAAACCATTGTAACATAACACATATAATACAGAATAAACTTCACAGCTTATGAAATAATTTTAGCATATTCGACATCAGTATTTCATAGTAAAAATACAGCTATGATCATCCAAGAATGAAACATATTCATCAAAAAAGTTTAATTTTTAATTCAGAGAATAATAATAAACAGTTAAATCTGGCTCAAGTCCATATGTATTCCATAAGACGTGCAACAGCAATAAAAAGAGATTAAAAATATCCATTCAAAATGGTTTTCATAAAAAACATGTGTTTTAGCAGTTTCTATTCAAGATCCAGGTAACTCAGAACACGCCCTCAAATATAAGAATTTTACGGATAGAAATGTAAACAACATTTTAGTAAATATTGTATCTTGTTGCTTTCTGTCCATATTCCCTCCTCTTTCTGAAACCTTTCCCAACCTTCCACCCCAAGTTTTTATCTGCTTACTGGACATATTAACTTCAGATAAATTTTGCAATAAGAGACTAGAATGTACTGTGCATGCATTTGCTTTGCACATTAAGCCATGACATGTCTATTTATTTGCATTTTCAGAAGTTTGAGCTAAAATACATCTTGTGTTTCTTTTCCATAAAGAAATAACTTACTGTTTTCAAAAACTTAACTTCATGACCCTTACAAGTTTTATATCATTCAAATCCTCACAGTTCCTCTTCTGCTGTCTTCCTTCCCTTCTTCCTCACTCAAAAAAGTGTGAAGGAAGAGAAAAAATACTATTATTTTAGGGGGTTATATTTTTTTATACATTTCATAAGTTTTTGAATTCTTTCCAGTATTTTAGTACAAGTAAAGTACACAAAGGCAAAAACATTTTTCCATTTAACTCCAACTTCACAGTCTGAGACATCTGAAAACTTCAATCTCATGTCTTTCCCCACTAGATAATAAAGCCTCTTTTTTTGTGCAAAAAATAAAGTCCATTCTCAGACCATGAGGGAAAGGATATATATTCTAGGGACAATGTCTATTCCCATGTCAGCACAAACTGAAAACTGTCCTAGGAGCTTTTTATCCTATAAAGACACATAAATGTGAATCCATCCAAGACAGAGAAACTAAATAATTTCTGCCTACCTAACACTAGTTAGCCCTTGTTGTAAATAGGATTGAGGGGTCCACCAAAGTTAGTATTAGTAATCATATTACTTAAAACACCCTTAGGCATACTAATATATACTATTACAAAAAAATTAAAATAGAAAAAAAGGCTCAATGAATTATTTATAACAAGCGATTTAATTAACTAACTTGCTTGCTCCTTTCTGCCTTAGATTTGTCTAGGAACAGATTGCCATTTTCACACATTTGTTTCTTATCCGGAGTAATTTTTCTTAATTAAGCTTTGGGTGAGTAGTTGTTCGATAAAAAATCATCATAAATATCCACTGTTTCTCATGAATTCAAATTACCTTGGCTTGTTTTTTTGTGGCAAGAGTGTTTGGTTTCCCTTCTGGAGAGCAATTTTAGAATATTTGTACCAATGTATTTGTTAGGCAAGGTTTTCTACTTGGCACCAGTCTTAACAGGATCTGTATTGGACATCTATAAATAATACAATAACTGCATAGAAATGGGTGCCTAAATATCTAGACCCCAATGATGAAAAATGAGCAAAGGAAGTCAGAGAAAGTTGCATTGGCCACAATTGCATCTCAAAGAAAGACTGACCACGATTTTGATCGTTATAGTTTCTGCCCTTTTATACATTGCCTGCAATGGATCAGAGGCAGCCCCCACTGGTGACGTCAATGCCTGTGTGTCAGTCATATTCTCTGGGAATCACTGGAGAGGAGATGTGACAGGGAGGGACTTGGCCAGGCTCGAAGCACAGAAGGTGGATTAGCATGAGTAGCCTTACTTTCATCAGACATACTGTCACTGTCAAACAATCTGGCTGTGATTTTCTAACCCATACCAAATCACACTGCCTTACTTTGTAATTATGTGAGATGACAACACCAGCTTCTTGTGGGCATATAGATGTAGGTTTGCTCAATAGTCCCTGAGTCGGACTCAGCGTATATATCAGCATTTTGTAGATGATTACCCAGACTCTGCTGGGAAGTCAGACTTCATGCTAAACTGGGATGTACCACTTGTCACACAGTGATCAAGAGAACAGAATAAATGTTAACTATGTTGCAATAGACATGACTGCAGCATCCTCAGCCTGGGGCCCTGCAATTACATATAAGTAACTTGATTAATTTGTTAAAA
Organism: Struthidea cinerea; assembly: GCA_013397865.1. Classification (NCBI taxonomy): domain Eukaryota; kingdom Metazoa; phylum Chordata; class Aves; order Passeriformes; family Corcoracidae; genus Struthidea; species Struthidea cinerea. The sequence continues at coordinate 9,056 of VZTI01005831.1, read as the reverse complement.
ATATGATGGTAAGCACTGTGAGATCTATATAAATATAGATGCATGATTGAACACAAATCTTGGAAAATTGGGTTAGATCAAAAGTCCTAGAAAAGTCCTAGAAATCATGTAAGTATAAAATAGGCCACTTGCATTTTCATCAGCCATAATCTTACACTGAGCTTACTAAAGATTCTACCTTTGTATGTGTGTTTGACATAGTCAAATATGTCAAATATGACAAAGTCAAAAAAAAGCCCTCCCTTGTTCAGCATCTAATATGCAATAAAGGCTACATCAAACAATTCCTGGTACAGCAAGTTTCTGGCTGACCTCAATGTGGACTCTGACTGACAGAGAGTCAAATGTGTCAGAGCAAAAAAAAACTTCACTGTTTTTTAAATAGAGAATACATTTTCTTGAAATACAATCCCGAAAGAATCAAAGTTATTCCATGATGCAAAAGAGTGAATGAATGCTACTGTACTTATTTATAAGTTATGACATTTTAAAAGTAGCCTTTCTCTTCCAGTTTGTCTTTCCTTTCCTTTTTCTCTTAAAATTCTTACTTACAGAGGTGTTCAGTGTCCTACCAGCTATGAGAACAAGACAGCTTGGTGAAACGTTATGACCTTGAAAGTTGAATAAACTTAACATGTCCTCCTAAGTCTAGAAAATCAATTGATAAAATAGGTAGTACGAAATAAATGCATGGGAGTCGGAGGAGGCAATAGATATATTTTACTACTGTGCTGTGCTGTTTTCTTTCTTACACAGCAGAGGAGACACAAAAATACATGTTGTGCAGATTTAATCCCTGAATCATATACAACAGAAAGAGGGACAACAGAGGAAAATGCTATGTATTTTTTTCTGTAAAATAATAATCCTTAAAATTTAATGCAGGATAAATCAATAAGAATGCTTCTACAATGCAAAAGTACATATGTCACTAACTCTTCTCCAAAAACCAGAGGCAAATTTAAATTACAAAGTAGAACTAAATTGCCTTGGATGTTGCATCCAACTGGAAGACAAAATAGAGACTGAAGTTTCAGAAAGCAACATCTCACATCTCACTCTGGCAAAGCCCTCCCTTGTTCAGCATCTAATATGCAATAAAGGCTACATCAAACAATTCCTGGTACAGCAAGTTTCTGGCTGACCTCAATGTGGACTCTGACAGACAGAGAGTCAAATGTGTCAGAGCAAAAAAAAAAAGAAAAGAAGAAATAACTGCTAAAACAGAGCTATACAATGACAGTGCTGAGACCACAGGAACAATTAAGATTGCTGCCAAAATATTCCTTAGGAGGTTGGATAATTTCCTAGAACCGTTGGTGCCCTTGTTAGCAAGATCTGTTCAATCTTCTTTTACAATCCAAAACAATGCACAGGCACATACAGTATAAATCTCTATTATGTGTGCAATTCCCATCAATAAAAAAATTAAGTGAACTGACTTCTGCATGACTGAGAAAAAATGACCTTTATGGACAGGCTTCTCTTTACTTCTGGTTTGCCTGGTTTAGGCCTGACACACTCTTCAGAACTATAGTGGTCAGAAGCCACACTTTAAATGCCTGTTTTACCTCTCTGAAAAAGAACCTTTTTGTTCTCTTCCTATACCAGCTGCTAGCATAGGCATTACTGAGCAGACTAGTATGTAAAGCAATCAAAAAAACCAAACAAACACTTCAAATATCCAAAGGAACACATAATTCATTTTAACCCCTCCAACAACACTTTGTCTATGTATCACAAATATAAGAAACGTCTACCTAACCTGTGTAATTTAAGGTCCATACCAACATTTTGTTAGTACTGTTGCCTTCTTTCTTTTTTTTTTTTTTTGATAGCTGCACCATTTAATTAACTCTGTCCTGATTGGTTCTGACCTTCTTTAACTCTTCAGGGTAATAGTCTTTAAACTCCTTTTCTTCACAGTCTTCTGCCTAGTTGAAGGTTCTCTGTGAATGGTTAATAGCTTCCTCCGTTGCTAGAAAGACAACTTTATTCGTCACTTTTTATGAAAGAAAGTTTCAAATAGTCTCCATAAGCAAGTTCTTGTACATTCAGAAATTTTCAGGATTACACAATCCCAAGTCTAGTAAGAAGACATATTTGTGAAGGCTGTGATTAAACATGTCTTTGTAAATGCAAGCAACACACCAGATACTGCAGTTGCAAAATATTTCTGCATTTTAGAAATGAAATACCTTACAGCAAAACTTTCTGCTTCACTGCTAATTTCAGAACTGTGAAAACAATTTTATTTATAAGGGGCTTAGTGACAGGTTCAAAAAATTTATCCAGCTGAGTCTGGCATTGTTTGAATTACTTTTCCCTCAATGCTCTCACCTATTTAGATTTTTACACATATGGCTGAGGCAACTTTGGCCCCAATTTACATAATTATAAAGGGCATCATAGAATCACAGATTATGCTGAGTTGAAAGGGAGCCACCAGGATCTTCAAGTCCAACTCCTGGCCCTGCACAGGACAGTCCCCGAGAGTCACACCATGTGCCTGAAATCATAGTGCAAATGCTTCTTGAACTCAGACAGCTTGGTGCTGTGACCACTTCCCTGGGGAGCCTGTTCCAGTGCCCAACCACCCTCTGGGTGAAAAACCTTTCCCTGAACCTTCCTTTTCCTAAACCTCCCCTAACCCAGCTTTGTGCAATTTCCTGGAGTCACTGGTCACAAGGGTGAAAAGATCAGTACCTGTACCTCTGCTTCCCCTCATGAGGATGTTGAAACAATGACCGCAATGAGGTCTCTCCTCAGTCTTCTCTTCTCCAGACTGAATATTATAAATGCAGAATAATTCCATATCTACCAAGTCAGCACATCGTGGATAGGACAGCTGAAACCTTTGTTTCTTTTACAAGATGTTTGCACATATTTCTCTAGACATCATGCTCTGAGACTCGACACACTACTTTTAGCTTGTTTTCTAGTTGTTTGCCACCTTCTGAAAGCCTCAGAGAACAAACCATATCCTTGTGATTGCAGAAGCAATGTGGAATTTTTTCCACCTCTCAAGTCTGTGTAAAATCCCAGCATGTCCTGTTTTCTTTCTGGTAGCAGGAATATTCAGGGCAGACTGCAGCCTATGCTTTTCTCATGGCACCAAACCTGCCCTCCTGAAAGCCAGCTCTGTGTTTAAAGAGCATTTCTTTGTATCTGCTTTCTGTACAGGGAATCTTATATATGGACAAAATCTGCTTAGTTCATTGCTTTAGTTGACATTTCCATCTTAACTCTATTCATTCTCTGAGCTTCAAAGGTCTACTTGCCAGGCCTGTGATCCAGACAGGAACCTGTTCCTTTCTGACTGAGGTTGATGCCTGACATAGGTGACAAAATAACCTCCAGAAGTCCCTTTCAGTCTCAACCATTCTGTGATTCTCTGATAAGGACTATATTTTGCAGCCCTGATTAAGACTATTCTGAATGATGATGTGAAAGTACCACCACACAGAAAAATAGTATATTGTGCATTATATCAGGGTATTCAGCAAACACAGTGTATTAACATCCCCCTGGTGTCTGTCACGGCCATGCTGATACAAAAGTGCTTTTGCCATTTTAGGTTATGTTATGCAGGGTAGGTAGTGTTGCTATGACAGCTGAAAAGGTTCTCCTGTCAGCCTATGCTGCATCTCTAGCAGGAGCTATGCCAGCCTGGCTGTGCTAGAATTTGCCTTGTAATGTAGATGTGCTCTGAAATATCAATGGAGCATGATGTCTGGAAACAGAAGAGCTCTGGAAGCTGGTACTACTGTTAGCAGAAAAGGGATGTTTTGTGTTGTAAATAAAATTAATTCTTTCCTGGAAAATGTGGAGCTATGAAAATGGGGTTGCATGATAAACAGGTGAAGCCCTTTGAGAAACTCTGGGCATTGTATATTTCTATCCAGATACCATGCCTTGCTGCAGGACAAGCTCATTTTAGAGGGTATGTATGGAAGTATACATGCATTTAAGTGCCTACTGCTTTGAACTCCAAGGCAGAGGTATTTGCACTGGAAGGCCTCACTCCAAAGTCCTCTAGAAGAATGACATTTTTAATTCTTTGTAATTGTCAAATGTGATTTGACATTTCCATCTATTTTACATTTCCAGAGCTCTTTAGAAACTGGAAACTCAAAATATATTTTCAAGTTGTGATGAGCAAAACAAAACAGGGTAAGGAAGGAACTTTATATTATGTTCATTATATTATGCTGTAAGCATGAGGAAACCATGTCTGAAATGCTGTTCACTAAAAGGCTCATAATATGATTAGTAAATTCCATATGCACTGATGCTGAAAATACTGATAAAAATCAAACAAAAATTTGTTACCTGTACAAAGCAAATGACATAAAACCTTTACAGCTGCAATATGATAAACATGCATAATGGAAAAACATATTTGAAGCTACATTTGTGAAGTTGCATACTCAGTCATATGAAAGAAAGTCCTAAAGTTTAGCAGATGTGTAGGTGCATCCCAAAGTCTTTGATTCTTTTACAAAAGAGGGAATCAGAAATTTCACATGAAGCTTAATAAACATTAAAACAAACATTAAAATTTCTGAGACAAGATGGATGATCAAAGAAGGTATTCAGTAACTCTACATCCTCTGTTACCAGGGTCTCCTCTCCATTTAGTAATAGGACCACATTATCCTTAGTTTTCCTTTTGTGATTGATGTATTCAAAGAAGCCCTTCTCGTTGTCCCTAATATCCTTGGCCAGATTTATTTCCAGATGGGCTTTGGCCTTCCTTGTCTCATTTCTACTTACTCTTGAAAGCTCTCTATATTCTTTCCAAGTGGCCCGAACCTGACCCTGCTTCCACCTCCTGTGTATTCCTGCTTACACTTGAGCAACGACAGGAGTTCCTTGTTCATCCATGCAGATCTCTTGCCCTCTTTGCCTGATTACTTGCTTATTAGGATGCATTGTTCTTGACCCTGGTGTCAGAGACTGAAAATAGTTCATGCCTCAAACATTGATATAAAGTTTTGCTCATTATAAAGAAGCTACAACCTAAGAAGCTTTCCTGAAGAGTGGGACTTTGAACTGAAAGTCAAACCATTGATTAGATAAAGGGAAACCCATTGTTCAATCATCCCAGGCTGAGGGAAAGGTATGCATCCACAAAAGGCCAAAGCCACCAGCTACAACTATCCCCGGCTGAGTTTGGGGTGGGGGGAGAGCACAGCTCTCAGAAGCCAGGTTTACACAGACTCCCCCAACCGAGGGGGAAGGAGGAGGTTTTGGGTGCATGGTGTAACCTCTGGTGAGAGGCAATAAACACCCATCCTCCGTTACACAAACCGGCCCGGCTGTGGAACCCCCAACCCCACAGGGCGCATCCACGGCACATTCACATGAGAGGCTTTGCCCCACAGGGCTGCGCGTGATGCAACAGTGTCAGAGTCTGCTGTCAGAGACCGCACCCCCACCTCCAGGGGGACATGCCCGGCCATGCCCACCTGGCCTGAGCATATATATACCCATCGGACTCTATGCCTTTTGGGGGGACCTTCACCACCAAGAAGACCAGCTGGAGAGGATCAACGAACATTGTTGGGATCCACAGAGTGGTGGTATTTTCCTTATTCTGTCCCTGCCACTCTTTCTGTCCCCCCACCTCTCTTCTTTCTTCCTTTCTTTCTTTCTCTCTCTCTCTCTTCCTTTCCTTTCTCTCTCTCTCTCTCTCATATTTACCATAAAATAAAACTCTTACTATTGTCACTGGCATATGGTCTCATTTGCACCTTAGTTCGGGCAGAGGCATTTCTAAGAGCCTTAAAACTGGATCATAACACCTGGGAAAAGTGATCCTTGAATATCGACCAGCTCTCTCTGATCCCTCTTACCTGCAGGGCCCATTCCCATGGGATTCTTCCAAGAAGATCCCTGAGGAGGCTAAACTTAGGTCTCCTGAAGTCCATGGTTGCAATCTTACTCGCTGCCCTGCTTCCTCCTCATCTGATATTGAACTCCATAATCTTGTGGTGACTACAGCCAAGTCTGCCCTCATCCTTTGCATATCCAACAAGGCTTTCCCTGTTTGTTATAATGAGGTTGAGCAGCACACCATTCCTTGTGGGACCCTCCACCATCTGTGTCAGGAAGTTATCAACACTTTCCAGGAGCCTCCTGGACTGTTTGTGGCTTGCTGTGTTGCTTCTCCAGAAGACGTCAGGACAGTTAAAATCCCTTATGAGAACCAAGGTCTGTGGCTGTGAGGCTGCTTCAAGCTGCCTGCATAAGTTCTCATCCACTTCCTCATTTCAATCAGGTAGCCTGTAGCACACACCCACAACAGTGTCACCCTCACTAGTTTGCTCTTTTATCCTAACCCATAAGTTCTCAACAGGCTCATCATTCACTTCAAGACAGAGCTTAATACATTCCAAGTGTTGCCTCATGTAGAGGCCTTCCTGTTCAGTCTTCCCTAAACAGTGTGGTCTTTCATGACAGCATTCCACGCATGTGAGCTATCTCACCAAGCTTCTGTAATTGCAATGAGGTCAAAGCCCTGTGATTTCACACAGATCTACAGTTCCTCCTGTTTGTTTCCTGTAGTGCATGCGTTGGTATACAGGCACGTTATAGAAATATTTGACTGTGTCAATATCCCAGGAAGGGTGCAAAGGGATGCCCCATGCTCCTGTCTTGTAGTTATATTTTTGGCTGCTTGCATGTGCTAGAGGTATCTCCTCTTAAGCCTCCTGTTGCTACTTGGGCAGTCACCAAACTCTCCCCTTCCCCCACCTTTCCTAGTATAAAGCTCACTTTACCAGATTGGCCATTTTATTGGAAAAAACACACGTCCTCCACTCAGTGAGGTGGATCCTACCTCTCCCAAACAGCTGTCAATCCCAACAAACAGAGTCCCAAGGTTACAGAAAACAAACACTGTTGACAACACCAATGACATACTCAGTCATTTACTCCGTAAGTCCATTTAATTCTTCTGTTGTCATTTACCCTAACTGGCAATATTAAGGAGAAAACTACCTGGGCACCCAGATCCTTTTTTGAAGTCCCCAGAGATCTGAAATCAGTTTGATTGTTTTTAATTTACCTTTGGTATCATTAGTGCTCATGTGAAAGACCAGCAGGGAGTAATAGATGTTGACCATCTGCCTTGGCAGTATTTCCATGACATCTCTGATTCAAGCCCCTGGCAGGCAACAAACTTCTTTGGAAACTGGTGAGGTCAGCAGATGGGTGTCTCTGTCCTCTGCACTAGGGATTCACCCATGACAATCTCCTACTTCTTCCAGGTGATCCTGCGTGGCTCAGGCCTGATGACTCAATTGCCTTACTTGAAACCTTAGCCACCTCATCCTTGGTTTGGAGGGCACTAATCTTGTTTGCTAATGTCAAGTCTTACTCCTTGTATGGAAAGTGAGCAGTTTCTAGTTTTCCTGTTTTATTGACATCTGACTTCTTGTGAGATGAGGTGCAGAGGCCACCTGCATCTCTGCTGTAGAGGGGGGTTGAGACTCCTGTGTCCATAATACCTCTTTGAATATCCTATCTATTCCTTTCCCATACTCACGAATGCTGCTCAACTTAACTTACTTCCTTGTATAACTCCTTGACCTGGTGACACAGCTCCTTGACAGGGACACACGTTCTGCAGAGGAGATAACTCTCAGCCCCAGCTTCCTGGACAGGCACCAGGCACTCTTTACAACCAGAGGCCTGCAGAGCTACATCTACAGTCAGAAGGTCTGTTTGGGTGAACAGATTGTTAGCACAGCAACTCAAACACCGCTGCGTAATGAACCCCATGGCGCATAATAATCATAACACTGGAAGCTCAGACTAAGACTGGAGAGAAGAAGCCTGCTCTTTTCCCTCCCTCAGCATTAATTGCTGCTCGTATCTGCTGCTCTCTGGCTCTGCAACTGTGTTGACCCTCCTGTGGAGGGAAGGCCCTCCTCTGCCCACCATGTGCAACCTTACTCGCAAACAATTTGCTGCAACCTTACAACCTTACCTGCTGCACAATTTGCCATACTCGTTCAAGTGGTAATCCCCACAGAGTTTATTGTAGCCACTGCTGCTTTCACCAGCTCACTGAAGCTTTCAGCCTAACAAAACTAACCCGAGGCACAGCCGGAAATAGGGCAATGAAATGAGAAAAGGACCAAGCAGAAAGAAGAGGAGGCAGAAAGGTTGGGGCAGTGTCATGCACCCCTAGGCATGCCTTTTGCATAGTCAGTGTCCCTGGAGCTCTGGGCTTTGTGGTTTTCTGAACCCTAACACTAGGCGTAACCCTAACCCTAACCCTAACCCTAGTCAGAGGCGGAAATAGGGCATTGGGCTGATTCAAGGGCCAAGCAGAAAGAAGAGGAGGGAGCAAGGATGGGAGAGTATCTTGCTGCCCTTGGAATGACTTTCACATGGCCAGTGTCCCTGGAGCTCTACGCATTTTGGATGTCTGCAACCTAACCCTAGGCATAACACTAACCCTAACCCTCCGTGCAGCCAGAAAACTGGCATTGGGGTGATGCAAGTGGCAAGCAGAAGAAGAGGGGGGAGCAAGGCTGAGGCAGTGTCTCACGCCCTTGGCATGCCTTTCACGTGGCCACTGTCCCTGGAGATATGTGTGTTATGGATTTCTGCACCCTAACCCTAGGCATAACCCTAACCCTAACCCTCCGTGAAGCCAAAAAACTGGCATTGGGCTGAGGCAAGTGCCAAGCAGAAAGGAGGGAGCAACATCAAGGCAGTGTCTTGCTCCCTTTGACATGCCTTTCGCTTTGCCAGTGTCCCTGGAGCTATGGGCTATGTGGTTTTCTGACCCCTAATCCAAGGCATAACCCTAACCCTAACCTAACCGTAGGCAGAGCCAAAAATCAGGCATTGGGCTGATGCAAGGGCCCAGCAGAAAGAACAGGAGGGAGCAAGTTTGGGGCAGTATCTCACTCCCCTTGGCTTGCCTTTTGCATGGTCAATGTCCCTGGAGCACTAGGCTTTGTGGTTTTCTGAACCCTAACCCTAGGCATAACCCTAACCCTAGGTAGAGCCATAAATCGGGCATTGGGGTGAGGCGA
>VZTI01005829.1:246207-278184 GCA_013397865.1 Struthidea cinerea | reverse complement strand
GATGGAGCAGGGCCACGGATGGAGCAGGGCCACGTGGCTCCAGGGCGGCTGTCTCCTGGCCGGCCCGGCCTGCACTGAGGGGGCTGCGCCGGGTGTCCAGCGAGCAGAAGCGGCTGAGATCTCAGCCAAGTCGTGCCACAGCTGACCCGGCCGGGCCCGGCCGAGCAGGGCCCCCCAGTTACCTGTCCAAAAGCCGGAAGCAAGAGAGCTTTCCTGGGGTTTGTTCATTCTTAAATGTGGATCACAGAGGCGTGTCAAGCTTCTTAAGTGGCTTTAAAAAGTTACCAATAGTCAAACTAGTCAGTTGATTGGTTCTGTTGGGTCTAGAGGAAGCTGTAAGCACCTCTTTGCAAAGAATCACTTCTGTGGCTGATGGAACCCTTCCTTATCTAAAAACCCAAACTATGCTAAACCATGACAAAACTCCGTATCACTGTCAGTTTCTCTGTAACACATTTTTATTTTCTTTGATAAAATTCTAAAAGTCTCAAAAAACACACTTTATTTTAGTCCAAAAAAATTAATTACTTCATAACAAGTGATGGATCCTCTGATATAACTTACAAATATGATAAGCCATGTTCTCTCTTAACAGAGTCGCAATGGCAAAAAGTTTCTTATTGTAGAGCATAGAGATTTGTTCTGGAGTATCCATAATGTTTCAAACTTTGTCCTCCTTTTTCTTAATTCAAAACAAATATTTACTAAAGTCTCTAAATGGTAGAAAGTCTGGACCTCAAAGGAGACTAGAAAAGACTGTATCAGATGATACTAGGATGTTTTGCATTTGTAAACTTCACACCACTGCATTAAAAATGTCTATTTCTTCCTTGATTTACAATTATGATTCATATCTGAACAAAAAGCCCAAGGAAAAGACCATGTTGTCATTGCCTCTTAAAAACAAAAACAAAACAAAACAACCAAAGAAAAAAACCAACAAACAAACAAACAAAAACATCCGCCCAAACCTACAAAATTTAAAAATTCTGGAACCAAAAGGTTCTTCTGTAGTTCTCAGGAGCAACAAGGAAACTCAAGATGGGTACACTTAGTCATTAAATTGCTTAAATAAGCAATTTAATGACTTAGCTAGCAGATATACCTTGTGGCACTCACTAGTGTTTTCATAGTATCACCACATTACGTTACATAATGAAGAATTTCATTAGTATTACTTCTGCCTATACTTTTCTTCGCAGAAAGTGGTGAAAGACTCATTTTGCAGGTACAGTGGATGACACCCAAGTATCAGTGTGAATAGTATTTCAAGATGAATGATTGACATCCCACTTATTTTCCAAGTGGGAAAGTGAGGGAATAGATGGATGATTTGGTTTGCTCTTGGACATAACAGTCAGGAGCATGCCATTAATAGATTCTGATACTAAGTGCTGAAAAGAAGTTTTCCCATTAACTGAGGTTCTTTGTTACCTATGTCTCCAACAGATATAGGTAGCTCATGGCAGATTTCAAGTCACTCCATTCAGGCAACTTAAATAATTCTATGCTCAAAATAACATTACATCCCTTCAAAATACCTGGGTTCCAACAATCAAACAGGTTTCCAAATACTGGAATACACTTGACCTAAGTATGGGAATGCCAAGATGACAAATATACACATTGACTTTGTGCCTTAAACCCAAAACCACTGTGTAAAAAAAAATGGGCTAGTCTCTTTTTATGTCTCTTTTTCTGTAAGTGTGCAGAGGATAAGTGCAGAAATTACAAAATGGCAGACATTGAAAGACATCTACATGATACACTATTTCAGCAGCTATTATGTTTCAGGAAAGCAGAGATGACACAGTCATTACTTTTCTGCATATATTGAGAAACAAATCAGCATCAAGGAGAAGAAAACACAGTAAAATACTGTGTCACAAAAGTGGTGTTTCTACCACTTTGCCAGATGATTTAAACTCAGAGCTGCTGGCTCTCAGCTGAATAAAGTGTCCACAGTTTTTCTCAGTTACTAACCAGGCAAGATTTTACTGAAGCAAATTGGTCTGTTTCCTGTATAAAGACTGAAAAAAGACATTAAAAACTTTACAAAGAGAAAAACAGATGTTTTACTAGTACTTCAGTTCAAAGGATTTCGTTAAGAAGTAACATTCACATAATTTTCAAAGTATCATCTTCATCTTCCTCTGTCTTGGATTCAATAGAATAGTAGACTTGAGGAATGAAGCTAGTTTTATTGTCTGATAATTACCTTAAAATGTTCTTATTAGCATCAAATCATATATAGTCAAAATACATTATCTTACCCACATTTCACCCTTTTCTAGGCAGAAAATTCGAAAAAAGGTATTATGGTGTCCTTAAGAAATAAGATCTAAGAGCCACATCCAGCCCCTCCTTCTCTGGAAGGCTCTTTAAACAAAGTTAACTCACAGCCTACCAGACCATACCCATTTTCACACAACTGTAGTCCAACATGAGAGCTTAGCTCATAGAGGGAAAAACACATCTAAAATACATCTCCCAGAGTTAAGTTCCCCAAAATTTTCTGGGCATACTTTTTTGTATTTAATAAAAGAAGTTAAAATTTTACTTAAGAGGCTGACAGTTCTTGTGAAAGTGAAGTTTACCTAATAGTTTTACTTTTAGGAAAAATAAAAAAAACATAAGCAGAAATGGAGTTTTACTGCAAGCATGTCAACTCTGCTTGTTTAATCCCATCTACCAGCTCGACTGAAGATGGTATGTGAATTAATTTCCAGAGAAGATCACTAACACTGCCCTAAGTGAAAAAAAAAAACAGAATCCCCCCACCCCACCCCCAAAAATCCAAAATAGACCCTCCATCCAAATGCTGAGTGGAAAAAAACCCCAGAACAACCAATCTTTCTTGAAGACTGTTTTTTTTGTCTGTAAAGAGACACATCCCTCTATAATTATCATGTATTTTTATCAAGTAAAGAACACAACCTGTACTGTTGTAAAGTGGAAAACCTGTATGGGTCATCATCTTCTAACTTCTCCTCTGGCTATGCTTTTAATCAAGATGAAACACAAATCAGAATCCTAGAAAATAAGAAGGGGAAACATCCTCTTGTGGCCCTGATTTATACGCAGGTTAAAAATTTAATAGAGTGGAAAAGTAAGACTTTACCAATAACTAGAAGTCATCACTATCTGATAAGGGATTGACATGTGACCCACGAAGTTCCTGCTATAAAACATAATTTTGAAGCTGCATTGAGAAATCTAAAATGAAGACCAACCATGGGAAAAATCCTTTCAAGAAATTAACAGATAGGAGCTTAGAAATACTAAAAAAAGCCATTCTAAAGGAATGTAGTTTCAAACTGCGTATCTCTTATAGGTGAGATATGAGATGGTTGGAGAAATGTTTTAATTATACATACGGTAGGTTTCACAGACTGAAAAATAAAAATGTAAAAAGTTTATACATTTTTAAGTCTAGAAAGCATGCAAAATTATTCCAAAATGTGGACTTTCCCCCAGACCTGTGCTCTAATTTAAGAAAGAATCATAGAAATTATTTCGAGATGATGTTCCCTTTTGATACTAGTTGACACAGAGAACCAGAGAGGGAATGGCATCTTTAAGATGTCAGTTTTCCAGGGACTTTGCTTTGGTTAGTTTCAGAGATTTCAAAGTTGATACTTTCTTTTTTTTTTAAAGGTTATTTTCTAAAAAAAAAAAAAAAAAATTAAAAACCTATGCAGATGACATGTAAAGAAAAGCTCTCAGGATAATCATAACACACCAAAATTACAAGGCAGTAGAATCAACTTTACCTATTTGGCCCAGATCATTAAACTGAAAATGAATTTTTCCAGTACTGTGAGACACATATCAGAGTTTTGCAATTTCCTTTTCACTGGCATGGATAATCCCCAGGAAGCTTCGGCCGAACACATGCTTATTCCAGAAGCTGCAGCACTTAAATAACAAGCTAAGACAGCTGGGTTCAATTTAGGTTGCGGATTACTCATACAGTCAAAAAGATAACCACTGTTAGGCTGGTGAAAGCCAGAACTGCTGCCATTACTGAACCCCGTTGCTACATCCAGCTTTTTTTCTATTTAGGTTATTAAGGAAATATTTCTAAAGGCTACTATTTTCCAGTGGGGGGGCTTGGGGGGGAAGACACTAATTTCCTAAACAATGACATTTCTCAAAGATAATTACTATTCTTAAGGCCCCAGATTAATATACATTAAGGAGATTAAAAACACAGAAATTTGGCATTTTCAACTTTTTGTAGAGCATACATTGTCTATATTTTACTCTAACTGACTTGCCATTTTCTATCTAAAATCTTTGTACATGGGTGATAGACTTTGTGAAGGAACTATTATTATAGACAATGGTATAATTTTTTTTCTTATTTAGCTCAAAAATGCATTCTGGTAGGAAATAGAAGGTTTACTCTATAGAATAGAAGGGTGGGTATAGCATCCAAATCTACGTACTTTCATTTTCTAGCTGTCTCAATTTCAGTGTCTATCTAGTCCTTTCCTGTCAGAAATCTCAAGTCATTGCTTGCACTGACTTGCACAAAAGCCCAAGAAGATTCACTGCCATATTTTTGGTGGGATATTTGAAAAAATCTTAATTCAAAGTACAAGTCCCAGAGTTTGATATGATTCCATCTATATTTTACAATAATCTTCTGATTTCTGATTTTAGTGAGTTTTTTTTCACCATCTGAATACAGTAAGCAAGACACCAGCTTCTGCTGAAATAATTAAAGACAGCTTACGGTCAAATGTGCTCATTGATTACTCATAATTGACTCCAAATATTTTCTACATATCTAAGTTCACTAGACATTTTAATTTATCAAGAATCCACTTTAGTGTGTAGGCTTCATTCTACCACAGGTATCTCCTCAGAATATTTCGACAGGGCTGAGAAAGGAAAAGTACCAATACTGTTGCAAGACTATCCAACTGCTTTATTGCAGTTCGATTTATTTGTAGAAGATATTTACAAATGTTGGAGTGACTGAATAAAACTATTCCATGGCTAAAGCAACAGTTCCTCACAAAAATGTGGCTCCTGTAACTTGATCAAAGCCTAAGTAATGACACCTTTTCGTATATGGACAGAACTTCTTTGTGACATCTTGAGCTTCTTTAACTTTTCACATCTTCACTACTTCATCCTTCTTTAACTTTTTCATGCAATCATGATAATTACTTTTGGAATATCTTATTTGTAAATCTTATCTCTCAATGCTTGCACACTGGTAACTTGTATTCAAAGCATCAATTAATAAGCCAGTACCTTAAGAATCAGAGTGCAGAGTCCATGACAAGTTAGAATGTCACTACAGTGCAATTGCGTCTTACAAAGTTTCCATATATTCAGAAATGGAAACATATAATCTTCCCTGTAGTAATTGGTTTCTGGGTCTGAATCTAAGAATCATTTAAATTACAATATGATAATAATTTTTTTATCAGAAATTCTTATTTTTCATGTTTAAGTTCTAGTGGCATTTCCCTGGAAACACAATGATTTTAACAGCATCTTTTCAACACAGGAACATTCTCTTCCAGACAGAAAGTAATATATTCATGACATAAATAAGCACTTAAAATCACACCACAGAAAGATCACAGGAAAGCCTTCAGAGGTAAGCAATTCACTTCCATTTAAATATTGTACTTTCCCAATGCACACTAGCATTACAGCTATCAAAAATTCATCGGTCAAAACCTGGTGAAAAGAATTTCTACAAGATCTGAAAGCTTTTAAAACATTATTCACCATATATAAGTAGCTGCAGGAAGGGCCACTGCTCTGTCATTGCTAATGGCTGCAATAGAAATGATCCCAGGAGAAGGAAATGTTTGCTGTACACCGGTAACTTGCTGACTGTTGGTTAACTGGTTGTGTTAACTGGCGAGCAGATTCTCAAATTTTTTGATCTTTCACAGTAGTCACACTGGTATTGTGATCTGTGGCTAAAGCATCATTTTCCAGTAGATCAGGAACCAGGAGAGATGACTCAAGCGAATGGCACGAGTCAACAGATTTAAAAGGACATTGTCAAGGTTGATACTCATATTGTCACAGAATCAATTAGGCTGGGAAAAACCTCTGAGATCATCAAGTCCACCTTGTCAACTAGACCATGGCACGGAGTGCCACATCCAGTCTTTCCTTAAACACCTCCAGGGACAATGACTCCACCACCTCCCTGGGAAGCCTATTCCAATGTCTAATCACCCTTTCTGTGAAGAATTTCTTCCTGATGCCCTACCTAAACTTCCCTGGATGTACCTTAGGACTATGATCTCTCGTCCTGCCAATAATTGCCTGGAAGAAGAGGCTGACCCCCACCCAGGTAGTAGTTAGAGAGATAAGGTCACCCTGAGTCTCCTTTTCTCCAGGCTAAACAAACCCAGCTGCCTCAGCCACTCCTCATAGGACTTGTGCTCCAAACCATCTCCATTTCCCTTTTCTGGATACACTCCTGCATCTCAGTGTCCTTCCTGAATTGAGGGATCCAGAACTGAACACAGTATTCGAACACAAGTGGCCTCACCAGTGCCAGGTACAGGGGGACAATCCCTGCCCTGGTCCTGCTGGCCACACTATTGCTGACACAGGCCAGGATGCCATTGGCCTTCTTGGCCACCTGGGCACAGCCTGGCTCATGTTCAGCCACTGTCACCAGCACCCCCAGGCCCTTTTCCTATGGGTCACTTACCAGCCACTCAGCCCCCAGCCTGTGGCACTGCTTGGGGTTGTTGTGACCCAAGGGCAGGACCCAGCACTTTGCCTTGTTGAGTATCACACCACTGGTCTCCAGCCTAAACTGATCCCCTTGCAGAGCCTTCCAGCTCTCCAGCAGATCAACACTTCTGCCCAACTTAGTGTCACCTGTGAATTTACTGAGGGCACACTCACTCCCCTCATCCAGATCATCAGTGAAGATATTAAACAGGACACTGATCCCCAGGGAATGCCACCAGTGCCTGGATGCTGACTGGATGCACCACCACTCTCTGGGCCTGGCCGTCCAGCCCGGCCACCTTAAAACAATAAAGGATGCCCCTGTCCTTTTCCAGGACAGTGCTGTGGGAGACGGTGTCAAAGACATTGATGAAGACCAGGCAGACAACATCCACAGCCTCTTCCTCATTGTCGTTACAGTAGTGCTACGTCATAAGATGCTGTGTTTGCAAGAAATGTGATTCAGAAACAGTGATTTGACAAAAATGTATACAACCATAAGGCAGTGTATACCAAGTTGGAGAAAATTATGTATTGAAAAACATTTCCATATATAAGCTTCTTGCAGGAAAAATGTCTTTAAACAGCATTCAAGCAGTATAATACCATTCAGTAAGAATCTTTCCATACCTGTTGTTCTCTTTCTTTTAATTAAGATCAAAAGTCTTCTAAGCAGCCTTTGAATACTTTATGGAAATACTGAAGTTGCCTTAAAACACAGTGCTTTATAAAGAAAATAAGATATATGAGCTGCAGAAGGGATACAAAGGTTGTAAAGAGCTGCAACAATATCTGATTCAAGTTCACTTTTGTTAAACAGATCTTTTAAACATCAAAGGGCAGTGCTCATAAAGCACAAAGAGAACAGCTTAAAAATCCTGTCAGGGTTAAATGATGATCTTTAAGTCAACTGTTCTAGAATTCAACAGCCTTTATTACTGAATACTGTACCATCTTTTGGTAACGATGCTCTTAAATATTTTAAAATGGGTCTCACCAAGGTAAATGCAAGTTTAGAAATAGCAAAACACTGATAACAACAATTTCATTATATCACCCTTTCACTTTCTAGCTAGGCAGTATTATAGCTTAAAAAAGGAAAAAAAGGGAAAAAGGACTTATTCCCGGTGCCTTGGCTTCTTAAGGTTTGTCCCTAGCATCTTTTATAAAGACCATATGAAATGGATGAGCTGTTTCTAAATAGATGGATAAATATGGGCCATGACAATAGAGCTACAGCATTAGCCCTGCACAGATAGCTCAGGATGAACTGAGACCCCAGCCTGTGTTTGTGGGCCATTACATAACCTACAGATAAGCCATATAGAGCTTATCGTACCCTGTGACTAAATACAATCTTAACATCCTATCAGACAAATCAAGAGAATAAAAGTAGCTTGTACTGCTTTGTGAGCTGACAATAAATCAGTTCAGGAGAGCAGGGGACAAGGCTGACCAACAATGGCTCATAAGCCAGAATTTCTCTGATCAGGCAACCTCCTGCACGCGATTTGCTGCTCATGCCTCCCGGGACACTGCAATAACTGCATTATATAAGCACTGTAATACTCTTAAATCAACTGGAAATGGCCAGACACGGGGTGAAGTGTGTCTCCCGTGCCCCACTTCTCCCTCAGTGCTCGTAACTGATAGCAACTGAGATTTGTTAAGTGGGGGCCTGAACCGATGCCGTGCTGAAGTCACTAAGCAGCTCCCAGCTGCCAGGGAACCAAGTGTAGCTCCCCAGGGATCAGCCCTTGCTTCCTGCTGCCTCACCTCACACCAAACACAGGCAAAACGGTGTTCACAGTGCAACACACAAGAAAGAAATTTTATACAGGCACAGATATTGCAGGCAACAAAGATGCCATCTTTAAAACCTTCCTAACAATGCTGATGTGCTGCTCAACACCCTAAAAATAGACCAATGTGAGTCTTCAAGAACTGAGTTTAAAAGGTTTCAGCATAGTTGCTGTAACTCCTAGGAGGAGAGAACATTTTAATTAGTGCTACTGACACAGCCTCAACAGCATATTTGACTGTCTGGAGATGAGGATGCTGATAAACTCTCTACAGCAGAAATGCGTTTTAAGTACAGCTCAACGGGAATTGAACGACTTGTGCCTCTTAGAAAAACAATGGCAATTTTTTTCTGTTGTCAGCATCCCTGCTTGAGCCAGCCACAGAGTACAACTTTTTTTTGAAGGGATGAACAGAATGAATCAGCTCTGATCCAATAATGATGCCTCCTTCCTATCCTCTATCTCTGCATCATGTAAACCGACAATAAACCCAGACAGGGAGCCTACAGATCCATGATTAACCTAAACCATCTCACACCTTTAGTCACGGATGTTCCTCATTTAGTCACTCAACAGTCAGCCACAACAGTAATCACCATTTAAGCAGGAGTCAGAGCCAAGGTTTCTGTCTGAGACTGCAGTAAGTCTTCCTGTTTATATGCATACAAAATTAATTGACCACTTTACACTGAAAAAGTGGTATTTTCATTTCAAAATATAGCCTTGAATGTGGAGTTCATCCATTTATAGCCAGAAATGCATGGAGAGGCAAAGTATTGCAGTACTCCTTCTTCTTTAGTGAATCCTTGCAGGAACCAGTTTATCTGCAAATTCCCAAGTGCTTCTGCTTCCAATCTATCAATGGCAAGAAGGTCAGGGAATAGCAAGCATAAGCACCTGTAGATGTTTTCTCTGTATCCTGAAAATGCCATGTTTGAACGTCAAAGTGTTATTAACTTTCTATGCCTTTGCAAGAGTGTGAGGTTTGAATGGAAAATAATATAGAATAACACTTACACTGCTTATGTCACTGTTCCCCTGAGAGCCCCAACTCACATAGTTGTTCAAAGCACCAGCCACTCTTGTAGGCAGCTCCAGTCTACTGCAACATTATTATGTCTAGACAGACTTCTCAAAAAGTCTGACTTTTCTTCTCTTAGCATAGGGTGTTGTTTTCCTGCTAATCAGTACTTTTTCAGTGCCTCCTCAAGACTAGTGTCAGGAGAGTTCAAAGGAAAGATGGAACAGAGAAATACAAGACAGCAGTTCCTTCAGTGTCCTTCTTGTAGTGGACATTTTAAACATATCTGAATTGAAAAGGGATGTAAAATAAACAGTGTTCTGCTGGAAGAAAGGCAAAAAGTAGACTAAAGTCAAACTCCTCCACAGAGAAATTTTCCTTAGACTGAAATAAACAAATACAAGAGCTGAAAGTAAGTGAAGCTTCTTTGAGGGAGAGGTCACAGGGGAGCAATATACTCTGGGACACCAACACAAAGCACACTCTATTCTGGAAACCACATATCTTACGGGAGTGCCAGAACAGGCATCACTATTCCAATGTCAGTGATGTCTGCACAAGCAAGCAGAAAGGAAAGAACAGTGGAAGACTCGGTTTCCAAATCAGCAGTATTCTGGGGAAGCCTAGAAGAAATGTGACTTTGAAATGTCCCACAGACAGCGATTTTTGCCATAATGATGCAAATTTCAGGTCAGTGTTGGCTTTTCTGCTGAATATCTTTTGCTGTGATTTCTGAATTGTCAAAGCTCAAAATAAAAGGCTCATATTTTTATAATCTTGTCCACAAAGCCAACAAATCAATGTACTTCAATTTACTGTCTCATTTAAAAACTCCTGTGACAAATGTGGTAGCCTTTTTAGTGTTCTTCTACCTTTGGACTGCAATAAATCAGAGCTCATTTAACCCTTAGTTCACTGATAATTCCTCTACTTGGCATAACAACTACCCAAATCTCAAATATGCACAGTGACACTTAGGTATATGACTGAAATGTCAAGTGGACTTTTCTATATGCAGTAAAATTACAATGTCATTAGGATTTTTTTGATGCTGTTGAACATCCAAGACACCCTGCAAAGTATATCTATTTCTGTCTTACTTAGATATGCCATTCTTACGAAACATACGTATTTGAATCTGCCATCCAAATCTACTTTCTTCAGATTTCCTCTGTAGGCCTCCACATAGTGGAGCCTTGAAGAATGAACAACCCCTTTGACAGTGCTTGATTCTTCAGAGTACTCAAAAGAAGTTTAAAGTCATTTACCAGATTAAGTTGGATTGGACCTGTTGCAGAGTAAAACATGCAGTACAACAGTTACTGTGGCTTAGCTGTGCTGATAATGAGCATCACTGACTGTCTCAAAGCCTGATATGTGTCAGAACTTCAGCCATCATCATGTCCCAAAGGCACTCTCATCACACAAAACAAGACTGAAAGACCAATTGTTATTGGTGTAATTTGGACTGTACAGTCAAAAGGATTTGTCTATTACCACACATTACTCATTTCTTAACAAATTGTTTACTACCATTTCCTAAACTTACTTGTGTGAACATGAAGGGGATTATTGTGGTGTGTCAGAAGTTCCTATAAAGACCGCCTACCCATTTGGAAATGCATCAGCATTTTTCCTGCCTCAAACCAACTCCAAAAACATGCATTTTTTAATCCCAGCACTTGTCTTTAGAATGTCTGTGTTGACCTTTTAGTCAGTTTAGAATGGAAACACAAATTTTAAAGAGGTCTTTTTTCTGTTCCTATGAAAAAGCCATTATTTGTATGAAAGGACTTACTCAGTATCTCTTTTTTAGTAGAATTAAATCCCCAGTTTTCATATTTGCCCAACTAGAGAGCTTCCACATGAGATGCTGAGAAGGAGGATTACAAACACTCTTATTCGGTTTAAAATGCCAGTGAGGCTTCATTTACCAGCCTTGTCCACTAATCCTCACTGTTGTGCTCATCTTTAACCTCGTTTGTCTCCTGACAACAGTGTTTTCCAGAGTGATACTCCATGAAGTCTTCTCCTTCTTTTCTCCCAACAGTGATTCTGCTTCCACTTCCATCCCTGACAGTGAGGAGGTCACTCACTTGGACATCTGAACCAAAACTGGCCTTGCTGATGGCAGCAGCATGAAGACTTCAGGCTGATAAAGTTCTCTCTGCCATTGTGAAAGGAGAGACAGAATTTTTCAGCAGGTAAGCTCCTTTGCTCTTACAACACTACACCTCTACTTGCACACAAGCAGGCTCTATCATTGGAGGTTACTCTTGCTTTCAGAGCCTTTCACTTATAAATAACCTCTGCTACTCTAAGAAACTGAAGTTGCTTAAGAAAGAGCAGAAAATCAGAGAACCACTGGCTTGCAAACTGCTTCAAACACAAACTGACACTTCCATTCCCCAATCAAATTCTTATATGGACTTTATTCTACAACCTCAACATCTCATTGATAAACGTTGTAGTTTATCAATAATTGTCAAAAATTTTGTAAAAGTTTGTATCTCTCAACAAAACTGCTCCATTCTAAAGTTGGTGTTAAAATACAACTCCTGTATTATGTGCTTACATATTAGCAAGAACCAGCTCTACAGGACAAATCCAATGGCTCTGACGCCTTAGGTTTTATCTTTTCTAGTTTTCAAATCCTGTACTGCCTAGTGTGTAACTCTGATATTTCTTGTAGCCTGTTAATTTCTGCTCTCTCATGCTAGGTAGACATAACAAAGCCTCTCCGGGCCTGCTCTCCAAGGACACTCAGATTGTCCTGGGCCCAAAATGTGTAAAACAACATCTTAAGAAGGGGGCTAAACTTGGGGAAATTACATCATTAACTAAAGTTTTAATTGGAGAATTAAACCTGATATGCAAATGAACCAAACTTAAAAAAGTGTGAAGAACTCGTGACTCGGGGTCCATCTTGGGTGTAGCTTCTGGCTCCCCAGGGTGTCCCTCTGAAGGCCCTTCAAATAAATACCTACCTTTGTTCCCTTGCTCTTATCTGGTCTCTGTTTTTAGGTGGCCATCTCAGGCATCAGTTCCACCAGCAAAAAGAAGGAACACTGAATTTGGAACTTAACAGTGAACTTGTATTTCACATAGACATACAAAGAATACTTAATCTCCCATGCATATCTGTGCTTTAAATATATCACAAGACTAACAAGCTTTAACTATTGCTCAATTATCACTTAGTAGTGAAAGAAGATGTCATGAACCTTACAGTTTGACTTACCTTTTCCCTCAGAATCACAGACAGCTTTTCCTACCACAATCACAATAGCTGGCATCATCACTGGATATATTACTTCATGTCCTCACCAAATTTTGAAAGTATTTGGGTTTTCAATATTCTTTAACACATCTGAAGTAGCTTAAGAACCACATCCTTGAGAATTCAAGTTCAAAGAAAATCAATGTGCAGAATTTGAGTTACAAAAATAATCTATTTTCTTTCCCAAATTACATAAAACAGAAGTTCTATTATACATTATAATCAATCAATAATAAAAATTAGGATACTAAGAGCTTAAAATGCCTGCATGTTTTCTGTAGTTGGAATTAATTAAGCTACAAAAAGTGCCTATACATAAATGTTTGATACGTTATGTAGAAATATCTATGCCACATGCTTCTATTTACTTCAATGTTACATCTGTCTTCCTAGCCTTAAATCAAAACCTTAAACCTAGATGAAAAATCTGAAAGCATAACTAAATGTTGAAGAAAGTCCCACATTTTGTTAACTGCACAGTACCTGAAGACCAGGCCCTGCATACTCCAAGAACCTGAATATCTGTGCTGATCCCCATGACACTGGCAGACACCACACCCCTCAGCAGACTCCTGCAGCCTGGTCTTCCCCCCAGGGTACTCATTATGGCTTCAGGCTCTTTGGCCAGCATGTGTAACACTACATGACCAGATTCCTGTCCTCTGTCCTTCCTTTCTCACAGCCACCCATTCAGGCAGATCTATACTGCATACTTGCCCTAACACAGCTAAGTGTTGGCTGGGTCCTGACTTGACTCCTGATCTCCAGATCTCTCCCAAAAGAAGCCATTCACACAGAAGCAGCAAAGCAATTTTCTCTTCTACAGTTCATTTTACTTGTAAGAGCTTCATAATGGCTTTAATCTCAGCAAGTTTTTAATACACCAATCACAGTTATTTATCAGTGCCACATACTATTATGTCCATATTGGTACAGTGACCCTTCTTTTGCTAGAGCTTCCCTTTCCCTCTGTCACTAAACAACATCCCATAGGCAGAGCATCTGAGGCTGTCTGTCTCTCAGTGCAGAGAAAAATGCAATACTTTTGTTTTTATAAAACTACTTCACTGGGGTCAACATATCACCCAGCACAGGTGAGTCATCTCTGCAGTTTTAGACATGGGAAAACAATTCACAGAGTAGAACTAGAAGAGGTAAGATTTAATGCAAATTTTATAGAGGACTCAAGAAAAATTTATTTAACAGTCTTAAGAATTGACTAAAGAAATTGCATGCTCTGTTGTGAATATGAACAGTTAAAACATATTATATAATGGAGAGGATGTGATGTGTAGCACCCAATGAAAGCATTCATTATGCATGATTAATATGCTGTCTCTCACAGTAGCCTGCTGGACAAAATGTCCAGCATGCAGCTAGGAAAGTCTGTAACATGTTGGGTGAGAAATTGACTGATGGGTAGGGCTTACAGCAAATTGGGTCACATCAGACCAGCAGACAGTCACCAGTGGGCTTCATGGGGCTCAGTTTTAGGGCCAGTGCTTTTTAATGTTTTTATAAATTATCTGGACACAGAAATTGAAAGCATGTTAAGCGCTTTGCTGATGTTACCAAAACAGGAAAAGCTGTAAACTTCCCCAGAGGTAGAAAGGCCGCTCTACAGAGAGATATGGATAAAACTAGAGAGGTGGGCAATCACCGACTATATGAAATTGAACAAGAGCAAGTGCTGGATTTTCTACCTGTGATGCAGTAATCCAGGTTGTGTGCACCAGTTGGAGGACAAGAGCCTGGAAAGCAGCCCATGGAAAGACAAGAGGGAGTTTGGATTGATGGCAAGTTGAATATGAGGCACCAGTGCCCTGCCAGCCAGGAGGGCAGCTGTGTTCTGGGGTCCCTCAGGCACAGCATCATCAGCTGTCAGCAAGAGAAATGATCATCCCTCTTTACTCTGTGCTGGTGCAGCCTCACATCAGGTTCGGTATGCCATTTTGGGAGCTCAGTTCAAGAAGGACATCAAACTACTAGAGCGTGTCCAGAGGAGGGTGACCAAAGGGGTGAAAGACCTTCAGAGAAAGACTTACAAAGAGCAGCTGACATCACTTGTTGGGAAGGTCATTATCCCAACACAAACACTGGGAAGAAAAGGCCATATATCACACTTAGTCTACAGAGGAATTCGCTTTATTGATTATGAAATGTTGGTGGTTCTTTTACTTTGGAATCTTGCAATTTTATTTACTATTTTCATAAAAGATCCAGAACTTGGGGGCGAACAATTTACTTGAAAATACCTACCTCATGGAGTTTTAAACTAGACATTTGGGCCCTGCACTTCTTGAAAGGTTTGGAATCATAAACACAAAAAGTTTCAAATCAAGAACAATGCAAACTCAGTTCAGTTTATTTTTTTAAATCATATTTTTAATTCAGCCTCTGAGTATCATAACGGCCCACCTCATGATTTTTAAATGTTCATGGCTGACTACACTATACATCAAAATAGAACTGCTTGTCTCATTAAACTACCATAATTAGCTACTAGGATATAAAACATAAAATATTAATTTCCACTTCAGAAGCCACTTTCATCCCTTGCTTTGAAAGCTCAATCTTAAGTTTGCTACAAAAAGCTTGCTGATCTCCTTTCTGCTTGTATCCACATCTGCTCTTTTGTTCATGTTTGCAGCACGCATATATACAATAGATGCACCATTTTCATTCTGCACTGGTCAGATGGTAACAACAGCTAGCCATTTTCTCTGACGTACCACTTCACCTAAAGAGGAACTTCAGAGTACCAGAGGTAGTGTGTCTATATCTAAATATTTCCTATGCTGATATATAAATAAAATGGACATGTACACAAAATTATGTACCTCCTTTGTCTTGAGTATTACATTCACATCCCTAATGGCTGGGATTGCTTGATACATAATCATATACAGATATGTGAATAGGGATGCACCACAGTAATTTCACTGCTAGTTCCACAAGGACAAGTAAACCAGAAGAACGTGAAATGAAAAACGCTTGCATGTCTACGGGGAGAGTCTAATTGGATTCAAGAATCTCAAATTCATCTCCAAGTGCAGAGAAGCAGCGACTGACTCACAGGCCTTTCTACAGAGAATGAGTACGTGAAATTAGCAGGAAAAATTCAGGTTATGTGGGCAGAAGAAATGCTATAAACCCAAATACATTTGTAGTGTAAAAACGCAAGTACAAGAACTGTATTTTTATAGCTCCTAAGAGCTTCATAGTTCCTGAGAGAGGATGAGGACCAGAAGAGGGGAAGAGTAATTGCCACACAGACATCACCCCAGAAGCAGACAACTACTAAGATGTCTGAACACAGGCAAAGCTGGGTTAGTCTCAGAGGGACAGCTACTTTTCATGATGTCACTCAAGAAGTCAAGATATAAAACTGTGCATACCAAGTTAGTGTATCTATATGTTCAGTCTGAAGGAAGGGTATAAAGAAAGTGTCTGTCACAGTCTAGTTTTGTCCTCACAGCAGCAAGGACACAGGTAGAAGGCTGGGTGTATATGTAGGATGCCACTGGGATACACCAATCTTTACTATTATTTGCAGCATCACCTATAGCACTGAAGGCAAAGCAATCTCTGTGTTGTTACTTAGCACGCAATCGTGGACCTCTGCAGCGTGCAACTCCATTGAACACTCCACTGAAAAAATACAACACAGGTTGTTCAGGTTTTGGTGTACTCCTTGGACAATTCTGTGTGACTGATTAGTTTCATGTTAAAGGATGAAGATCACTTGTAATGCTGCTCAGTTATGTCATTAGGTCTTATGGGAAGAAAAGTTGTAACAGCCCTAGAAACACAAATAAACAGAAGGAACAGAGCTCTCACAAAGGCTATTTGCACAAGTACGGATAAGCATCCTTTCTGCAGCATGACAGTAAAGTACACCAATGATGACATTTGCTTTAGGAAGATTTAAAGGAAAAAAACAAACTATCCACTTTACATGACTGCTCTCTGTAACAAAGAGCGCTTTCTGAAAACTTCAAAAGTCCACGCAGCCTTGAAAGTTTTGCCATGCACATGCCCCTACCATGCAGGACTGAGGAGATCACAATGACTCTACAGAACCAGACAGACATATAATGGCATGAGCAAAGCTCTGATTAAATAGGGGGTACACCAAAGAGTTTAAATATAGAATGGCTCTCAGCCACATATATTACCAAAACTATAATTTCCGTGATTAATTAAAGTATTATTCATGAGAAATGGTATTTATTACAATCTAACAAGTTTTTGTGTGAACTTTGGGAAAGTGTAGCCAAAGAGCCCAAATTTTAGAAAGATAATTAATTGTGATCAACTCATTCTCCTTGCTGAAAATTTACCTTTCCAAATACACTGTCTTCATTTAAATCTTCAATTCTACAGAGAAATTAAATATATGGCCTTAAAAATAGCATAAATGTACAGGATGTCCCCATCTTTCTCCTACCACACACAAAAATAGGATGCAGTGCAAATAAAGAATTTGAAGGCAATTAAAATTCATGGGACATGGCTCTGATGAAGTACACTGCTTTACTGGAAGTATCTGGGAAGATAAGCCTCCAAAGACCAGGAGGCATCATGTTCTTGACTCTTCAGAGGGATGCAGAATCCAGGGTCTTCCCATACTCACCTAAAATGTTTCAGTTCCTATAACGAGTTTGCCTGCTGAGTGTAGATTAAATTCATCAGATCTTCCAGTCCCATTGATTACTTGATCAGCAGCAAAACCAAAGCTGTCAAGTCAAGGAGAAATCACAGGTCTATCTTTGTCTGAAAAGCGTGGTTTTAAAACAACATATTTCAAATCACTGACAAGAAACAGGTATGGCACTGCCATTACTCACTAGCCCTGTACACTTGGGTAAGTCAGCAAGTCAGAATTACACAGCATGTATCTTCAGCAAGACCACCATGAGTGAAGATCATACACCACTCTAGTCATTGGGTTCTGGTTGCCTGAGAAGAATGGCTCAGATCAGCCAAATACAAAGAAATACAAAGGAAAAAAAAAAAGCAGGATGAATAGATATTTGCCTTCAGGGCCACATTTACAATAGCCACCCTCCTTGGCATACCCAGAGATCACGAATTCACAGTTTCCTCACAAGTTTGCAGCTGCTTTTCCATTGTCACAACTTTTGCATACTGGTGAGACAAAAGTGATGCAAAGCAGGGAGAGGAATCCTGAGCAGAGCTTACACTGCCAGTTTGGATCCCTTTGTTACTACAACTATCTACTGCCTAGCTTATATCTGGGTGCACAGAAATAAAGTAGTTAAGGATCCTTCACTTCCTGGGCCAACTATGGCAGACATCAAAACTCACGATGGAGCACAGAAGCGGTTCCTCACCAGCCTCCTGGTCTGCATTATTCAAACTTTGGAGATGTGAATAACCTGTGAGATGTGAACAATCTGAGACGTGAACCCTGCTGTAGCAGGGTACCCAGTACCTCAGATTTCCTGAAGGTGACACTCCTAGATGGCAAGATAGCAGCGCTACCAAGACCACCAGAGACCACAGGGAGTATTTCAGGAGTTTCATCCTGGCCTCTTGGTATTTCATGTCTCTTTAAAGTCCCACGTAGGCCTGTGCCTCAGAAAACACAATCTAGTTCTTTAAAATGAGAGGAAGGTAAAGACACCTGCTCTGCCACATCTGTTCACTATTACACCATTTCCTAAAATAAAGCCCTCTTGGTCCATAAATCTACATGATTTCTTCTCTGTGTGGATGATGTTACTTTTCTTCTTGTGTCTACCTACCCCCTTGCTTGCAAAGGAAGTTAGTAGTAGCCAAGCAATTTACTAAATTTAAAACTCAAGTCAACAATCAGCTGAACAGAAAGATCTTCACAGCTGTCTGAAAAAAATTTAAAATTATCTCATGACATAGAATAGCCCATCTGGAACGGGATTATTTCCTGCAATTTTCACAAGCCTTTTGCACTGTGTGACTTTCCAACATAGACAGTGCCTCAGAAGTTCAGGTCGGCTGCTATATCACTGAATCTGAAAGAAAGCAAGAGGGAGGGGCACAATCATACACTGTCAAAGATCTGGCACACACTTTAAACTGGAACAGCTCTCAAAGGAGGTAAACTTTAAGAAGACAAAATGTCTCAGAGGAATTACTGATGGTTCTTTCCAATGCCAGTAATTTGCCTGCTGTTATGTGTTGTTTCCCCCTAAAAACTCTTAAGTCTCATAAACGTGGTTATAACAAAACCACGGGTTTTGCTCTTGCATTACTGATTTTAAAACATCTGGATTCTGTAACATCTCCTTAACATTTGGGATTATATGCTGCTAAAAAACTATTAATAATGATAACAATAAAAAAGCTTAGATGACCTTTGAATGCTTAAGATAAAGGAGCAAAAATACCTAGATCTGCAGAATTTAGTATGCAGAATGTTTTCTTGCTGCTGATTAAAGGCATATACCATATGCCATATACCATATGCCATCATATTAGTGAATGTCTCGTGTCAACAACCGGGTCACCTCCATTGTACATTTGTATCAAGTCTCCTTTGGAAACAAAATACTGGTAAAATTTTTGTAAATCTTGATTATGCACTGCTTGCTTGCAAAACTTTTGATAATACATAAATGCTTTCTGCTTTCATGAACTGATTTAACCACCTTTTAAAATATTACATTCAAAAATTAAGAGCTATCCTACACTGTTTTATAATTAAGAGCAGTTGTTAATGACAGGACTCCTGCCGCTTAAAAACAAACAAGGTATCAGAACAAAACCCACCCTTTCCAGCCTGCCAAACAAATACTATATTTCAGTAGAGCCAAGGAGTCACAATCATAGAAACAAAGAATTAATTGCTTAAGTCTCATCTCCCTCACCCTGACCTGCTGCAGAGAAAACTAGGCCCACAAACTCTGCCAGAAATTCCTCATATGTTGAAAGATGGCACAGAAAAAGAGCAAAAAGTCACTTTTTCTGCCCTCCTGGTCACTTTGCAGCAGAGATGTGGGAAGAGGAGGGCACTGAAGAGCTTTCCTTGTTGGCACAGGCTCAGGAGGGTTGTGGCAGGAAACCAAGTACCTGTAAATATACTTTAATTTATCTTTTCCCCCTGCCACTTCCACATGTCCCTGAGATTTCTTGTCAGACACTTAGGTTTATCTGTGATATGACAGGACAGACTTCCTATACCTTTCTCTCAAGTCTTCCCTGTAGCTTAGCACAGGGCACCAGAAATGACTACTACTTTCTTCTTCAATGTATAGAAAGTAACCTCCAAGGCAAGCCCATGAAAGCAAAAACAGGGCCACAGCATTTTAAAGTGCTCTCATCTCTCACCTGGGAATACTAAGGAGCAAATTGGCATTATCTCATCCATGCTTATTAATGCTGCTAAGCTTCAATATTTCACATCTTAAACCTATAACCACAAACCCAGTCACTCTCAAGGGCAACAGTGGAGACTTTAGGGCAGGAAATGGACATACCAGATGACTTCTGATAGCAATACAGCCATGGTGTGCTATGATACCATGACTACATGCATGATGTTGCAATAGAGAATAGGAAAAAAGAAATATTCATCACATGCTCTTTTGTTAAGAGCAGTGCTAATAAAATTGCTAAAACACAGCATACAAAGACAATACCTGATCCCACTCTCCCCTCTTCCTGTAGCTCTCTGCTACCTGCTCCTTCACATGCTTCAAAAGCCTGAAGTTTCTAGACTTGAGCCCTCTGGCTCAGCCATCCACAAGGCTGTTACTTATACTCCTGATCTGGTCTTCATTCTTTAACAAACAGCCTATTTGACAGCCGTGGCTTCTCCCTCAGCTGCTTAATTTACCTTCCCGACTTCAATTTTATTGCAAGAAAATTAATATAGCATTTAAAGGAAATACAATTTACTGTAACAACAACTTCCAAAGGTTTAAAAGAAATATCAGGAGGAAATCAGGAAAAAAAAGTCTACAGCAGTCAATCTGTTTGTAGGTCAAGAAGTTTCCCTGGGCACACATGTAGTTAATCTGCAAACAGAAATGAGAAGAAGATGGAACTAGAATAGGCTGTTTTATTGCAGCTTCATTAAATTTTCAAATCTCTCTTGCTCCAATGTGCTGTGTAAGAAAAGAGAGAAAGAGTCTTTCACAAGGAACAAGATATAACAGTACCATGTCTGTATGTCTCTAGAGAAGCTTTTAAATCTGCTCAGGAAGACTGCCTGCATTTTATAAAAGTTGGTAGAAATCCCATATAGCTGTTTTTAATACATGATTTGGGAAATGGTCTTGTTCTTAAAATGAGAGGAGTAAATCAGCAAGTACCCTATCAGCCCAAAATAAATGAGTGTAAGGCCAGCCCTTGGGCACCCTGTGAATTTTCTCCTATAGTCTGGTAGACATTTTCAAATAGAAGTCCATCCACAATCCAATTTGTTTTTATCTCAGGAATTTATTTTATTATTAGAACAGATTCTGCAGTGGAACCAGTAGGTCCCAGTCAGAAACTCAACCCAAGCATGCTCGGCTCCTTTCTTGGCCAGTACATTTAGGATGTACAAGAAAGCCAAACCCCAGCTTCTGCCATCGAGGTTCTCTAGACCTCAAGCACCACAACCGCACACATGTCCAGAGACTTACGTTGCTCTGAGGAAGGAGAATATATATGATTTAGTCACTTGTGATGATGCCTTAGGTTTTAACTTTTATATTTTTCAAATCCTGTACTGCCCAGTGTGTAACTGAAGTTTCATGTGGCCTGTTAACTACTGTTCTCTCATGCTGGTTAGACATAACAAACCTCTCTAGGTTTGCTCTTCAAGGACACCTCAACTGTCCCAGGCCCCAAAATGTGTAAACTAAAAGCCTTTGAAGAGGAGGGGCAAACTTGGGGTAATTACATCATTAACCAAAGTTAACCAAAGTTATAATTGGAGAATTAACCCTGATACGAAAATGGACCAAACTTATAGAAGTGTGAAGAACCCATGACCCAAGGTCCATCTTGGATGTAGCCTTTGGCCTGCCCAGGGTGTACCTCTGAAGGCCCTTGAAACAACTACCTTTTATTCTCTTATTTTGGTCCAGCCTCTGTTTTTAGGTAGCCACTTCCAGGCATCAGTGGCACGCACTAAACAGCACAGAGCAGAAGGATAGCTCCTTTTCTACAGATACACTGAAATGCATCTTAAGAGTCTGCAGCAATGCTTTCTCAAGTTAAAGAAGGGGGGTCTTCCCCCTCCTTCGGGGTTATGGAGAAGTAAGACACACTGGGACAATCTTGCCTTTCATCCTAAAAATCTATACCTCTGCATAGCCAGTACCTCTTACTGCTGGGGCCTGAGGTGCTGTCAGTGACTGAAAGTACCCAGCCTCCACAGCCTGGCTGGGTACTTTCAGTCACTGACAGCACCTCAGGCCCCAGCACGCCGCGGCGCTGCAGGGATCCCAGGAATACGCCAGTCCAGAGCTCAGCTTCTGCCTGGGAGAGTTTTGAGCGTCACCGAACTGTGTGAATGAGTCACGGATTTGATGCAGGGACTTTTCTGATCAAAACCTAGCAGAACCTTTGGCAGCCAGTGCTGGGGAAACTTTCCACACACAAAACATAAAGGCTCTGTCAGTCTACTCAGAACAGCAAACTCTCCCTAGGGAAAGGAAAAAGCACTAAGTCATGGAGAGTTTATTTTTCAGTGGCCGTCCAGCAATTTTTGTTAAAAGACTATCCTGAAATCAGAGCAGCAAAAGAGTATTGCCTTTGCCTTATTCTTTCTCCCTGTGAGACAGGAAACCTGCAACAGCTGGGGTTGTCATCTTAGAAACAATGGTGTCTTTTTCCCTTGTTAATCACATTCGATTCCACCTATACTGACACCATTAAATTCATGATGACCTCGTTAACCCATTGGTGCTACTTAAGCCGTATGTGTTTTGGGAACAGTCATCTTTTCTCCC
The DNA here is from genome assembly GCA_013397865.1 of Struthidea cinerea. Lineage (NCBI taxonomy): Eukaryota > Metazoa > Chordata > Aves > Passeriformes > Corcoracidae > Struthidea > Struthidea cinerea. The sequence goes on along the minus strand of VZTI01005829.1, from coordinate 255,408 downwards.
GGGCTGGAACAACACACATTATCACTGTGTCCAGATCAGGAGCTGGAATCCTGGAAATAGCAGGCTAATGAAGCAGGAAATAGCAAGTGCTAGCTTAATTCACTAACATTTGCCATTCCTTCTCCCTCTCGCCAGTCACCCATACATACCAGAGAAGAGAATTTGCATCTGCTCAGTTTTCAAGGATTCCTGTTGTGGACCTCTCCAGTCTTTCATCCTCACTCATCTTCCTTTCTAGTATTTTACTCCCACCCAAGTCTACCGTTACATAAAAAAGCAGGATACATTCCAGAAGCTGTAGAGCTTTTGTTACTATATTTCAAGTGTTACAGATTTTTGTCAGACACTTTACTTCCTAAAACATGCCAATTCAGACCTTTGAAAAGTCACAGGACCCAAATCACCCTGACTTACATATTTTGAATCACAATATTGCAAAACAAAGGAAAAAAAATTATTTACCTTTTGATGTTTTATATGTTTTGATATTTTATATATTTTTGGCTCTTACTCTCTCTAGAAATGATGCCAGGATGATTTTTTGCCTTTTCTTTTAAACCCCTGTTATGCCTTTTTACAACTTCTGTATTCTTTAGTGCTTTTTGCCTACATTCTTGGACTTGTTTGTTAAGCCAGGAGACTAAACATTTTAGAGGTTTCGTAGTTAGGGAGCAATATGCCTCAGACTCCAAGGTCCTCTCCAGAACACATTTCGTAAACTAAGATAGAAACATCCAGAGGAAGGTTCCTTGGGAATGGGGGCTCACTCAAGCCTCCCATTGGGGAATTTTTGATAGATATGCTAATTAGTAAGACCTATAATGATATACCAGATCTTTTGGGGGGGAATTTTTGCGGTGCGCACTGAGGTGCATTCGACCTGGACGTAGTGCACTCAAGGATCCTTAAAATAAATACCAAGGTAAAATCCCTTTTTCCCTTCTAACCATGTTTGAATCTTGATTTTAAGACCAGGAAAAGGCATCAGTTGCTGGTGACCATGAAAATCCCATTCCTACCATGCAAAGTTTAACTTTTGTTCCTATATGCCTTTTTTGCAGCAGCTTACATAGGAAATAAGACAAAATAGAAAAAGCCCGAGAGAGGAAAGCAAATTTTTCTGCATTAAAAAGCTAAAGATTTATTTCATTTATCTAAGCTTACCTCAGCTTTCAGCAATTACATTTCCTGTGCTTCAAAAACTCATATTTTACCTGTCTATACTTATGGCATTCTAGAAGAAAGGCATATTATGTTTACTGCTTGCAATAGTCATATCCACATCTGACAGAGGTGAATTTGTCTCATATTTGGCAATATGTTTTTCAGCAATTTTGTGAAAAAGGAAGACTCCCTGCCAGCCTCAGAATACTATGTTCATATTTAAAACCCAAATTTAGAATGTAAATAATAACGTAAGATTCAACCATTCTTCCTGAAAGACAAATTTCCATTTTTTAGTACTAGTGAAAGGCTCCTTGGATGATGGAGTCTAACCAGTAAACATGCACTTGTGGTTATTTGGCACATTAAGGCACATTTCCATATTCAAACATTTTGGTTCCTAAAAATGTTTGCATTTGGTTGGAACATTCTGCAAGCCTCAGCTGTTTTAAAAGTTCTTAATTCCTTTCATAACAGTAGAAGATAAAACCAAATTCCATCCTTTCCTGACCAGTGCAAGAAATGGGATGAAGCAACCAACAGAAGACTCAATTAGGACCTGTTCCTAAGTACTGAGACCACTTCCACTGAAGCAAAACACAGTTTTAGCTAACTGTGTTTGGATGACAAAGATAACATTCCTAGAGAAAAACAAATCAAGCTGGTGAATTAGTAGAGAAAAATACACTAACTGGTCACCTCTAATGCCTTAGCCAGTTCCAAGCAAACACTTTCTTCGCAGTGGAAGTGTGGGTCTTAGTCTGATGCCCTCAGCTCCCTTTTCAAGAAAAGCCAGTTAAGTTGAAAAGCTGTTCTTCTACAAGCAGAAAGAAGCCCATGCATTGCAGACTTATACTTGTAAAATTGCAGCACTTCCAATTCAGCCCTTCGATTATGTGCCATAACTTTCCAAGACAGACAAGCTCTAAGTGACTCATCTGGAAAGGCAAACACGATTTATTTTTGACTTTTGTACCTTATGAATTATTAACTGGTTCGCTGCATCTAGATTGATTTTGCATGAAAAGGAATTTCTGGCACATACCTTAAAGCTGAAAAGTGTACAGATTGGAAAAGAACTCAGCAAAAATATCTGTCTAGTGATGCTTAAAAGAGCAAGTCCTATTAGTCTACTGAAAGTCATAAAAGACAAAATCAACAATAATTTGCAGGACATTTTTCTTTCCAGAGGAAAAAAACCCCAGCTTTCATTTCCAATGAAACATGTTCTCCTACCACTCTGTTTCACTATAGTTGCACTCTTTCCCATAGAAGCAAAACAGAGGTGATGTCTAGTGCTTAAGGACACTTTAAGTTGAAAGATAAATACTATGGTTGTTGTTTCTGCACAACAGTCACCAAATTTCATAACACAAAGGTGAAAAGCAAGCCCTATATCAAAATGTTTAGATAAACTATTTTCACATTTAAAGACCTTTTGCAGCCAATAGAAACTGGAATTTAGGCAATCAAAAAGAGTAACAATTGATATATAAATAACACAAGTAATTGAAAACACCAAACTGAAATCCACAAAAACTATGACTGAGGCAGAGGGGAATGTAAACATTTTAACAGTGTGAAGTGCTCTGCTGCCATGGAATTGAGGGGGAAAAGACAGGGAAAGCCAATATTTTTCTCTATTTTAGAATTCCTGCTTATAAAGGATTCAGCATAGTATTCCCTTTTGACAGTAATAACAAATCCAAGGAACACAGGACCAGAACACAGCCTGACGAAAACTACATCAGTGCTGATAAGGATCCCAACTAATGGCCCCTATCTGTTCTGAAATAGATATGCATTCAGTTCTCCAGCCCTCCCCCAGTAAGAGGCGCAATAGCCAAATGAGTGGTTGAATTTCTTGTGCTTTCAGAAGGTCCTCTGGCATCACACCAAACCACAAGGTTATACTGCTGCTGCCTCAGCAGCATCTTTGCTGGGATCAAATAACACTCCCTTTCTGTGGAGGAATGATGATGGGCAAAGAAGGTGAGAGTAAACTGCTGCACTCAGTGTGAACCATATGATGCTGCAACAATTACATCAGTCCAATTTCAGCCTACAGAATGAAAAAAAATTTGCAAGATGTTTATCCATCATGGACACAAGAACATCATCACTATTGCATCAAGTGCAACTACACACCCATGAATCATTCTGTCCAGGTCCATCACAGTGATTTCCATCTACAGACAAATTGAAAATATGCTTAATTTCAAACAACCACTTTGAATTTTTCATTTTCTACCGTGCAGGTCTGTAGAGCCTCCATAAAGGGAAAGCTTATGAAAAATGTAAGCACAGTAAATAGCAATTTCTCTCCTTTTTCTCCACTTTGGGAGAAAAAAAATAATTAACTCCTAGCACTTCTATGACAGATTGGATGGATTCCTGTGGTGTGCTATAACCTCAGATTATAAAAAAGCTACTATTGGGTCTCCAAGATTAAGTGCAGGATTAGATAGCACTGAAAGCAAGGCAATTCTGCTGTGGCAAACATCATCACAATAATGTAGCTCGATTTTCAAACATCATCACATGCTGTAGCTCGATTTTCTTTCGTCTGATTATCTCCATATATTTAAGAAAGGATAAGCACCACCATTGTCCATCAGCGGCCAACACATGAGAAGAAATTGAGAATCAGAGTCACAGAAGTTTCTGGAAAGCAGCACAAGGAAGACCTTTAAGTTCTAAGAGAATAGGTTTGGAGAATGTTTTGGCTGTCCCTTAACATACCACAGACTTTCACTGATAAGAGGGCCATGAGTCTGCTTCATCAGGGCACTTCCCACTAAAGGCTGTCCACACAGTTTGTCTTCAGATGTATGCACAGAGCGGCAGCAGCTCCTTGGGGCCCCCAAAGCAGATTTCAACTCTGTCACTCTTGCTGATGTTTTCAAAGCCAAAGACTTCACTGGCTCACTACTAGGTCATGACAGCCAGTGTTCAAGCTCCTCAACCCTCCATCCTTCACAAGAAATATGTCAGACCAACCCAGGCACCTCCCTTACATTTGCAAGCAACAGCTACGTAAAACTACAGCATCTTCCGCACAGTAACCTCTGCAAAATCTTCAATTGAAACTGGTTATGCTGCTTCAGTACTTTCATGAAGCATGCTGTCTATCAGTATGTTAGTGGTGAGGCCACATTTAAAACTTAATGACAGCTTTGCATGAGTGACCAAGAGCAGCTAGTTCTTCCTCACTATGTAATAATTCCAGTTAAGGTGAAAGTCAAGATATGAAACAAAAATCTGGTGCAGGCTGTGTTTTGAGCACAGCATCCACAGGTATTCTTTGCCTCCAGAGATAACTGGGAGAAAATTTAGAGATGAGTGTCATTCAGTGCTCCAGCTTTTATATACATACATAAAAATGGAAAGTGTATCTATCAGTTGTAAAGATACTACAGTAATACATGTCTGAGAAATCTTAAAAAAAAAAAAAAAAAGCTATGATCTTTTTAGTACACAAAGCAGGAGTTTCTCCAATCAGGTTTAGAAAGAGAGTTTGAAACTGGTGCAGACTGTTTAAGCCATCAACAACTCAGAAGGGTTACACAGTATCCAACTAAAGGGCAATTTAGATCAGTCAATTTTTCACCCTTTCAATTATGTAATATCAATAAAAGGACGCATGGGAATGATGCCAAATGTGAATAATGTATCTGACAATCAAGCTAGAGTGCACAAACAGAAGGAATTTCCCTACCTGCTGTGGAAATAATCCTCTCTGCAGCTAAGTAAGTAATTTTTCTAAAAATAGTCTTTATTTCCAGATCAGAAATTTGCTCCCTTTCCTTGATCTCAAAAAGTAGTGCTCCACACTGAGAGAAACGAACAGACTGCCAGTGGTGCATGCCTCTCAGACGGAGGTTTCTAGCAGCCTGTTTGGGAACCATCCTCAGAGCCACACCACCCTGCAAATGGCTCTCCTTCGGCTTTCCTCAGACTGCTCACAAGTTCCCACACCACATGAGAAAGGAGCTTATTAAGTTCCACATAAGCGACAGACACACGGTGCAGCATTTGCACTAAGAAAAATGTAACATTGCCCACTTTCCCAGACCAGCTCCCATAACTACCTTTACAGATACAGGAACTGACCATTATTTGGTCGGTGAGGTTATGAGGAAACATGGAAGGAGAGAAGCAGACCCAGTGTGAGTCCAGCTTCAACCACAGTCAGCTGGAAAAGACAGGTGACATCCTATCACTGGAAAAGCACACACAGCTCCCACTCAGCATTGCAGGACAGTTGGGAACATTATGAATACAGAGTGTGCTAGAGATTAACGAAAATATTGGTATCAACACAGAACAGTAAAAATTGTTTAGTTGCAGTTTGTTTAGTAAGTGGATTGCTTCATAAATTCCGGTGAAAAACGTTTTACATACTTCTGACCAAGGAATTAAAAAACCATTCAGATAGATGAACCCTAATATTCTGTCTTTTTTTTTTTTGCAAGAGAACCTTGTGTAGACAGGCTGTGAATCAACACAGAATCCCTGTGAAGTGCACAGAATTTTCTGGACAATAGCATAGCAAGGCAGGAGTCTCATCTGCTTCTTATTAACCACCACAGTCATTCTCTTACTGTGCCATTCACAGGTTACCTTGTTACAGACAGAAACACAGTACTTCCCACCTAAAGTCACGGCATCTAACGATCTACTGACAATGATGGGTGGAGTGGAATTTCTTCAGATTGTTTCTTTCAATATCAAACATTTTTCTCTATAAAACTGTATAAACTGGTTAATTTGGTTTTCGTGTTGAGACAAATTTAATCACCTTGCATCATAAAAGCAGAATACAGTGGTAGAAAATAAACTGTATTACAGGCTTTTGGTTCAAATCACCACATTCATACTGCTATTTAAATGTCAGTCACACTTATTCAGCTGCTTCCAATGGACCATCAGATGTGGCCATTCCCAGAATTTTTGTTAATCTCTTTCCCTATGAAATTATTACTGTCTGAAAGCTTAGTTTTGACTGTGCCTCTCAAGAGCCATATTATGCAATGAATGCAGTCATGTGGAAACAAAGCTCATGCTATTTTAAAACAAGTCTGTTTAAATGCCCCAGACTGTCAAATCTGTATCACCCAAAGTGATTGCGGTAGTTTAAAACTGTACATGAATCTGTAGGAAGCAATATTCTCTTGGTCACACTGGCATAGTAATACTGGCAAAGGAGTCTGCATGCCTAAAGAAAAAGGGATAATTTGGTGGCACAGCACTTTTGTCGCCCATTTCTGGAAAAACACTCTTTATCTCAATCTTCCTAGCTTCAGGATGTATGATAGATTTGCAACAGCACATTAGGATTCAAATGGGGTTATTTCTCCTTCTTAGGTGCTTTGTGGGCATTAGAAGTAAATGAACAACCTAACCTGCTCCATACCAGTCAGTCTAATACCTCGCAATTCTGTATTAATGTCTGAGGCTTCCAGACTCACCCTGCTTTTACAAACTCAGGAGATTTCTCTAAACTTTAGTTCTCTGCTGCACAGAGGTAAACCCATTAGTTTTGCTGAAAGGCAAAAAGGTGAACACTCGACTCATTCCAGAAGGTGCAAAGTATCCCCTTGCTTTTCAATGACTCACTGCTGTTGCAGTTGGTCCACGAAATTTGACAGGCATTAAGTTCTTCAGCATGGCTTCTAAGCTGGCAGTACTTCATGCAGGTTAGTTTGACATTTTACAAGTCAGAAAACAATAAATTACATTTTATTTAATGTTTGCATTGTATAAAACAATCCAGATGTGTTCTTGATATGACTTAGGACTCTATTAAAACAGCACAACATATATATAAACATGAGTAAGAACCAAATCAGTAATTTAGAATTTTTAAAACTTCCTATTTTTCTGGTCCTGTCCGGAGAGCTCCATTCATGCCAGCAATGTCAATCTGTATTTCACCTGGGGTTTAATCGCTAGTCTAAAGGATTACTCCCTACAGCAAGGTCAGCACAACTACATCGCGGATTTCTCACTCATAATGCAAACAAGTCAATAAACAGATCTGTCTTCAACATACTTGTCATTCTCATACATGAATGTGTCTTCACAGCCTGCATGAAAACAAACTGTGAAAGTAAGGGCTGGGGACAAAAATCCCTGGGTCATCAGATGTCAGGCTGCTAAATCTGGCATCAGAGACTTAATATTTTGGTTCCAGACAGCTCTTCATTCCTTCTAAATGACAGTACTGCTGACAATCAGTGTGAGAGTGTCATCTGAAGGACAAAACAGCATGCACAGACCTTTCACACCATGCTCCCTCAAAAAATGATGTTTACCTCTGCTGCTGCGGATGCATTCTCATTAACTTACAATAATGGAGAACTGAGACTTCTAGTACTAAAAAGTGAACTTCAGCTTGCCTGCTTCTTAAACATGGATCGCACAGACACTGAAATTCTTATTTTCAGTACCAGAATTCATTGCAGTGATGATGATTCCTGGGCTTCTCATAGCACCATAGACAGCAGGGGAAGAAACAACAAAGTAGCAGCAGCAGATGGGCGCTGCCGGTTGGGCTCAGGCACCCTTACCTGCTCCTTGCGGCATCTGTTTGAGTGCAGCCGTTTTCTTGTGAGGTTTATTTTACCAATGATGCAGCACAATGTGGCATGACAGGTGAGACACAGTGTTATTCAATGCCTGCATGCACCCAGGCAGGACTTGACATAACCCATTGCATTCAGAGTTACAATGTGTACTGGTGAAACTCCAAGGTATGGAAAATCAGAATTTGGATGAATACTTGGATTAAGGATCATTCTTTCAGGGAACACTTCCCCATAGTGCACAAGAGATGAGATGCACGAGAAAGGGAAATACATGGGTGTTGAAAAGTCTAACAGCTGAATGTATCTTGAGTGTCTGCATTTACAGACTGCCAGTGACCAAGACTCTTACCTGAAGATGTCGCAATGGCAAGTAGTAGGAAATAATTGGAGATTTCCTATTTAGTTACAAGCCAGAAGAAATAAAATAAAATTTTAAAAAAGCACACTGCATGGGTCTTGGTGTCAGATCTCTAGATTCAAAGCAATTCCTCTGACTTCCATGAAACCATTTTAGATTTAGCCCCAAAACACACTGAAGTCAGAAATTGTATCCTTGCAGACTGTAACACACAGATTTTGTATTATGAAACAACTCAACTACTGGTGAAACACTCACCCTGACCTTCCTGCAATATCACACCATGCCTAAAGCAACAGAACCAAACCTCCTTACTCGGATTTCAGCTGTAGTCTAGACCCACAAAACAAAAAGGTCATGTTTATTGCTCTTTTCCCAAAGTCAGGCTAAAACAACGCCTATGGAAACACGGTGCACAGACCTCGGTAGGGAGGGTCCGATCCCACGGCGGTATTTGCTCCAGCAGCTGCCCCCGCGGGCTCCAAGCGGGGAGGACAGGGCAGCCCAGGAGCTACTCCCGCACTCCAGGAGCGCCTGCCCGCTGCCGCAACGCGGCCGGGGCCAGGCGGGGGAGGCGCGGCGGCCCCGCAAGTCCTGGCCCTCCGCAGACGGAGTCCCCGGTAGACCCACCGGCCCCCTGCACATTCACGCACCGCGCACATCCCTGCGCGCACCGCGTACACCCGTGCGGACACACGGCCCCTCGCACGCTCATTCATCAGGCACCACAGGGCACAGCATCCGCGCAAACCCGCTCACGCTGCACTCACTCGAATGGAGACCCGCGCACGACCCCGCACAGCGCACACCCGTGCATGCCCACGCACACGCCGGCCGCAGCCGCGGCAGAGGGCTCGGTACCTGCGTGGCTTTGTGGAACTGCTTCTTCAGCCCGGCCACCGACATGGCGAGGGCAGCGCGCTGTAGCCGTGCGGAGCGGAGCGGAGCNGAGCCGAGCCGAGCGGTGCAGCCGAGGCGCTCTCCCTGCCCGCACCGCCCCCGGGCTGGCGGAGGCTGTCAGACGGCGGCGGCGGTGCGGGAGCGCCGTGACGTCAGGGCGGGACGCGCCGCCCCCGCCCGCCCCCGCCC
>VZTI01005829.1:105126-246074 GCA_013397865.1 Struthidea cinerea | reverse complement strand
GCGGGCAGCGCACGCACACGCGCCTCCGAACGGTGAACCGAGCCCTCGTCCGGTGCGGACCCCCCGGGATGGGCACCCGCGTCCCGCCGCGTCGGTCCGGGTCACGGGCGTGGGGCTTCTCCATCCTCCCCGCCCTGCGCGGACCTCGGCCTCGCCTCAGCGGCCTCCCCGACGGGGACTGGAATACTCGTCCCCTCCGGACATCATCCGCGGAAATTAATCCGAAAAGAAATTGGCGGAGCAGTAATGGGGGCAAGAGAAGAAAGCAATAGCAGAGAGAATATCAACGTGGGCCAGTTTTCCGAAAAAAAAAACGTTTCCAGCTACGCCAGCTTCTTTGGGGCTGATCGCGCCTCGCTGGACCACAGTTGGTAGTGAAACCCCGGCTAATTGTGATTCTCTCAACAAGTGCTGTTTCTTCTCCCGTCAGATTGTCAGTGATGCATAGAAAAGCACTTCTAAAGCGTGCCTGTTCCAGCCTGCTGGTGTGGCTGTTGGCTGGCGAGAGAGTAAAAGCCTAGAACCCCGATAAAAGTCATGTACTTTAGCAATTCAGTGTTATAAACACTAGCAGAACAGTAATTAGCAATTATTAGGCTCTGCCAGCAAAAGTCTAAACAACATGAGCAATGTGATACAAACACAATGATCTTTCTCTGCAGGCTGAACCAGTCACTGCATATGTGTGCTGCAAATTAGCACAACGGAGATGCACGCTCACAGCTCGTCAGCTGTTCGAAAGCAGCCATGCTACACTGGCGTTTAATCCATCACAACAAACACTCATCACTCCAGCTAGTTTGACAGCATTTTCAGAAGCACCTAAAGCTGTTTATAAACTCTATGAGGGCTTGCCATGTTGCCCCACGCAGACTTGTCGCACCAAGCCGAGCTGCATTGCTGCACTCTTCAGGCATACATACCATCTGAGCCTTACCAGGTATGGGGAAAGGGACGATACCACACCTCTGGGCATCCAGAGGCAGAGCCGTGCCTCCAGATCGCTGATACAATGCAGTTCTTGGAAGTGACTTGCAGTGAAGGAAAGGATCTGAAATGCAAGTCCTGTGAGTGCTTTTGGAGGCAAAGTTGTTAATCATGAAGAATGGCAAGTTAAGAATAGCTCTCATCGCTGGAGAGTGGGAGATGGTAACAGCCTCATCCTGAGCATAAGTAGGAGGCACTGCTTTCTGGCCTAGTCCCAGGTCTGTGCAGAAACACTTCCATCCACTCTAGTACTAACATTGTTTTAAAGGATGAGACATGAGACCATATGGAGATGCTAGGCAGAGAGTGGGAGTCTCTTGTGCCAGCCATTGTGCTTTTAACAGAAAACTCCCATTGTACCTAGTACTTGGGAAAGGGCATTTCAGTCGGGAAACACAGAGAGAACTGGAAAGCAAACCTGTGAAAATTATAAATGTAATAATTTTAAATTATTTTTATAAAATTAAGAATATATTTTTATGTTACTAAATAACTGGAATTTAGTGGTTACGTTTCAGGATCTAACATTTGCTGGCTATTTCAAAAGAGTACATTCCTGTCCACTACAAATTTTATGTGAAAATTATATAAATAAAATAATAAATAATAAATAATAAGTAATAAATAATAAATAATAAATAATAAATAATAAATAAATGAACATATAAATGTTCACCAAATTCAGTATCTGGGTGATGAGCTGGAGATACAAGATGTCCCTCATTTTCAAGGATATTATACCCCTGCAACTCTCACTGCCTGTTGATTGAAGTGATAGTATGATGCCTGGCTACAAATCAGCCCAAATAGTAGTTGAATGCCCTGACTCGCCTATATTACTGTCTGTGTATTCTCACAGCTGAATCTGACACTTCTGCTCACACTTCTTTCCTTCTCTTTTTCTTGTACTTTTTTCTTCTAGGATATCTATATTCCTAGGAGTGGAAGGTTTTATCTTTATTAAAATACTGTTGATGTGTGTCAGTGTCAGTGGACTTAAAGCCCTTTGTGTAAATTAAATGGTGACACTTCTTGGACAAAGAGAAATTAATTTAGTGCCTGCTCTTTGGTATATCATGTAATTTGTGATTTCTTCTCCTGGAGGAATCTAAATAATGCTTTGAAATTAGCTTCAGTGAGATGACTTCTGGTTTTAATAAACTGTAGCAAACAATAACAAATTATGTTGGGCTACAATGTATCACATCTGATTTTAAAATATTTTTATGTATTTATGAGATCTATACCCATAAGTCCAAATTCCATTTTTAAAATTAATAATATAATAGGCTAAGCACTTCTTTTTATTCCACTTTGGAAAAAAAAATTCTAACAATAACTTAAGGAAGTCACCATTGTTGCAACTGCAAGAAACAATCACGTGCAGGAAGGAAGAAGACCTTTGTAGGTACAATCCTAGTCCTTTTCTTTCATGCACTGTTATGACATTAGGTTGTAAAGCACTATAGTTCTTACATAACATACAGTTGAATCTGCAAATTTAGAACTGCGTTCTCATTCTGAAAGTCATTTAGTGAAATAAGTGGAAATATTCACTTCAGTAGGTCTTCAAGAATTTGATTCATACTCTAGTTGACACAGCTTTTCAGAACTTTTTTCTCTTAGAAATTGGGTAGGTAATACTTCAACAGCACAAAGGCATGTAAAGCATAATAAAACCCCCTTGGTAAGTTACTTACTGAAATAAAACAAAATGTTAGAAATAAAATTAAAACATTAGCAAAAAGTGTTTGATCTGGAGAATGCAAAAAACTAATTCCAGGAGAAAATGACATGGATGCTAGGTGCTTGCAGAAATTTCAGTGGAAGCAAATCACTCTGTTTAGCACTTGGGTAATAAAATCACATTGAAAAACCAAATGTGAATATAATCAAACAAAAATAAGAAACCAAACAGCATTATGAATACAAGTTTTTCCAAATAAGTAACACCGAAGAAATACCAAAATATTTTTAGACCATTCATTCATATTTCACTGGGGAAAAAATTGGGTATTTATAAAGTTCCCTACGGTGCCATGTTAATAATTTTACATGAAATATTTGTTGATATTATCTTCAGAATACTTGTGCAAGACAGAAAAACCTAAACATCCTTATGAATAAGAAAGGCTCCACAGAAGGTTTGGTTAATCACCCACAACTGATCAGGGACTGTGTAGCTCAGTCAGAAATTAATTCAGAAACTAAAAATCAGAGCCCTCATTTGAAATCTAATCTGGGCTACACTACTACAGGTCAGCTGGCAAAGACATTTAAATCCAAGCTGCGTGAAATCAGCAGGCAATGAAAAATTGCGTGGACATTAGAACAATGGTAGCTTTTAAAAAGGGTGCAAGATGACCATGTAAGTGTAAGACATAAAGGAAGCAAAAAAAAAAAAAATCTGTTATTATATTATCTCTTAAAAACCTGACTCCTTCATTGACTGGGAGATATTTTGTCAGCTTCTGAAGGTAAAAAGGTACATAAGACATAGGCAATAAGTTACAAGCAAGGGAAGATGGAAACATATAATAAGGAAAGAATCAGGACAGACAAATACCAATAACCCATATTCTTTTGTTTGAATTACAGGAACCATTTAATTTAATTTCACACAAACCAATAAAATAAAGAAGGATTAACAGCATTGTTCTTATCAGTTAAGTATTATTACTCTTCCAACCACAGTAGATATAGATTGAATAGCTGAATTCTTGTATGTTTCAACCAAAACATAGATTATCCAGGCTTGGTAGATTCACTCTTCCAAATCAACTCTCTCCAGGCTCACGAATTTACAACTTCAGTTTTATTTCTTAATAGATGATCAACAGATGAGGTTTCCTACAATGTCCAAGAGTTCTTCTTTATAAAAGTACAGAAAGCTTAATTGGACATAATGCCATTACTCTGATAGTATACTTCCTCAAACACTGTTCCTTAAAGCATGGCAGGGTTTTGTCCCCATGTTCCAAGAAAAAAAGGTCTGTGTTCTTTCCACAGTACCTTACTAACAAGCATTTTTTTGTTTGTCTTAGCTGATGAGAGCCTTTTCTGACAGGATGCTTTTGATAAGATTATTGCTGATCTCTGTCCTGCTTGTTCCCAAAGATACTTATTTGCAGGTGCTAAAAAGCTAGAAGCAGAGAAATTCTTCAGCCTTTTCTCAATATTCTGTGAGCAGACTGTCTTTCCTATGTAAACTATTTTAAACAAGGTCACAGTTCCATAAACTTCTTGCACCCGCAAGCTGTTTTGCAAGATTGTTATGGCTTTGACTTTGAAAATATTTTGGAATAGGTCTCTTAGGACTTGGCCAATCCTCTCAAGGGGTGGATGGCCGAGGAACCAATTACCTATTGCCACTCAACACACTGTTTGCGATCTATCCTATATAGTAGTCAGAAAATTATTAAAGAAAAGCTTCGGCTTCCACTTGTTCATGAGCCTGGACTCTGTGTCATTTTCTTTATATGCCTCGGATGTAACAGTGACACTTATTTACTTCCAGTCCATGTTCTGCGAGGAGTGCTATTAATCCTGCTGTTCTGCGTGAATGTCGTGCCTTGTCCATTATAATTACATACTGAAAAATGCAGGAAAATGCAATCATGAATCTTGTCTTTGTGGTTTACCACCAGCAGTAGGCTAGTAAATTTTTGTTAATTGCTCCATTAGTTATGAAGAGAGAGCATGGACTGGTTCTTTTCAAGCTTCCAGTCTCCTTTTATTTTGGTTGTTCCGGAAGTTGAATAAGTAGTTAGATCCCTCATCTACTGAATACTGCCTGGTATGGATAATAAATAGATCTTTTAAGAATCACATCTAAAATTAATTTTCAGCCACCTTCATTTCTTTAAGTAGCAGTTTTTAGCTACATTTTGTAGCAGCAGCCGCTTCATCATAACAACCAAGAAATATCAGAAAAATACCTGCAGACAAGACACAGCCTTTGGCCAATAGATGTAGCACCAGTTTACAGCTAGGGCACCTAGCAGCACAGAATAACCTGGATCAATTTCAGAGGTGCTGGAGCACCTTATACAGTTGCTCTGCTTATGTACGTGATGCAATGTTTAGGCATTGGTGTCTTAGTAGGCCAGAAGTCCTGAAAGTGGATTTTGGACATCTTCAGGTTGTTTCTTGTGCAGACAAGAGGCATGCACACATGTCCATGTGTTTGTGTGCATACATACAGTAGAACAAGAAGCCTACCTTAGGTATGCGGCTAACTTAGATTTTTGAATCAAAAATTTTAATCAGCGGAACAGTTAGGCTAAATTGCTCATATTCTGTCCCTTGCCTCCTTGAAACAGATGATGAGCTGGTAAGCTGCACAGATGTCAGCATGGCCACATCCCCAACTCCCAGGAAACAGAGCACAGTGAAAAAGTAAGCATCATTTGTTCTTCATTAAATCAGTGAGTGCTCCTTCTGATCTCTGTGTTGGTAAGCAGTTCCCTGCAATACCGTATGAGCAAGATTGTCATAAACAGAGCACTGCAGCAACCGTAATCCTATATGTAATAAAGCTGTAATTAACCAAACAGATGAAGCATATCACTATACCCACATTAAGTCATCTGAAATAAATGTGCAACAATATGTGCAGAGAGTGTACAGAGTAAGAACTCATCACAATTATATATACATGTTGAAAAATTCTTACTCAGTTTTTCAATTCTGTGCTGTAATTCCAATTGTACCTAAGTGATTGTTTCATATTTACTTTTATTTTTAATCCCAGTGGAGATGTTTTTAAGTATTTTAATCTTTAGATATTTTTAGCCTACTGTCTTTGTCTCATTATGATACACAAGCAGCTAACACAAACCAATGCATACCTTCTAAAGAAAATTCTGGCTCTTGAGATTATTAGGCCTGAAAATCAGTGATAGGCCATTTTTTCTTGACTTGCTGAAAAAAACATCTTAGGACACTAGAAACGCCATCCAGAGGGACCTGGACAAGCTTGAGAAGTGGACCCAAGGGAATCTCATGAGATTTAACCAGGCCAAGTGCAAGGTGCTGCACCCGGGTCAGGGCAACCCCTGGTATCAACCCAGGCTGGGGGATGAATAGATGGAGAGCAGCCCTGCCAAGGACTTGGGTCCTTGGGATGAATGGCTGGACCTGACCCGGTCCAGAAAGCCATCTGGGCCAATATCCTGGTATCCTGGGCTGCGTCCAAAGCAGCGTGGGCAGCAGGGCCAGGGAGGGGATTCTACCCCTCTGCTCTGCTCTGGTGAGACCCCACCTGCAGTGCTGCATCCAGCTCTGGGGTCCCCAGCACAGGAAGGACATGGACCAGCTGAAGAGAGTCCAGAGGAGGCCACCAAGTTGATCAGAGGGATGGAGCAGCTCTGGTATGAGGGACGACTGAGAGAATTGGCATTGCTCAGCCCAGAGAAGAGAAGGCTGTGGGGTGACCTAATTGCAGCCTTCCAGCACCTGAAGGGAGCCTACAAGAAAGATGGAGACAGACTGTTCACCAGAGCATGCACTGACAGGACAAGGGGAAATGGCTTCAAACTGAGAGTAGATTTAGATTAGATATTAGGAAGAAATTCTTTACTGTGGGGGTGGTGAGACGCTGGCACAGGTTTCCCAGAGAAGCTGTGGATGCCCCATCCTTGCAGATGTTCAAGGCCAGGTTGGATGGGACCCTGAGCAACCTGGTCTAGTGGAAGATGTCCCTGCCCATGGCAGGGGATTTAGAACCAGATGATCTTTAAGGTCCTTTCCATCCCAAACCATTCTGTGATTCTCTGATTCTGCTACTTTTCAAATTTCTTTTCTTTTGTGGGAACATAGGTTGTTTAGTAAGGACAAAACATTACAGACAAGTTATGTTGGGAGATGTGTTGGGAGGGAAATACTAGATGAAACTGCGGAACCTTCAATGTACTCTTTCTTAGGGACTTCATTATAGTGCAAATAATATTCAGAAATTTAAATTACCAGTGCAGTCAGCATGAAACAGCCAAAGTTTCATAACAAATTATATTAGAATATGTGCTCTAAAGAACAAACAGATCTCCCAGGTTTGCAGCAGTCACTGAAGCAGTGAATTCTGGCTCAGTGATGTGACATTAACTCTTATCCTCTGTCATAATAATTTCTTGCCCAGATATTTGTGTTTCAATTACCACAAATCTGTGTGAAGTTTGGGCACCAACTGTTCTTTCTGTACCATTGAATATCCAATAACTCTAAATCCTGTGCCCAGTTGTTCATGTTGCTGTCCACGGTTTAGAAGCTACCCCATTCGTACCTATTTGGTGTACTGAGAAGAATTATCGGCCACCCTTGACAGAGATTAGCAACAAAGTTCACAGATGTTGTGACCTGTTCCCAATGGTCCTTACTGAAAGAATAATGCTAAGACACTAAAGCAAGTCCATGTCTCCACAAGCTTGAAAATTAACATGGGTTTGACCTAATTGCAGAAAGATAATTTCTGAGAGTTTTGAATGGATCAAAAAGGCCAGATGATGGACAAAAGAAATAATGCAAGAGTGATTGGTGCACTCAAATGCTTCAGATGAAATAAGATGATCCTTGAACATCTTGATTTTGACCTGTTACTTTGGTTGTTTATGTGAATAAAACATCCAAATCCCTCTCCCTCCATTCTGACTTCATGTTGTTTGGGTTTTTTTCTTTCCACTAGTTATGTAAAGATTAACAGCTTCACTAAAAACCTTGCAATAATTATCACCTAGTAATTCTGTGTACTGCACCATGTACCAGATCCCAGGTAAGCACTGAGCCAGGGATCTCAATCACAACCACATATGCCCTGAGTTCTCTAGCCTTGATGTTCAAGCTGGAAAGAAAGAAGCCTTTGTTATTCAGCATACATCATGCCCTCGTTAAGTGGACGGTTCTACACTCACCAGGCTTGCTACTGTACAAGCACCAGAGTGAATATGAGCATAGAATATCCCAGGTGCCCAGTCCTGCGTTTCCATCTCCTCACCAAGTAAGAGAAGCTGAAACAGGGAGAGCATCCAAGCCACAGCTTGGCATCACCCACACAGCTTTTACTTTGTAGATTCCTTTCTGTTAAATGAATAACCAGTATGCTTCTCTCTGTTATCAAGATGATTCATATTCCATCTCTCCCTGATGCCTTAGGTTTTAACTTTTATATTTTTCAAGTCCTATACTACTTAGTGTGTAGCTCTGAGGTTTCTTGTAGCCTGTTAACTGCTGCTCTCTCCTGCTCGGTAGACATAGCAAAGCCTCTCCAGGCCTGCTCTCCAAGGACACTCAGACTGTCCTAGGCCAAAATGTGTAAACCAAAGACTCTAAAAGGGGGGGCAAGCTTGGGGTAATTACATCATTAAACTGAGGCTTTAATTGGAGAATTAACCCTGATATGCAAATGAACCAAACCTCGTGGCCTGCCGTCCATCTTGGGGTCCATCTGGCAGCAGCCTCTGGCTCCCCAGGGTGTGCCTTTGACGGTCTTTCAAATAAATACCTGCCTTTGTTCCCTTATTCTGTCTAGTCTCTGTGTCTAGGAGGCCTCGAGATAAGGCATCATTCCCTACACAAGAAAGGCTTTCAGAATTCCCGTGTAGGAATCCCATTTTTGTCCATCATTTGTATGACTGGGCTTGAGTTATAACAGAGTTTGTACAAAAAGTGAGGAATTGACTGCCAATGACTCTCCAGTGGCTAAAGTGAAGTCATACAATTAATGAAATTGGCTTATTTTAATTGATTAGGAATTGCAGCTTGGACTAACTTCAAGGCTTAAACTAGAGAGAAAAAGAAAAAGGAATGAATTTTTCTGCTTCTACAAAAACAAAATAGATAACAAACAGGTCCCCTTACTCCACTGACTATAAAAAACCCAAAACCAGTTCTTGTCTTCCACTGCAGAAACAACAATTACTTGCCTCTTCTCCATAGCTTCTGCTTCTTTGCTGCAGGGCCTCTCAGGTATTTTCCCCAAAAATGTGACAAAGTAACTCACAAAAATTTTGTGGGATTATCAAGCTTTATTTTCCCATAACCTTTTCTATACCTGCATGAGGGACTCAATGCAACCTCAGAAGGCAAAGCAGGGTGAAGTGGGCAAAGCTCCTGTGTGCTTCTTCTAAGCTTGCACTGCATCGTAGGCAAGGCAGAGCATCATAAAAGCAGGCAGCAGATTCCTGTCAAAACACAATATTTTTTGAAAAAGGCTCCAGCCTTTACCTTTTAGCATTTAGAAATGCAATAAAAGTAAATGCCCCACAAGAAGTGGAGCAGAATATTAGTGAGAAAAGAATGAATCTTGAGCACTGTTCAAACTCCTCAACCCATCCTTTTCTGAGGAGCCTAAATGGGTCATCAGCAGTGCCTAGACAATAATTTATAATATTACATCATCTCTGGGATTCTGTGACACATGGCTTCTTTGAAGCACTGGCTAGCTCATTTCATTCACTCCTGTCCAGATTTTAGCCAAAAGTTAAGAGGTTTTATTTCCTGTTCTATCTCCAGCATATACACCCATAACAATCACCTTTATCCCACAGAGCAATTGAGCTACTTTTGAGTACAATACAGAAATTAGCTAGTTCTCATGGATATGCTTATGCCAGTTTTAATATCTAACTACTGCAGGGATTCACAACCACTTCTACCTGTAATTTGAAAACCATCCATTTTTTCCACACGCTGTAATCACGTTTCTCTGTTCTTTTGTAGTCACGTGTGCAATATTTGAACCACCACTCCTTGCACCCAAAAAAAAAGTTAGGCAAAAAAGTGTGATTTACAACTCATTGGTGCATTATACAGTCCAAAGACACAGTATTTAGCAAATTTGTAAGCATCTTCCCAGTTTTTCCAATGGAAGTAATCTTCCTCTACTTTGTGTTCAAGCGTGAGGTCACAAAGCTAAATCCATATTATATTGTTAATACAGCTCTGATTTACATGAAAGTGCTGCAGTATAGGAGGCTATGGAGATCCCTAAGGCGGAACAAAATGAGCTTTGAACAACATTAACTTTCTCAATTCCTGCAAGCAAATTGTATTGGAAAAAGAAAAGAAAAAAAGTAAATATAAGTAACAATACTCTTCTCACCCAGCTTTAGATATATACAGGAGAAACACAGAATCATAGAATGGGTTGGAAAGAACCTTAAAGACCATCTCGTTCCAAACTCCCTGCCACGGGCAGGGACACCTGTCCGTAGATCAAGTTGCTCGGAACCCCATCCAGCCTGGCCTTGAACACTGCCAGGGGTGAGCATCCACAGCTTCTCTGGGAAACCTGTTCCAGTGCCTGACAACTCTCACAGCAGAGAATTTCTCCATAACATCTAATCTATACCAACCAGGCCCTCTTCTCCTATCACTACATGCCCTTGTCAAAAGTCCCCCCCAGCTCTCTTCTGAGCCCCCTTCAGGAACTGGAAAGCTGCTACAAGGTCTCCATGGAGCCTTCTGTTCTCTGGGCTGAGCAACCCCAACTCTCTCAGCCTTTCCTCATAGGAGAGGCATTCCAGTCCTCTGGTCAGCTTGGTGGCTCTCCTCTCTATGCTCTCCAACAGGCCCATGTCTTTTTCATGCCAGAGGCGCCAGAGCTGAATGAAGAGACTGCTCCAGGTGGAGTCTCACCAGAGCAGAGCAGAGGGGCAGAATCCCCTCCCTCTCCCTGCTGGCCACGCTGCTTTGGATGCAGCCCAGGACACGGCTGGCTTTCTGTGCTGTGAGTGCACATTGACTGAGTTCATGTGCAGTTTTGTGTCCATCAATACCCCAAATCCTCTGTGGGGCTTCTCTCAATCCACTCATTTCCCAGTCTTAATTCATGTTTGGGTTTGCCCCAAACAAGGCGCAGTTTCTGACACTTTTCCTTGTTGAACTTCATGAGGTTCACACAAGCCCACCTCTCAAGCCTCCCACTGTGCACCTGTATGGCATCTCTTCCCTCAAAGTATCAACTACATCATTCAGCTTGGTGTCATCTGCAAACTCACTGAGGGTTCATCTAAGCTATCTCTGTATCCCTCTATTTAATCAACAAAGAGATAGATCTACTTTCAAAGCAGAAGTTAGCTGGCTGTTTGTTTTCAGATGACAGGATTGCCTTCCATTCTGTCAATGGTCTCTAAAAGATAACTAGATTGTTACCTTAGATGTGGACTCTTTAGTAAGTAAATGCCTCAAATTAGGTGGCAGTTGCTGGGGACAGAGTAGAAGAGAAGACTGCATGGGTAGGGGGAGGAAAGTACATTTGCTTATTGTATTAAAAATAAAAAAGATATGCAGAAGACAGATTTTCACCGCAGGAGAGATATAGACAGATATTTCCACTTCTTACTAACTGAAGGTTGTATAATTAAACCAGTCATTGACACTCACATAGCAGATAATGTTAGGTTTTCAAGACACACAATTCACAGCTTACCTGATAAGTCCACAGGGTTTTCCCAATGCTGTTTTTTCCCTAGAGAGACTCTGAAAATTGCTATAAGGAGATTATTTAATTCGTTACAAAAACAGCCTGAAAATCTCAAAATGATGGAGGGGAAAAAGACTGAGGAGCTAATTACAGAAATAGAGGCAGAAGCCTTTTAATTTGAGTTGCCTATTTTATAATACTTGGAGAATCCTTGTAATCCGAAATTTTCTCCCCCTTTTTCATTAATACTTATTTAGTTTTTTTAGTTTGCATCTATTTCAGATACTCTTCATAATTTGCCATTTGACGACTGCAGCTACTTGTTGAAAAACTCACTTTAATGTTTTTTAACTTGTAAGGGACCTTTATTCTTTGACGAGTAGCAAGTTTAGAGGGGCAAGTCTTGAAGGTTGCTTTCTAGATGAAAAAATCTTGAAACAAGACAATAGCTTAAAAATTTATGATACTTTCGGAAGCAAAAATCTCTCTCTGATCATGTCTTTTCCTCATGGCTTGAAAAAAAGATCATATGTGGGTTTGTTATGTTTGCAACATAACCTCTTTGCCAGCAATGCCCCATTCACTGCAATCAGTCAATTTGTCTTTTATATATAGCAGTGATTGACACTGAGGTTTTGTTAAACTGCCAAAACAATACCTCAAAATCAATAAAAAACGTACTGGTATAAACATTCAGCACTTTTAAATAATAATTTTGCCGGGAAATTTTTTGAAAATATTTTCTAAAGGAAATATTACATGAGAGTGAGGAAGGTAAACTAAGAGAAGGAAAGAGAGATCTGGTTAGCATGGAAGGTATCTCCCCTCCCAGTTAAACAAAGAGAGGCATGCTCAGCTGAGGTCCCAATGGGACTTCCATAAACAGCAAAAGTGGACACTATTTAATTAGGTATCTATAATATTTTGTCAAAATGCACACTGACCATATTTTATAGGTAGGTTGTTAGAACGAAGGATAATATTGGGAAAATCAGGCAGGGTTTTGGTACATTTAAAGTGTCCATAACTTTGTGCAGAAGGCTTAATTTTCTAAGTATGCCAGTCTGGACATCCAATATAAGGGAATATCTTTCCCTGAAATACCTTCTAAAAAGGGATTTTAAACTTTCAGGGGTGCAGTCCTTGCTCAGTACATTAACTAAAATGTGTTACTGACATTCTTCCCTGAACTCTGCCTCTACTACTTCTTGGTCTATACTTCTTAAATTAAGCATCCATATTAAAAGTAAGATCCATTTTAAGAATCCCTATTTTTGTGCCCAGTTTCATTTGCAAACTGAATTTTAAGATTAGTGAGAAAGTCAGTCCTGCTGTAGAGGAGAGAGAAGTTGTGCAGAGTCACTTTTATCTCATAAAATTTCATTTGGCTTCATGAAGTTAAATTTGAAAACCAAAAATCAAAACCAAACAAAAAAAAAAAAAAAAAAAAAGCAGATCCTGCAGGTTCTGCAATAAATTCATCCAAGCATTAAAAACTAATTTCTTATTCTTTTCTTTTGAAGAAGAACAATGACAAAGAACAAGAAGACTTGCCTTAGGCCTGCTATAAAGAGAAGTGCTTAAATGTGCCTTTCCATCTGTTGTTTGGTCTTTTAGAGCCCCCTAGGGTCTCCAGAACTGCTCAAAGTGGTACTTCCCTGCACTTGCCTATGCCACAATGCTTTAAAATTGCAAAGTGACCCTGGACCATGGGTCATGTAGCACAGTGCTGTCATCTGACCATTCTCACTAATGTAATTTTAAATACTTCAGCAACATCAGTGAATACAAGACAAAACAGGCCACCTGCTCCCACATGTTGATGGAATGCCAAGAGTCTGAGCTGACAGTCAGAAACGAAAGATTGAAGGAACCACTTATGGCTTTCCCATTCAACATCCAGGACTTCAGACAGTGCCAGGCTATAAATATCTTCAGTTCAAGCTGCTTAAGGTCAGTGGATTAGCATTAACAGTAAAAAAATCTTAGTGCATTAGAGTCTCATTTCATCACAATTAGTAGACATGTTTAGAAAGCCAAAAACAGCATAGAATAACCGCTGCAGAGAAATAAGTACTGAAACTGTATATTGCAATTCTGTGCTCAAAGAATATTAGGCTAAAAATTTTGCAGCTTTGTTCTAACAGCCATTAACAAACCCTTACTTTAGATGACTTCCAAAATCTCAACATCGTGCTTTCAGAAGTTATTCATAGCATATGGGAAAAGACCAAGCACAGTTGTTATTCAATGGAGTACTTACAAAAAGCCCCATCCAAATCTTCCCAATTCCTATTCTGTGTGATCTCTCTACTACATTATTTTTAACATTACTTTTATCACATGTTTTTATGCCACTGTACAAAGAGGCTAAAAATGTACATCATATCAAACACCCAACTTGTATTAATCATTCAAGGAACAGTCTTTCACATACATTTTCAAAGCATTCATTGACAAATTCACAACCATGAAATATGTTTTCCCTTGTGTATTTCCTCGTGACCCTCATTCACTAAACTATTCTCTTACTGTCTTTTTCTCCTTGTTCTTTCATAACCATTCTTTCCCTGCATATTTTATCTTTTTGGTGCATTGTTACACTTTTGTCTCGATTCCTCTTGACAGCTGTTTTGCTCTCCAATTTACATGTTAGATTTTCCTTCATCTGTATGCCATCTTTGATCTTTCTGTTTCTTTCCCTTCAGTCACAAGGATGCAGTAGGAAGTTACCTGTACCTGGGATGACACCATTCTTTCTCATGGTAGATAGAAAGGAAACTAGAAAAATGAATGTCCAAGTCATCAAACAAACTTCTTAATAATAATGGCCTGTATTTAGGGGTTCCTTGAGAGATAAAGCAGTGGGATTAGTGACACCAAACACATTAGCATCTAAAAGAAGTGGATTACTGTGGTGACTGGTTTCATTCATCCCATAAGTAAAATTTTCATGTATGACTACCAAGATATTTTTTTATTCTAAACATAAAAGCCAATGTATGGAGGGGCTTCAGATATAAGGAAATTCACACATTGCCTTACTTTTGGATGAGAGAAAGATTAGTGAGAGATTTTGAATACTGCAGAATGGTTCCTTAATAGAAGAAATAGCATATTATCTCTGTAGAAGTGAGTAATTTCCAAACAGAAGACAGAATTACAGGATGGCTTCCAAAGTGTCTCCCCTTTGATTAGTGCAGTGATCATAAGCTGCCTGAAGTTTCCAGAGAGAAAACTGAGAACAACAGAAAAATCCTTTGCCAGCTTTGAATCCTTTATGAACTAGTTATTAGTGGATAAGCACCTTTGCTTTTCAGACAGAAACAGAGAAAGAAAACATTTGGATTTGCCTTTTTAAACAATTATAGGAAGAATAGTTTTCCTTCATTTCTATTCCCTGTATATTTACAAATTCTGCAGCAGTGTCCTGTGTTCAGATTTCAAATTAAAACAGCTAGCTGAGTTAAGAGCAGTTACAACATCATTAGCTAACCTAAAGGCACACTCCTTCTTTGTGTCATGGTCTTTATACCGAAGGGTGTGAACTCTTCATACACCCTGGCACTCCAATATCTTTCTTCAGGAAAAAAGAAAACTAAATGGATGCACTTTTATTTAGGTGTTTTGAAAATTGATCTGAAAGGAAGAAAAGTTCTTCAGACACAATTTTTTTTTTCCTGGTAGAGTAAAACATTTTGAAACTCTGTGTCACAAAGTACTTTTTAACATTGCTGTAACAAAACTGGAGTTTTGGTTTTTTGGTTGTTTTTTTGTCCTTTTTTTGTTTTGTTTTGTTTTGTTTGTTTGTTTGTTTGTTTTACCTTGCTTTTTTTTTTTTTTTTCTTTTTAAATGAGATGATGCAGACACTATTTTAAGCACTTATTGAAACTGCACTTTGGGTGCTACTTAATACAAAACTTCCAGGAGACAACAATTTTCCTATTGAATTTAAGACTGATTTGTTCTTTCGTGAATTAGGACCTCACAGGGCATTTCTGTGGGATGGTACACTTGCAGAAGGCACATGAAAAGTTTTGTGATGCTCCTGCTAAACTTTTGCCATTTGTCTTGGGTTTGCATGGCAAGGTTTTGGTTGTGAGGGATTCACAGGGGGTGACTTTTTGAGAAGCTGCCAGCACCTGTCCCTAAGTCTGACAGAGCCCGTGACAGCCCACTGGTGATAGTGGCAGCACCTCTGGGATAACTTGTTTAAGAAGTGGGGTGAGGGGGAGCAGGGCAGGGAGTGAAATCAAACTGTGCAACAGCAACTGCAGCTGCAGAGAGGAGTGAGAGCATGTGAGAGAAGCAGCCCTGCAGACACCAAAATCAGTGGAGAAAAGGGACAGGAGGTGCTCCAGGCACCAGAGCTGAGATTCCCCTGCAGCCTGTGGTGCAGACCACGATGAGGCAGCTGTGCCCCTGCAGCCCATGTTGGTCCAGGGTGGAGGAGATACCCAGCTGCAGCCCATGGAAAATCCCACTCCAGAGCAGGCAGATGCCCAAACAAAGCTGTGACCCAATGGAAAGGAGCCCACGCTGGAGCAGGTTTGCTGGCAGGAGTGTTGACCCTGCAGGGAACCCACGCTGGAGCAGCCTGTTCCTGAAGGATGCCAAACCATGAGGGACACACACTGAGTGAGGAACTGCAGCCTGTGGTAAGGATCCAAGCTGGGGAAGTTCACAGAGTTCATGTCTCCCATGGGAAGGACACCACACTGAAGCAAGGGAAGAGACTGAGGAGGAAGGAGCAGTACAGATGAGTTTTGAACTAACTGCAACCTCCATTTCCAGTGCACCTGTGCTGCTCTTGGGGAGGAGGTAGAGAAAAACTGGAGAAAAGTTGAGCCTGGGAAGAAGGGAGGGATGGGGTGAAGGTGTTTTAAGTTTTGTTTTTGTTCCTACTCTGACTTGATTGGCAATAAATTAAGTCAGTTTCCCTGAGTTGAATCTGTTTTGCCTGTGACAGTAATTGGTGAGTGATCTCTCTCCATCCTGATCCCAATCCATGAGACTTTCATTATATTTTCTCTTTTCTGTCCAGCTGAGGAGAGGAGTGATGGAGCAATTTTGGAGGGCACCTGATATCCACCCAGAGTCAACCCACCACACCATTACACTGCTGTGAGGTGACCTACAAAATCTGCAGTGTAAACATAGCCACAAGGTCAGAATCAGAGGTGGAACCACCTGTACACCCAAAGGCTAAACTGAGGACTGTGTTTATAAAGCTCAGTATTGTAACAATGGGACCATCCAGTTTGCCTGTACTTCTTTGTCCATGTCATACACAAACAAATTAACTTTCTTCAGGTTCCCACTAATCCTGCTTTCAGGATTTTCTCCTACCCTAGCAGTCTAAACAGGCACAAACAGATTGAAAGGTGTTAGGCATACAACAACCAACAAGAACTACTTTGATTTCCGTGTTGCCCGAAGGGAAATCTTTATTATATTTAAATCGAAAGGGATTTTACATCTGTTGTCAAAAGAATCTGGCCCATATCCTCATTCTTGCCACACAGGAGAGCCTGAATTTAAAACCTCAATATTACATCCGAGTCAGAAGGGGGCATCTTGCTATACAAGGTGAACACAAGGGGAACAGATTTCTAGCAGAAAGATTAAGACATAAGAATAAAGTTTCTGCCACTTCTTCCTCCTCCTGTGGTTTTTCTGCCTGTTGTTTTTCTGCCTTCCCTCCTTTCTCCTCCATGCTATGACAGGCTGGATTTCTGCATTTCTAGAACTGTCTGGATCAGGAAACTGACACAGCTGAAAAGTAGCCAAAGGAAAGAAAAATGTTTGAGTTTTCACTTATCTAGATAGCTGCTAGCACCAGCCCATAGACAATAGCAGGACGTGCAGCCAAAGCAGGGAGTAATGGAGAGATCATTACCTTTAATGGTAGCCAGTCATTCTGTTGGTTTAGGGAGATTGTAAAACCAGAGGGCCTGATCATCATTTACAGAGGAAAGAAACCATAATGGGAAAGATGGAGCAGATAAAAGCCCAAATATAGTTTAAAATCTGTACAGATGAGTACAGATGTTGGGGCCACAGACATGGGTATTGGAAAAATTTTAAACAAAAACTCACTTTGCAAGCAGAATACAGGATGATATTTGGGTCTGAAGCACATGATAAAATAATTGCCTTTTAGTTGCTGGGCAATGGTAACTGAATTCTATGAAACTAGAGAGAATAGGACTCCATACAAAAAGTGAAATGTAAGAAAATAGTTCTATTTTAAGGAAAGTGCAAAAAAGAGCATGTGGCTCACCTCATCAAAAAAGAAACAGTCTTATGGTTTTGAAGGACTGAACACCTATTGAGAGAGCAGATCAGGAGCAGATTCTGGGACAAGAAGTTCAGAGACATCACAGATCAGGTGAGGTGGGGAGAACAGAATGAATTTCTGACAGAACAGTAAGACATTGTCAGGGACAGGAAGTCAGAGTCTGTAATGAAGCTACGCAAGAGTTCACAGCACTCTGTAACTGAGCATCCAGTATGACAAGAAACAATACCTGAAGAAGACAGGTGCCAAGTTTAACCCTGGTGGGTAGCTGAGTCCCAGGCTGCTGCTCACTCACTACCACCCTGGGGGGATGAGGAAGAGAATCAGAAGAGTAAAAGTGAGAAAACCCATGGGTTGAGATAAAGACATTTTAATAGGTAAAGCAAAAGCTGTGCACACAAACAAATCAAACCAAGGAATTAATTCACCACTTCCAATGGGGAGGCAGGTATCCAGCCATCTCCAGGAAAGCAGGGCCCCATCACGTTTAGCAGTGACTTGGGAAGATCAAATGCCATAATTTCCTCTTCCTCCTTCTTTCTCTCTCAATTCTTACTAGCCAAGAAAACCAACCAAGAAATAAAATTAATGAGTTTACAAATATCAGCAAAGCATGTTCACTGTACAAATATGTGCTCAGATGAGTTCTGTCGATGGAATAAGGCTGTGCAATTGTGGCACTTAACGCATCAGACACTGGGGGCAAAAACAGTGTCACAGCAAACCAGAAAGTATGGTAAAGAAGGCAAATAAAATACAGTGATGAGTTTATCCTGATGTACCAATACCATCAGAATTTAAATAAATTAATTCTGTTCTTTGCACTTTCCCCTTCTGGTCTCACTGGTATTAAAACCATGGTGTAAATGAACGTAATTCATGGGTTGAACAACCAGCAAGGTATACACTGCTGCTTTTGGGTCATAAACTGTTCCCTAAATTCAAAGACCTCACTATTTTCCCATATTCAAAGTGAAAACAATCATTTATCCTGTGACTTGAGTTTGATTAGGAATCAACACCTAAAGCTTAGTCCTGCTCTTCATTAAAACCTGCCTCTTCTTGCTGATTGTTTTCTTGGGTTTACAGTGGGTTATAAAATCTTCATATAAATACTAGTAAGTAGTAAATAATAAGATGATCAGCATAATTGTGGTCAAATAATTTTATCTAAGAATTTTTTTTTTATCAATGAAATCTGATTTTTTTGTAAGCAGAGTTAGGACAGATAGCTTGAATGGGCAACCGTATGAAGCCTAGAATATATATAATACCTAGAATACATCTTAATATCAAGTTTAACTCCCAGTAGTTAGCAAATTATTTATGTTGTTCCTTTTGCTTTAAGGTGGTTGTTACGGCAAATGAAGGCTACAAAAAGATGAGCTCATTAGGAAGAGTCAAGGGCAGGCAAGGAAGAATGTACAGATGTATATTTCATTACGCCAATAAAAATGATACATAAACCACTGCAATGTCAGAAACAATTTAAGGTTTCTCAGGGTTGAACTATACTGAAAATTTCACGAGCATCGATCAGGATTATTTTGTGGGACAATCTATAGACAGGTTACAATTGATTTATGTTCCTCTCCCTAGTTTGATAGACTTCTGTGTAACCCCTGTAAAGCAAGTGCCATTGGATATCTACAAGAAGGAAGGCTTGTTTTTCTATCCATCTACACCTCCTTTTAGACCAAAGTAATTGTTTACTTAGTGACATCAGCAGCTGATGAAAAGGTCATTCATTCATTGGAAAGTCACTGTATTTTTAGCAGTGTTTCAGGATTTATGACTTCAAACTACAGGCCATAGTGAGTGGCATACATATTTTGGTTTACGTATGTGGCATGTCACACACTGTCAACAAATATTGTGCAACAAGGAACCACACACAAGAACAATGAGCCACTACTTTTTTTTCAGTCAGCAAGTTTCAGAAGAATAGAGCTTAAAAGTAAATAGCCATTACTTGTCACAAAACCTTTGTAAAAGTTTTGAGGGAATAGGAAGTGAAGGAATGCGCCATTGATGTTAGAATTTATTACTAGATAATCTAAAAATTATGTTATGACATGTTTGCATCTCACTTTATGAATTATTTAAACATATTTTTTAAAAACCATATTCTATATTAGTGTGCTTTTTTTATTAGAACCTTTTGTAAGAAGCAAATTCTTAACTACTAAAAAGTGCTCAGCCATCTCCCTCCTTGTGGGACAGTTTTCCCATTTCTCAGAAATTCCCAGTTTTCACAGTATCTGCACAGACTTCGAGTTCTTTGATCAGAGATTCAAAACAGAATCTCTAGTCTTCTAGGTGAGGTATCCGAGGTACAACCTACCAGCACAGGAGACTGCAACAACACAGCATGACAGGAGAATTAAAATGTAGCAAAAGCAGCATGGGTGCCCATCGGAAAGAGGAACTCCACAGGCTGTCACGCCTTACTATGATCTGTGATCAGTGTGGTGCAGCACTGGAAAACACAGCTCTGGTTTTTATGTCTGTCTTGGACCATGACTGACTCATTCCATACCTCTGCGTGGACACAGTCGTCCTGTCCCCAGATTTCAGCTTTTGGGTTTAAGACATAAATACTACTAGAACTTCTACTACCTCACATCTGTGTGTTGGCTTTAATCATTGAGTTTAAATATTAATTACTAGCCAGATGCTGATGCTAGTATGGTTCCAGATGCTGCTGCCATGTGCCAGTCTCCATCACACAAGATAAAAACTTGCTGATCTCAGTAATATGTGGGAAAAGGTGTCAAAATTAGGCTTTAATTAGTTTATGTCACCAACACAGAACATCCTCTAGTTCAAAGTCATAACTAAGAAGGTGTTTTGGATGACACTGAAAAGTTGCTGAAAAATAAACTCTGCATATACAGGAAGCTGGGAGACCTCATTCAGGTAAGGATTGCTATAAAAATTATATTCTTAATATTATTACTGGGCTGTGTTTACTGTTCGAGGAAAATTATTTTTTTAAATGAACTGAGCAGTCTCTGATACTTTATGTATCCCTGACAAAATATAGGATCATACTCCAAGGCAGTACAAGGATCAAAACTAACAGCACACGGTTAAGGACAAGACTAGAAATGAATCATTATGGTTTCAAAAAGAACAATGAAACAATAAAATACTTGTATTCCTTGCAACATCAAGAAATATTACAATTTTTTTTTTTAAAGGGAGTTACATGAAGGAATCAGCACAAATCCTGCATATGGCCTCTGTGTCATAACAAACAACAAGGGACTTGACAAAGTGTTTGACATGTATAAAATAGGACGGATTCTGCCCTTTTATTTCTCTGCTAAACACAAGACATCTGAAGACACAGAAATTCTAAGAGTAAGAAAAATGCAAAACTTAAAATTTAGGCTACATGATTTCTTCAAAATCACCCCAAAACTGAATGTTTTGAGACTTTTCTTCTGTGGAATACACAATAGTGCAGATATGAGAAGGCAGGAAGGAGACCTTGACAGTCATCTGATGCTTGCATTGCAGCATCATTCTTCATTCTTCATTCTTCTCACATGGTCAGCACTGAAGCAAGAGGCTATTTAATTCCCAGAGGACTTCTAGTGTGCTTAAAATTCAGCAGATGCTCAGTTACCTTCCTCATCTGGGTTGCACCACTGCAAATCCTTCATATTAATGAACATTGAAATATCCCTCTTACATAGAGGGCATATATTCAACTCTCAGCAAACTGCATATGTCAGTCAGTAGGTGAGACAGCTTCACATGAAACCAGACAGAAACTTGGCCCACATTGTGTCAGGACAGAGTTTGCACTCTGCCTTGAAGTCTCAACATAAATTTTTAAATTATCACTGTATCAAGTATCTGCTAAGTTTCTGTCATAATGCCAGGATTAATTCTGAATCAGACCTCACAGATGACTTATAAATCCTCTTTGCACAGCACCTTAAAGAGATACTATTTTGGGAGAGGTTAATACCATGAAAACCCCTTATCCAGTTAGTTCCATGCAAAATGAAGCTTTGTAATGGAACTTAGCCATTTCCTGTACCCTACTTGGCTCCATTGTGTGTACTTCAGTGCCATCCAGTGTTAGACTAGAGGTCATTTACCTAAAAAAGCAATCCCTGATGCTTTAATACTTCAGCTCCTAATTTACCTCTCCAAGATTAGAGCACCAAGATTATATGTCCAATACACACCCACTTACTATTTTAAAATCTTGTAGACACATTCATTTTTAAATTTAATTACAGAATTGCAAATGCTAAACATAGAAGAGGAAAAGGATCACAGTGATTTGAGAAATCCTGTGTCCTGAAAAACTAAAAGATCATTTGACTCCTATTTGTCTTAGTGGCAGCTCACATCGTTGCAAACAACATGGTCCCTGTTTGTTCATCGTTTGTAGGAGAAGTCTTTATTATCTGGAGGGCATGGCTGTCTCAACATTAGAAGACTGAGAACTTACTCTGTGGCCACATCCTTCCACAGGAAGCCCCACTAAAAACTTCCTCTGAAGGAGAGAATTTTATTGTCAAAATGTTTAAAGAATTATCACTGCTTAATTTCCCTTTGAACCGACACATCATGAGGAAGAGATCATGGCATTTCATTTTACTGTCTTTAAAGGTCATGATCTTCAGTGTCAATTGAACTGATGTACTAAATTTTTTTATGAGCTCTAGTTCAGACTAACATTTCATAGGCATTCTTATCAAATATAGTTTACTTCTAAAATAATAAATGAGTGCAACAATAACCACAACAATAACATACAAACATTCATTAACTTCACAGCTGTGTAATCATACCTGTGAAGGCTTGGGAAATCAGATTGGAAGCAGAGCAGGAGCCAAGAAAGAACAAGGAATCAAAGCAGATCTAAGAGACAAGCAGCACAAGGGAGCATGATGGGTTGAAGTGGGAAGTGAAATCCTGCTTTTTCTGAATATCTGCAGGAAAAGAAGAAAAAGTGCTGTTAGAGCCATGGGGCTCTTCCAGAAACCTTCACCCAGCAACCCCAGCCTTGTTTTTAAGCCCACCTGAGCCTGGGCTGGGGCACCAGTCCTGGGCTGAGCTATGTCCCAAGAATTCTTGTCTCCAGTCCTGTCTCCTGCTGAATGTTTGTTTGGCTTCCCTGGGCTGATGTTGGACACAAGTCATCACTTCAGTTGCCTGATGATTGCAGGCTGTCAATCAATGCGTGGCTGTCAGCAGCCTGCTCTCACAGCAGATCTCCTGCATCCAGGGGCTGGAGGAGGCTGTGCTTCTGGAGAAAGCACATTTCAGGGCCCAGGGAGGGCAGTGGGTGAGCCCCAGTTCACAGCATCTGGGTCAGAACAACAGACTGTTGTTTTAAACAGCCCAGTTCTCCAGAGCTAGATCATGTCATGCTTGTGCCAGCTAGTAGCCTCACAGGCTTTTTAGATCTGGGAAAACATGCATGAAAACACAGAAACTGACAAGAGAAATTCCTGTCTTGAGCCAGATGCTCAAGGGCAGGCACTATGGAGAGCACAGAATTGGACTCCCCAAATCAGTAAATTTCTGATGTATATGATTTTCTGCTAATACAACAACAGATTTCATTTTTCATGTATTATTTTTCTTCAAAAGTTAAAAATTCTAATTTGAAAAACAGGTTCAGAGTCAGCAGCTTCACTACATGAACATCTCAAATTAAATTTAATAGAGATAGTGAGTTACATAAATAAGCATTCAACTAACCATTCACCCAAGCTTTTCTAGAAGGTCAATATTATTCTCCAATTTACATTCACAAAAGGTAGATCATAGAAAAAAAATCAATATTTTTAGTGTAAAAATCACTGCATTTTCAACTGACACCTTCACACCTTGATTTTCACATGGATAAGCTATATTTAGAGCTCCTGTTGGCTACAGTTATTTCTGATGTGTGGTTATCAACAGAAGAAATAATCATTATAGACTAAAGGCTAATCCCTTGAATAAAACCAGTTCAGCATGAGTTCCCAATGCAAAGTTGTAGCTAAGAGGGTAAATGTAGTCTGTGCATGAATAACTAGAGAAAGATAAAATAGAATAATGAAACAGCACTACCTTTTCAATAATTATCATCACATACTGAGGTTATTACTTGACACGTATTTTGAACAGTTTTTCTGCAAAAAGAACAATGTGTAAAGATATATCAAAGATGCATTGTAAGGCTTGAGGTCCACTCATGCCCCTTGTCCCCGCATGTACACCCTGACTTACAAGTTCTGTCTAGCTCACAGTCTTGATTACCACCATGGAGGGATTTTTTTTTTGACAGTCATAAATACCAGGCTTTGAAACTGAGTCTAGAAAATTTCAATGGGAAATCTTGATCTGTGAGAATTCTTGATCATAGGCCTACTCTGCTGGGTTCTCTATCACATAATTTCTTCAGCCCAGGTTGGGTACTGTTTTTAAATACAAATTGAAGTATTTTATGCTAGAAGTTCTGTTTTGCTCCACAACAAGCAATCATGAAGGAACTCTGCCATCCTTCAAAACCTAGGATTTGTTGAATTACAGATAGTGTTGTGTGACTCCTTTACCAAAAGAGTTTTCCTGTACCAGAAAAATGTCCAATATGTGCTCTGCAATAGGTTCAATAGGTCAGAGTCACTTGAACATCTCCTTTATACTGTCTGATAGAGATTTCCAAATAGGCTCTTAATCTGATAAGTTTATTCTTTCACAAAGACAGGAGCCTTAAATTTCCCCAGCCTGAAAAACATGCTGTAAAGTAACCCTCACAGAATGCTGGATTTATATATATCTGAGCAAGATGCAAATACTTCTCCACTCTTCTCAGAAAGGTTGTTATCTTGACCTTAAAACCATGATACTGAGTCAATATCCTCAAAGAGTTGGGCCCTTTGCTTACCTGGCTCTGGACCCATTTGGAGTTAAATTCCCTTCACATACTAGTAACATACACATTTTAAATCAAATGAAGCAATCCAATGGTGATGCACAAACTGTGTACAATGGCACACAACTATGGAAATTAGCCTCCGTTTTCCTTGTTCTGATATTTAGCTTGTAGTGTAGCTAGATATTAATTCAGTTGTAGAAGTGAGACAGAAAAGAGAATTAACCTAGCTGAAGGAATGACAGAATTAAAATACAGACCTTCCTGACTCCACAGCCTTTCTGCATTCCTGAAGATAAAAACCAAAAACTTAACATACCCAAAACCACAAATTAATTCATTTCTAAATATATGATTATAGCAGAAGTCAAGAAGTGTTCCCAGATCTCTCCCAGCATAATCATTTATGATGCTACAAGACTTTTCAAATAATTACACACTGGGAATTCTCAAATCTCAAATCTCTCAGGAAACCTCAAAAATAGATCCTTACTCTGTGTATGAGAACACAGACACTACAGACTAGAAAACAGTGCTTCAAACAGGTTTCTTCTTTTCAAGAATACAAAAAATGAGATATTACATGATGGCTACATGAATACTTTGAGACGTTTTAAATCTCTCCCTGAACTCTCTTTATTGTGACCATTAGGTCTTACACTTACACTTCAGTCTCAGTTAGAATACCTAGCCTTGAAAATTGCAACCCATTCAGACAGTGTGGAAGTCCAGAGGTACTTGGGGAGATACACACAGTGCCTTCTCTAACAGAGAATCCTCAGTACAGAAGAAAATGGCTCTCACTTTTGTAAAAGACCTACATTTAGGAAGACTCATATCTTTACTCCTATGAAGGTAAATTAGGATTTGTGTAGGTTAAGCAGATGGCACTACAGAAACATATTGTGAGAAGTGAATATTGCCAGATGCTTTAATTTTTACATTTTGGAGTACAAAATCATAGAATGGTTTGGGTTGGAAAGGACATTAAAGATCATCATTCCAAACCCCCTGCTGCCATCGGGGACGCCTTCCACTAGAGAATGGTTGCTCAGAGCATCCTGGCCTTGAACAATTCCAGGGATGGGGCACCCACAACTTCTCTGGGCAACCTGTGCCAGTGCCTCACCACCCTCACAGTAAAGAACTTCTTCCTAATCTCTAACCTAAACACATTCTCCTTCAGCTTAAAGCCATTCCCCCTTGTCCTACTACTACATACCCTTTCTCTCCAGCCCTCTTGTTGGCTCCCTTTAGGTACTGTAAGGCTGCTCTAACATCTCGCCAGAGCCTCTCTTCTCTATACTGAATCACCCCAACTCTCTTAGCCTTTCTTAACAGGAAAGGTGCTCCAGCTGTCAGATTATCTTTGTGGCTCTCACTTATGCCCTGGTCCCCTTGGCAGGTTTTAATTCACTCTGTGCAATGTGCAGGAGAAACAGCAGAACCCTCAGAAGGTTGAACAACAAACCTTTACTTGCAAATTTTGGAACATTAAAATAGAAGAAGGTAGGTGGCAAAATTTAAAACAGCAACAAGCTAAGTAAGGTACTCCACAAACTTGAACTTAGCAAATTTAGAGTTAGCCAACTTCAACCTATCCAGACACAACAGGGCACTTACTAAGGCATTGGCTGGAATTTTTCAGTCTGGCTTACAATACATTTTGAGAAAAAGTTAGGAGAAGAAAGAGAGAAAGAAAGAAAGGATAATGGCCAAAAAACATCACCACCTGTGGATCCAGCAATGAGACTTGATTGTTGCAATTTTGATGTCCATTGGTTGACGTGATGGTCACAGTCTTTATCAATCTGGGGTGGGCAAAGACAACGAAACACAAAGTTCAATGGGTTAATATATACCCAAGTTCAGGTGGACCACCCAGGTACTTCCCCTGGGATGGGGACTTTTACACTGTCTGATGCAACACTGTGAATCATGTTGTAACACTGTGAATCATGGCCACTCCTCTGGCGGAAGGCCCCAGAAATGAGTCTAGGGGCATTTTGGGGGTCTTTGATGGTTTATGACACCTTCTCTCACAGCAGCATATCACACTCCATCAGCAGGGTTGAATAATGTGAATGTCCCAGTATCTTCCCCTGGCGGGAGGTGGGAGAGGAANTACACTGTCTGATGCAACACTGTGAATCATGTTGTAACACTGTGAATCATGGCCACTCCTCTGGCGGAAGGCCCCAGAAATGAGTCTAGGGGCATTTTGGGGGTCTTTGATGGTTTATGACACCTTCTCTCACAGCAGCATATCACACTCCATCAGCAGGGTTGAATAATGTGAATGTCCCAGTATCTTCCCCTGGCGGGAGGTGGGAGAGGAATTTTACAACTGAGCCAGTTGTGTAAGGGACAACACTGGTAGAATTAAAAGCATTATCCCACCTTGCAGGATCTGCTTATCAGCCCCTTATCTAGCTCGAACCCCAGCTACTTGCTAAGTAAAGGTTGATCTGCCATGGTCATCCTCTGGTGTGCACACCCCCTGCACATGAGCTGTTTCCATGAGCATTGACTGCAAAACACCCAATTGTTTGAGGCGTTAACCATTAACATTTCAGCCTCTCACACCCTCCTGTGGACCTGCTAGAGCATAATAAAGATTTTTGAAAGGGTTAAACATTTAAACAGCTTTGAAGCACCGTACAGCTCCGCGTATTTCATATATAACGCGTGTGTGCATGAACACACATACACACGAGTGTGTTTGTATATATATATATATATACATATAAATTTATATACACACAAGTGTGTTTGTATATATATATATACACACATATAAATTTATATACATGTATATGTATAAATATAAAAATGGCTATATTTCACACGCACAGACGTCAGCTGTTGCTGCACGAGGGGCAGGCCTGTCTGGCACAGTATTTCAGTGGCTGCAGGCATCAAAGCACCGAGCCCATTTTTTGGGTAAGTTTGCCATCTAGAGGTTGTATCAGGCAGCACCAGGAGAGAAAACTACCTTAACAAAAGAAAAACAGATTAAGTGGATTTTCTAGAGGTCCGTAGGCATAGTTCGTTCAAAACAGCACTGCCTTTAATATATTTAATGTTTAGCTTTGTTAGCAATATCATCTTGGAAACATTGAGCTAATGCTTTCCCCCCAATCAGAATCCGTTCTTCACTAAGTTTGCAACACATGTAATGAGCTTGGTTCTAGTGTAAGGGGATTCTTTATAAATAAATATTCTTTATAAATATACAATATTTATATATATTCTTTATAAATAAATATACATAATATTTATTCTTTATTAATATTCATAAAACATAACCATAATAATTAATTTTAATCCTTTCACACTATTAAAGATTTTTTCAGAGACCATCTGCTTCTCTGCTGGTGCAGTAAAGATCAAATTAAGCAGTAAAAACAAGTATGTTCATTGCAGGCAGAATTCAACATTTTTGACAGCAAAAGGCAAAAATTTGTTTTCTTTGGAGCACCATCCTTTTTGTTGTCCTTACAAATATCTCTCAAACTGCATGACTTTTTTTCTCTGAAAAATGCTGACCGGTATTCTCACTTGCATTTGTTTATATCAAATTAGAGAAGAAAATAATTTTTGAATGAAAATACCATTAAAATACCTTTAAAATATTAAGAAAGATCTTCAAAGATATTTGGCAAACTTTCCAGCAAAGTTTGCAGAAAGACTACCAGTGTTACACTTTCAGGAACATTTGTGCATAAATTTGTCTCCAGCTGGGTTTAAGGATTTCGTTTTGCTCTCTCTTTTCAGATGAAGTAGATAAAAATATGGTTCTGCAGCATTCTTGTTTACTCTGGCACCAAGAAAAGAGGTCTCTTCATACCCAATTGCCCAGGAGATACAGAAATTTGCAGGGGCAGTAAAGCAAGATGTTTAAGTTATGAGAAAAAGTTAGTAGTTGGAAAAATTCCCTCTTTTTGAGACATTTTTTCTATGGGAATTAGATGATGCTACCTGCATTTTCACTATGACAAAAGATCATCAAGAGTTAAAGATCAGCACCAAGATCAGACTTGCACCGGGGGGTGTTTGGGAATATGGAAGACAATGGGGATAGTTTTCAGAGAGCTCTGGCCTCCTGAAGCTCTTCACACTAAGCTGTAATAGATGTTTTGTTGAAATTATTTTTAAATACATTTTGCTGGAATTATTGAAAAACATAAGAGCATGGTTTCCACATGTTTTGATGAATTTATCTTCCTTAATTTTTGTTGTCATTATTTTATTTGCATTGGAGCCCATGTAAATTTTTAGCTTCTGTAAAATCCTGAGGGAAATAGTTCCCACAGCTCAATTTCATTTGCATGGGAGTGGCTTCCTTTTGCTTGCTTTGAAAATATCACCACACAAGTTTCATATGATGGCCCTTATTTCTTGCACTGAAAAAGGTGGTGGTCAATCATTCCTAAAGATGTGGTGGGTTTTTTATACAGGCCTAGTTCCCAGTCTTAATTTACAGGTGCAGGCAGAATATGTTTGCATTACTTTCTCTAATTCCAATAAAAATTCTCTCAAGCCCCTCTGTTCACCGGGTGCAACTGAGCAGAAGTTTAGAGACACCTTCCTTTTCTCAGAGACACCAAATAGTGAACTCTATAAATTAGAAGATACAACATTACATCCTAGGAAAAGCACCGACTGGCATGCAGAAAATCTCTGTTTCATGCTTCAGTTAAGTGAACTTAGTCCAAATGGATCTTTCTTCTGATTCCCCACCCAATATTGATAATGGTGTCTGTTGTAAACCAACTTGATATCCACAAATGACATGACATACACAAGAACGAAACGTTATTAACACATGAATTCATAAACTTGTGTCTTGTTTTGTTTTTCTGTTTTTTTGTTTTTTTTTTTTCAGGTGGACTGGTCCAGAGGAATACAAACCCCAAGATCAAAAATGTGAAGAACCAGCAATTTTGTTAGTACTGCCAGAGAAATCTTGGTGGAAATAACTGACTAAAACTCCACACCACTTTCCCAAGGCTAGTGAGAGCTTGCAGCTAGCTGTTAGCTGAGAAAGAACAGGATCTACTAGTGAAAAAAAGCCATAATAGAGAAAACTTTATTTTATTGAATTTTTAAAAATACATTGCACACATTATGCTCCAATATACTCAGAAGTAAATACAGATTTTACTGTATCACTCCACACAGAATATTTTTATTCCACAGTCATTCAATTTTCCAATACAACAGCGTATCTTTTTATGTAGCATATATCAGAAAGCTGGGCTTTACAAAGAAGCTAAAAGAAATTAGGTATTCAAAATCCCAGTGATATCCCCAGTTCCTCTGTAAATCCTACTTCTACTGTTGTGATTAGTACAATCAGGTGTTACTTAGCTGCTTTTTGTTCTTTCAAAATTGTACAGATGTGTATTAGTCATAACAAAGACATCCTCTCTCTACAAAGTCTGCATATGTGTTCACTGCCAGTGCATCTAAAGGAAAATGATTTTGAACTTCGCATTGATTTTTAGCAATTTTTCTCTTCAGGAATCAAATACCACCCTGCTTTCTAATAGGAATTTAATTAATTCCTCTTGTTCAACAATTAATTAGTTCATGGTTTCTGTGTATGTATTGAACACACATATTGACAGTTTATGAGAAGAGGAAAGACATTAGGAAACAGCACACATTTTAGTCACATTTAGTCACACATTAGATAAATCTTAGCAATATCACAGAGTGTGCTTCATGAGAGAACTGTACTCTTCTACCAAGTTCATCTTCTCATTTAATTTTTCCAGTACAGCATCCATTAAGTATGAGGCAAAAGGAAACTGAAAAAGAAACAGAGTAAGAAAAATGATCATTGAACTTTATTTTCTTCATGTGAATGACATTTATTAAATATCTTTAAACTATCAGATTTCACTTAGTTCTGACAACTACCGCACACACATATCTGATCTTTAAAGTTCATCTGCCTGGTTAGTGTCTGAAAATTTGCTCTCTATCATAAAAATGATAAAAGAGCAGTGTAAAATGAAAAAAGATAAACTCCTTATTGAACAATTCATGCTTTACTGACCATGTTAATGATGTAAACTGCAGTACCAGCATCTCTGTTATTTATCTTCAATCAGCTGATCAATAAAAGGTTACAGTCACCTCTAGGGCATGCAAGAAATGGTAGTGTATGAGTGTAAGTTCACTACTCTCAGGAGGATGACACAGAACTACCAGCATAATTCTCACTGCTGTAGCAAATTGCCTTAGACTCACACAAAAAACCTTGTAAATAATTAAAAAACAACAACAAAAAAACCCCCCAAAAACAAACAACATCAAAACCCCAAAACAAAACAAACGAAACCACAAGAAAACCTCTCAAAGTAAAATCCCAAGCCTCCAATTGCTTTAACTGGAATATGACACAAATGTCTGCCTCTCTAAAACTTTATACCAAAAAATTGTATTGATAAATGTACAGAGAAAAATTAAAACCTCTTTTATAACTTCTCTGATGTAAAGATGCATTTGTACAACCAGTGTCTTCAAAGGAGATTTGGTGTAATTTTCAGTGTCATTGCTTTAATGCATAAGGAGGTTTTCTTTCAAAGTCTTGATGCATCAGTGCACTGTTTGCTGGGAAATATTTTTAGAGGCAGTACAGAACAGTGGTTGTGGCAGCTCCATCCAGAGTGGCCAGTGCTGTGTCAGAGGAGAACAGGACAGTTTCCCTTCACTGTTGAAAAGTCTGTAACAGCTTTCACGGGGCTCTGTCAGCTTCCTGAACACATGGCGAGACCAGTGGTGACTGAGGGGTCAGTACCACACCAAAAATAACAGCTCATGCAGAAGGAGAGATAATGTTACATTATGAAGCCACGAGAAATAAATAAGGTAAAATATAGCACGTGGTGGAACAGGCCAATCATCTTTTTCTGCTTTTCACAACTGTAGTTCAAAGCAACACTTTTCTGTCTAGAACTCCTGTCTAGTTCCACACTTTGTAGTTACAGGAAAAGGACAACAATATGTATTATTTCCCTTTTCTACAGGAAAGGGGGTTTTCAAAGGCTGGTACTTGCTGGCCAGACATGTCTCCATCTGTCATAAATAACTTATGTGTATAGTAAGAATCTTCTAGAAGACATCTATACCTGTCAGCTTTCTCCTGTGTGCTATTTGTGA
Organism: Struthidea cinerea; assembly: GCA_013397865.1. Taxonomy (NCBI): domain Eukaryota; kingdom Metazoa; phylum Chordata; class Aves; order Passeriformes; family Corcoracidae; genus Struthidea; species Struthidea cinerea. The sequence continues at coordinate 214,303 of VZTI01005829.1, read as the reverse complement.
TGACTTTCTGGGGGATAGAGGGCTTGAACACACTGAGCAGGAATCTATTCAGTATAAGACATAATCTTACCTGAAATTCTGGGACACTTGCTACTATGCTTTAAAAACATTGACTTCAGCATCCTGTTCACTCTAATTTCTCTCCCTCTTCTTCTAGGTATGTCTTTTATGAGAACACTGTATCATCACCTCGAAGTCTCTAATTCTTCTTGCCTAGCTTGACTACATCCATTTCTGATACATTGCACCTCCTTAATGTTGTGCCTGAGATGAATGGTTTCTTATTGATGTCTCTGGCTCATATAATTCTAACTACATTTTACTTGCTGCTAACTACTCTCTGTGGCTTCCATGTCATAGCAAAGTGATCTTTCAAGAACTCTTGCCATTTAAGTCATTCATTTAAATCAAGAGCATTTGAAAGTGGAACATTATGTCATTCTTTCAACATTTGTTGATTTCAGAGAAAGTGCTGTATGTTTCTCTCTGGTTTTCTCTCCATATAGACACCCAGAACTGGATGATCTCTACAGTCTTCATCTTAAATACAAGCCTGTCAGATTTACTTTTAATGATGGCTCTGCAGCTATCCTGGGAAACTTCCCTTTACATTTCTCCCCAGAACTTCACAACCGTTGAAGTCATCTCTAACTCTAAAGCATTCATCCCAGCTTCTAAACCTGCCATATGCTTGGGGAAGGCTTTGGAAGTTCAGTGAGTGCTAAGCGCACACCTAAGGAGTGAAAGCGTGTTTTTACCACTGATAATTAGGTATTTCAATACAGAATGATACTTCTTTTAAATGTTTTACAATTATCTGTGCCACAACCCATTTAACTGACCATTAACAGTGGCGATCCTAAATCAGTCCATTATGGTAGGCTTTAACAGAAGCAGTATTTAATTGATCTGTATGATTTCACAACATCTGAAAGTGCAAACTACATGTGGATTTAAAGAATTTTATTAATTTGACTTTCCAGATTTACAGTTTTCTTCTTTGATAGTAGAAAGCAATATGAATGAAAGGCATATTTCTTATACAACTTATCAGACAGATATATGATAAATGTAAGGTAATATGATCCTAAGGAGTCAGAAATAGTGACAGTTAATTTTGTTTCTCTCACCTATTTATTCTGAAATTAAGTTTGCTTCTTTTGGAGATCCCTTCTGTAAAAAGCAAACTAGTAATATTTATTGACCTTACACCACATGACTGACTCTCTGTCAGCACAAGTGCATAAATATACACCGATCTGCCAGTGAAAAGCCTTATTATGGATGCAAGGCAATGTTGTTGTTCTAATGAGACATACCATCTCCATTTGCAGAGTGTAGTATTACACTCTGTCTTCTGCTTCACAAACTCTAAAATGTGTTAGCATAAAAATAAAAGTATTGAGGTTCTGGAATATACAAATTAGTGGTTACAACTATTTCAAACCTCCCCATATGGATCATCAGTACAAAATACACTTTCCCAACAAAAAACTATTCAAACACACTGCAGAAATGCCTTAGATTGAATCCAGTGAGCCACAAAAAATAATATGAAATAAAATTCGACACTAAGACCAATAACCAAAACATCCTAATTTCACTAAAAAATAGAAGTCGAAATTAAAGAAAAAGATAAATGCTTCACTTTATTGTTGATTTTTGTCTTATTCTTTGTTCTTATTCTGCTTTGTGGTGGCTGCATCATTATATAAACATATAGGTGCCTATCTGTATTCTTACCCTGAGTGCTAAGCCAATTTTTCCTTGTTTTCAGTTCAGGATGAGTGATATAATGTGGTTTTGCTTGTGTGCATGAGATAAAATATACGTTTATACCATAATGGATTGTCGGTGCACAGGACTAAGCTCTTATTCTCATAATGAGAAGAAAATCATGGCCTGATATCAGTGCTAATGGTGCCCAGAATGTGGTTCAGACTGTGCTGGTGCTGCTTTTTAAGGTGAAGGTGAAACACCTGGTGATGGTGGCAGTGGTGTGTGTGCACGGGTATTTGTGCATGGGTGAATACATGTTTCTGGGTGTGAGCTCTTCAATGACACACACAGACTGGGGAGAGACTAATAAAAGCAAAGCAGGCGAGTTACAAGCCAACAAATTTGGAAGGAAACAACTATGGCTGTTAGTGTCCATTCCCAGATGACAGCAATAGAAATATGCATTTAGAAGCCAGTGCAATTCCTAAAAAGGGGTTGGGGAAAATTCTTACCGGGAATTAGTTAACATACTGTTCCAAACCCTATTCTAGAGATGTGCTACACAAAGAGCGTCCACACAATAGAAGGAAAGGGAGCCTTTCTGGAGGCTTCCACGATAGGAATATGACTTTCAGACCCATAATGAAGTCATGAGAGGAAACATTTTATTAGGCAGCTTTGTTTATGTGAGATGTGATATCCCAAGGAGTGCATGAGGAGGGAGGAAAGGCAAGTGCTGCTGTAGATCTCACAGGGACATGCTAAATCAATGCTGTCATTTGCTTCACTGCTTGGAAAACTTAGGCAGATGATTTGCATTTTATTAAAAAATAATTCTTGGAGACTTCAGGCAGTAATCTGGATTAGGCTGCCATGATGTGCTCACACACAAAATTATTAACAGATTGTTGTGAGATGGGTGCTCCTTACACTAAGTTGCAGTGAATGAAAGCCAAGGGTGGTATAAGAAATCACGTTTAAGTTACATGAGAAGAAGTCGTCCTCTTGGCTTATCTATGTAAATTTCCTATGATGGAAAAAAGCTAGAGAAGATTGCTGGTTTTTTTGAGTTTTTAGGGGGAGTGTTTATGATGATGAGAAGAGAGTGCTACTATACAGAGCCAGGCTCAATTAAAAAGACAGACACGCTCAGATGTGAGGGATAAAGTGGGTAAAATCCTCATCACTTGCCTTGCATGATGTAAACACACATACATATTGAGATAATCATAGTTGTTCCCCCCTAAATATTATAAACCACTAAAAGCTCAAAGGTCTACAGCGTGAGACCTCTCCCAAGCCCAAACAGTAATGTGTAATTAATTAGTCTGATGCCTCCACACATGTGCAAGTAGCAGATACCTGTGTGCGCTCATGTGAAAACTCTCCACATACAGGCTCTTCACAGGCCGAGAACCTTTTCCTTTTATCCCAGTGCCAGTTATGGAGATGATTTATTTTTATTCTTTTATTCTTTAGTGAGAACAATTTAGGGTGTTACTGTATAAATACAGAGAGGCAAAAGAAAAAAAAAAACACTTCTTGGCCATTCAAGATTTAGACAACAAGTGATTTTTACCAGCTCTGCCGAGTTTATAATACGACTGTACTTTCCTATTATATGATTCTTATTTACATAATAACATCCCTATGCAGAGATGTCTCTTTCAAATCATAAGCTTCTTAGCAGTGGTGTAGTTTCTTGACATATGAGTTGATAAAATAAGGACACAAACTCTGACTGGTATCTGTGAGTTTCAGGAATGCAATTATTAATGTTAGTATTTATAACTAAAACATTAATATTCTTGTAAAGCTGGCATTTATTAGATATTAGATTTTTTCAAGCAATAAGAGTATGGAAAATAAAGGTACAGATGAAGTAAAAACAGAGGTGTGGTATCCTTTATCATTACACTTTAGGGGAATCTATAAAATGACAGTAAAATGCAACTAGTACTTCACTCAGTCTCCCCCAAAATTCTAGTGCAGCAGTAAAATGGCGTATGTCAGTAATAAAAATAAAACGTCTATGACATTTTAAATGTTATCGTACTGTCACAGTGGAATAAAATTAGCTTGAAGAATGATCTAAAGGGATATCATGCAGTTCATTATGTATAACAGCAACAGCAGCAGTTTCCCACTGTTCATAAAGGTTTCTCCATTAAATTTACCTCCAGTCAATAATTAGGAGTCCACAAATAAACCTAGGCAATTAAATCAATACTGCTGGGCAATTATGTTCCAAAGTCCTGGCTCAATGGCACTAAAAGACACTATATCAAACTGCAATATTAAGTGATCTGATCCAATTTTCCACTGAACATTTACTCAGAATAACAAAAATGGGCAATCCTGCATCTTGGTTCAAGATGCAAATGGGTAACACAGTGTGCCAACATGTAACGCTTAGCAGGCAGTCTTACGAGCAAAATCCTGCAGAAAGCTTACATTTCACCATGGGCTTTAGTTTGCTGATGAGAAATATTACCAAAGCTTACTAAAAGAAACCACAACCAAACTCTGCAAGATATGCATAAAGCATTTTAAAGGGCACAGAGCTGCTCTCAAATACAGATGAAGAAATCTTAACCATTTCCATCTATGTGCGTTAGCATGGACAGAAATGAAAAGCAAAGCTGGCTGCGCCCCAAAACCTCTATAATCCTCTTGCAATTCTGAATATGGTCTGCTTGCCAAAAATTACTTCTCCCCTCAGTGTTTCTTCTGAGGAACCCCACAAGATGGAGCAAAAATCACTGAAAATCACTATTAACTTGTACACAAATGTACACGGCTAAGAGCAATGAGCTCTTCTATCCTTATATAACATTTGCAATCTTAATATACCTGGTTTCATTCAACAATTCCTTTACTTTCCATCCCCTGGTTTTTGCTGTCTGTCTATAGCAGATGAAGAGAAGTGATAAAATTCTGCTTAGTGTTTTTTAGCAGTTTACCAAAGAATAACAAAAACCAGAACAAGAAGTCTTCATTGTATTCCATGAAACTGATCCATATTTTGGAGCCCATAATATGAACAGAATCTTGAAATTTATAATTTTTTAAAAATTCTTAAGATTATGGCAATTAAATGAATATAAATAATTTTGCTTTTAATGCTGAGTTTCATGTAGCATTATGAGGTTTAATTAAAATGCCAGTTTTTCTGACAAAGCCAGTAAAAGCACACTGATATTTCTATCTCCTCTGCTGCAGCAATTAAGCAGTCTTCATGGTAGCAAGTTTTGATAATGAAAGAGAGAAAACCTGTCATTTCTTAAAAATCTGGTCACAGGATACAATCTCGACACAAAAGTTGTTAATGGTAAAATACATGCATCTGATGTGAATGTTCCTTTGAAATGGCTTTCAAAATATTTTCAATCATGCACATTCTAAACTGATATTAACTACATGGTTAATGGACCCATGCTAGTGAATATGCATTAGGAACACTGGATTTATAAATCAAGTTTTATTTCTTTCCAGACATCAGCTGCCCATCATCTAAATAAAAGAGACAACTAAAAATATAATGGAAAAGTTTCAAGAGTCAGTGTATGTTGTCAGTGATGTCCAAACAAAAGCTGACTATGGCTAGAAAAGCTGGGCTCTCACCTGCCAATAAACTGCCCTTGATCACTTACAAGAGAGGAGCATCCCAGCAGACTCTGTGTGTATTAAAAAAAAAGACTTGAAAGAGAAGAAAAAGTATCACACAGGTCACAGCAGCAGTCTCAATGGACCCCTCAGGGATTTCTGCTAGTCTCAGACTTGTCATCCTCTATGCAGCTTTCCTCTCTGCCCAGAAAATGTCGATAGGAAAATGTTTGAGGGGCCTCTGGTGGAAATTTTTTCATTCTTTCTGCATTGACAGGATGCCAAATCAATATTTACTTCCCACTAACAAGCTGCTCGAGGTCTCAGTAGAAAATATTGTAGAGAATGCGAGAAGACACGATAATAAACAGCTGTCTGGCTATGAGGAAAACATGAATTGACTGGAAACAGGTCCACAGTAAAAGGTCACCGAAACCCATGAACTCCTCAGGTGTCCATAACAACTAGTAACTTTAAAGGCACATAAAAAAAAAGTCTCTTTTTCCTAAGAGGTATGAGAGAATGGATCATTTTCACTCTAGCAAGCATTATACAGTGTTTCAATAATTCAATTAACACATTTGCCAAGATATGTGCTGGTTTTCTCCAGCACTGTTTTACTGGTTAAGTTAGCTTAAGTTAGCTGTTAAGTTAGCTATCACAAATCCTTGATTAACATCTCTTCAGTTTTATGCAGTAACTCTGATTTTAAGAGAAATAAAAAGGAAATGCTACAAAACAAGGATTTCACATTGCCTTATCACAGTGTAGTTTGAGACCATCAATGGTACCATAATTAAAAATACAATGTATTAATTATAATCTAAAAACACTTAGCTAAACAGAGTACAAAGTTATAATTCATTGTGGGATTATATAAATTGAGCACCTGTACTTCAAGAAGTTTCTGTATATGCTGTAGCCATTCTTTATCTTTTTCAAATTCCATTTTTGTCCTTGCTGTTTCCTAAAAATAGAAAAACATCAGGAGCAATAAAGGAAATGTATAACGGGGTATACATTATGGAAGTCGGAATCACATTTGCAAAATTAATTATCTGAAGCATATCCACCAAATATCAATGCTCTGTTAAATTTGTAAACCTATCCTTGCCTGTTCATGCCCCTAGAAATGTGCATGGCATGTTCTTTTCATATGAATATACTGGTGTATGTGTGATCTATGTCTAAATTGTATGAGTCCAACATAAAGGTGCCTGAGTCTATGCACTGATAGATGGAATATATAGTGTATGTGTAGATCGAATTCATCACCTGTGTAATAAATTTGTTTTATATTTATAGTTAAGTATGTTTATGTGTTTTACACATATATTCACAGTGACTAAAACAAAAAGAAATAGGACATAGAAACTACTCTGAGAATGAGATAAGCATGGAACAACTCTGTCAAAGTGAATCACTTTAAAGAGTTGTATAAATGTTAGTAAACAGGCCAGGGATCAGCCCATTATATTTGTATTCATGAGTGCAATCCATATCAGTGCATACACATACCATGCACTGCTGTTTAACCAACATGAAAACCCCCTTTTCGTGACCTCTTTAATATAAAGCTCCAACAAGGCTAAAGCTAAGTCATCACCAGAGTACTGTTACAGCCCAATAATGGCCAACTCCTAGACACTTGCTAAAGTAACTGTACAGGCTTTTTCATCTATTATTTGAGGAGGACTAAATAAGTCTGGATAAGAAATCCTATCACTGCATCTATGTAATAGAGTGATTTGATGAAACACTACCAATATTTCATAGTAAAATGTATGATAGAATCAACAAAAAAGGCAATGAATTCACCCAGAAACCATCTGTCTACCAGAAACACCTTTAATAGGTATCACAATTCAGAAAGGAACCATCAACAAAATCAATCTGGCACACCAAGACACATTCTAATTTTGTTTTCTTTAATGCAGAAGTCTATTTAAAATGTACAATCCTGCCAAATAGCCTCATGAAAAAGGAAAATACTAAATAATATCTCTACATACACATGCTCAAAGCAGTATATTTACACTTACGCATTCCTAAAGTCTTGCCACCTTATGAATCTCTAACCTGACCTTTTCATTTAGATTAAAATCTTCTTGATTTTTGTGCTGCATCTTCCACAATGAAATTTCAGTCTTTACCTCCAAATCGTTTTCCTCAAGGTTGGATATAGTCAGCATCTTCTCATCTATGCCTTTCTTTCCTGAAGTCCTTAAAATAACTTACCTCATCATCTCCTTCTTGTAGTATTTCGTAAAGATCAGTTGTTGAAACATTAAGGATAGACGCTGCCCACTGAAGACACTCTTGGGAAAGACCCTTTTTGCATGCTTTCGTTCCTCCCATTTTTTTTGCCAGTTTGATTTTTGTTCTCAGCCCTTGTATGCTGTGGTGTAACTCTCTGGTCAGAGTCTAGAAGACATAAGCAAAAAATTCTCTACTGTAGTTTTTTTTTTTTTATAGTGCAAATAAGATGGAAAAAACAGTATCACTTAGACTAAGCTCATTTAGATGGGAGTTACCTTCATTCTGTGTTATTGGTTCAACAGGATATGTGCTGGAATATTAAATAACATGCTACTTAGAACACAAAATATGAATTAATACAGTAAACCAAAAAATGTTCTTAAATGTAGGTATTTTACTATGTCTTTAGCAAAATAACTGTTCTTATAAATGCCATCAGTAGTAAGACAAAGCAGCTTCCACAGAATCAATCAAAATCCTCTCCTGACCCAGTCTACCAGAAATGTTCTTGAAATAAGAACGTGTCAGGCTTTATTGTGGTCAAATAGAGTTGGTTTTTTGTTCGCTTGTTGTTGTTGTTGTTTTTGTTTTTTGTTTTTAAGCTTATTGACATTCTCTGCATGCAGAAATACCAGTTCACCTCTTTATTCAAAACCTGAAATTTTGTTTCCCACCAAGACAGGGTAATTCAAAACTGTCCTGGCTACCATGTTCCTACCTTTCCTATTTCTTAAGTTCTGTGGTTCAGTGAAATAACACTAAACATCAGTGTTATATAAAGTCATCAGTTTTATAACTGAAGTTATTTTGGTTTAATATTTATGTAACTATGACAAAAAGATTTTGTCAAAAGCTGAGCAAGTTTATTTAAAAATTGTTGACTAACAAACAAGAGTAGTAATCCATTTTAAGATGATCCACCTAGAATATTCAATTTCCATGACTCAAGCAGAACTGTGATTGTCAACACAGACACCTTGGTTGAGTTTAAAATGAGAGAATAAGATTTTCTTTTGATCATCCTAGTGGAGCTCATCTTATTAAGATACATCTCAACAGCAGCTGATCAGCTTCTGAAAATTCTTTTTCTACAGAATGCCTTCATCTCATAGAAACTGACTACAAAATTATGAAGCTGTTTATTGGCATTTTGGGTAAAGTATTCTATAGTCTCTAGTGTATCTGAAACAGCCATTAGAGAGCATTTGCTAATATATTTCAACAAAGGCACAGAAGACTCATCCAATTCCTAGATTTGTTCGTTTGTTTGTTTCCTACCACTTCCCAAGTTAACATTTTTCTGTATGTAATAAAATTTAATTACTAAAAGCAGAAATACCCCACCACAAACCTGGGGAGAGGAGGTACAGTGAAATTTGTCCAATTGTCTGATTCAAGTGTGGGTCCCTCCATCCACAGAATTTCCAACAAACTATTTTGTACATAGATCTATCTGCAAGTGCAGAGCTGAGAGGAATGAAGAAACTTGAAATGTAATGGGCAGGGATCTAGGGCAACTTGGACTAAGCTCATAGAAGGAAATAGAATAAGAGAAGAGGGAGCCTCAAAAAGAAAAGCGCCCACTATGAAGAACAATACAGTTAAATCACATGTTTTTGTGGCATTTGAAATGGTCTAACAGTAAATTGGCTCTTGCAACACGTACGAGATGTATTTGACAATGGAAAAATAAGTTCAACCCTACTTTTTCAATGAAATTGAATCAGCTTCCCACATTTTAAAAGGAGATCTCTCTCAGACATAAGTGGTCTCTCTAGAAGATGCACATTTGTAACCTGATGCAAAGAGGAAATGTAAATTAAAGGAGCAAAATATCAAGAAAATTAACTGCAAAGCCACATGGAGAGGTCACAAGTAATGACAAACAAAAAGCATGATAATAAACAATGTTAAACATTCACTTGAATGCCTTAGAAAACACTGAAACATTGCCAGGCAACAATCATCTGACATTATTACATAAATGTTATTGGTATATCCAAACTCTGAAAGAAGTTCATGATGAATGAACAAGCTGATAGCAACAGTGGAACTCAGAAACTGCAACTCCAGTGTGATTGTCTTTTAGTCCACAGTTCCAGAAATGAAGGTGCCAGAAAGATAAGCACCAGAAAGACACTGAAGAATCTATAGCAGCAATTTAAACCAAAAGGAATAAAAAAAAAAAAAAAAAAGAAAGTTAGAGAAAAAAGAACAAAGAAAAAGCAAGTTCAAACAAAAATCAAAGAAAGAAAAAAATTACAACTAATAGATTTTAATATGCAAGCACACACTTCATATATAATCACAGTAGATCATACATATGGAGGACTTGCACTTCAATTCCTCTGTCCCTTGAGCAGTTCAAATACACTAAAGCATATGTGAAGCACAAACCATATGTGAAAAATAAGGCTACTTTATGGTCTTTCAAATTGGACTCTGAGAGACTAGCTATTTTTGAACCTCCCTCCTCTATGTTATTAAGTTGATACAATGTTTTGATATACATTTCATCACTAAATAAGTGCCTTAAAAAATTATAGTCTTCCTATGATTTTAAGTTGCGTTTTCTTCTGATATTTTCCCATCCATCATATACTAATGTATTCACGTGCTAAATTGTTTACTTATTAGTGATTTAATTTATATGTCAGTTCATGCTCCAATAGAGAAATGTTCAGTCTCAAGCCACACAGGTTTTAGACATGGAAAGACCCACTTCCAAACTGAAAAGTACAAAAACTCAAGACTTAAGCAATACAGGTTTTGCTGATGAGTGTACTGAAGCCACTACAACGATGTTTCTGTGATTAAGAATTTGATCCAATGCATTCTGGAGCTAGGTGTAGGATTTTGAACAAAAACATTTCCCTCTTTGTATTTCAAAATTGCTTATTTTTAAATTAATAGGCATACATAGGTGATGCAAACTGCCTATAATGAAATCAATGCAGCATATGACTTCTGTACTATACTGACATATAACAATGCCTTTATTAATACTAGTAATACTAGGATTTGAGATTTTTCTCCTTGTTTTTTTTTTCCCTGCTGGTAAATCTAGAGGATATTTTGTTAGTAAAGCCATTTTCCTAACTTAGATGTTACCGTCAGAGTTATTCCTGTGGGACACACTTAGCTGCTACCAGCCAGCTAGAATAGGAGTTCCTGATTAATTCCTGAAACAAATCTACACCGCTTCTTGTCAGACCAGTGCAACTGCTACTGATCTGACTAGGAAAAAAAAAAAAAGCTTAAAATTCTAACAAAATGAGCTTAAAGTTCTTAGTCCTTTTTAATCAGTAGCAATTGTCAAATTATCTACCAACACCATATGATTTATATAGTATACATTACAGATGTTGGGTTACATATAATTCTGAAGTATCTCCATTATAAGCCTTTTTACTTTATTTTCACTACCTAAAATATTTATTCTTAAGAATATATTTTCAAATATATTTTCAAATTTGGCCTCAGCATGTAATCACTTCTTAGCACTATATCTTTTGCCAGTTTTGAGATGTATAAAGACAAAGGTCTTCTTTCAATTAAAAGGTCGTATTTAATTAAACGCTCAAAGAAGCCACGGTGATATAAAGACCCTGACAGCATACTATTAATAAGGCCTTCACATCCCAAAACACTGACACTCGTTGACCCTGGGATTAACACAATTTGATCAATGGCCCTAAGTAGTGTCATATAACCAAGGCAATGCCAAAAATTTTTCCTGTAATTACCATGTTAATTTACACACTCTATTGTTGTTTCTAGCATAATAAACCTTAATGTTCCCAAGACGAACCAAAGTCTGATGCTAGCTAGCACCATACGTACGTATAGCCAGATTTCAGTCTTGCACTGGTGCAGATTTCAGGGCAGAGGCCATGGCTTGCAAGCCATGGATAATTTTAAGTTTTACTGTAATTTGTACAATAGTAATAACAGTGTGCTGCATCTGGTTGAGATCACAGAATCATCAAGGTTGGAAGAGACCTTCAGGATGACCTAGTTTTTAACCACAGTGGCCAAACTGAGGTTCAGTTTAGCTTTGGCCCTTCTAATATTCTCTCCACATACTTGACAACATCTTTGTAGTCCCCCCAAGTTACCTGTTCATCCTTCCAGAGATGCTAAGCTCTCTTTCTTGTCACAGGTTCGAGCCTAAGGTCTCTATTTAACCAGGCCAGTCTTCTTCCCTGCTGGCTTATCTTACAGCACAAATAGAAATTAAGTTGTCTTCTAATGGCTTCTAAGGTGCAGTGTTTGGGATTTGTAACTAAACCAGTGCTGATAACATATGAGCCATTGCTGAGCAGCACTGGCACAGTGTCAGGGTCTTCCGTTTCCCATGTTGTCACCTCAGCAAGTGGGCTTGGGATGCACAAAATGCGGAGAGGGAACACAGCTGGGACAGCTGGCCCCAAGTGACCAAAGGGACGTTCCATACATACAGCACTTAACAATAAAATCTCAGGGGAATGGTGGTTTGTCTGCCAGGTAGATGCTGCTCAGAGACTGGCTAGGCATTGTTCTACATTCCTTGGGGATTTATTCCCCCTTCCTTCCTCTATTAAACTGTCCTTACCAACACACAGGTTTTCTTACTTTTCCTCTTCCTATTCTTTCCCCAGTCTTACTGCGGAAAGGGAGCAAGCAGGAAGTGAACAAACAACCATGTGGTGTTTAGCTGCTGACCAGGTCATCCAACCACAAATGCATAGAAGAATATAATACACAGAACAATTTTATCTGTAGTATTGTGCATGTAGTTTGTGATAAATAGATGCTAGAATAATTGGCTTTTTGCAAATGTTAAAATGAGTAGCTTTTGTCTATGAAAATGTGTGTGTGGGGGGGGTGTTGTTTTTTTTCTTTTCTGTCATTTAACCTGAAAACTTAGAGCTGTCTGCTTAGTCCTACCCAGCGCCAGCTATCAACTACTGATAAGAGATCTAGATTGTTACTAGAAAGAGTTTGAATATGCAACTATCTGTTGATTCTGGGAAATCACTGAAATTCCATTCTAAAAAGTTACTGGAAAGGGTTTTGAATACGTATAATTGTTGATGAATATGTATAATTGTTTATGAATATGTAATACTCCAGGTGTATGTAAAGCAAGTCTCCGAGATCACAGGTATGCTCTTGGCCCAGTGCCAAAGCATCCAGCGCTGTAACTCTTGCTTTATTATTTTGTCCCTTATTGTCTTTCATTAAAACTTTTCAATTCTGACAGGAGAGTGAACCTCATTTTTCACAAGTTCAATACGGAACTGTCTTTAGATACAAGTGATGTGTTCTTAGAAACTCATTTGTTTTGTAGATTAGAAAGGTATACAGACGTGGCTCACAGCATAAAACCAAAAATGAAGTGGAAAATCTTTTCTGAAACAACGTTAGTTTCCTCAAGAATCAAAAGCGTTATCAAGATGTTGTAGCTGTCTGTGAACAACAAGAGCTAAATTTCACAGAACTGAACACTGAGCTTAAAGAACGCTACTTTCGTGGTAGAATATTTATTCCTGCCCTAGGGTTAGGCCAGATCCTAATGCTGTAAAAAGACTGAGAAAATATTACAACCCCAAATACCTCATAATCAACAAAACAAAACAGAATGAATGGACAAAAAGACACAAAGAGATGATGTCATACACCATTTCAGCAGCTGAAATAAGCATTCAATGAAAGTATAGTTATTTGTTCCTTACTGCCTGTCTAAAAATGTATTTCAAAACACTTTCAGTAATAATATTTAAACTAATCTCACAGCATGACTGAAAACTCCTCTGTAGTAATTTCATTTTTAAAATGTTATTTAATATATATTTATATATATCATTTAAATTACCTCAGCTCCTTCAATTGAAAAAAATCACACCTTCTAGGCATAACCATTTTTATCAGAAAAAGGACAAGACAAGACAAGACACAAAGACTGACCACTACAACAGACTTGTTTGGCTTAGGGCTATAACATGTAGCATTCTGACCCAAGGGAATGAGAAAGCCTCAGGAGGTTGATTTAATTCTTATGATCCCCAGAGATCACATGTCATTTTAGAGACTCCAGCAGATGCCCCGTAACTAGAATATAAAGATGTAGAAGACATATAGACCAACATTACCCTCCTTCACCAAGCTCAGCATTCAAACTTCTGCTGCCAAATATTAAAGTGGTAATAATCTTATTTTGCCAGCATCACACAGGCCACATTTATAAAGTGATGAGTTGGTTTTATTTACCTATCTACAGTCACAGTTTCTGCTGTAGTTCTAAAATGTATTAATATACATGTTCAAACTATGTGCCTCATAATTGTGTGTACTTGGAGCAATTAAGATATAACTCTTTTCCATTAAGAATAAGCAAACATGCCATTGAATATGTCAAACTCCTGAAAAACCAAAAATATACATTCAAGAGAATATTAGTGTGACACCTAAAAGCTAGCAGAGATGCAAAGTTTCAAAGGCTAATACAATGAACACCTGAAAGGAAGAAATACCTCCTGTAAAGCTAGCTATCAGACGAATATATATGATTTAAATTAAACAGTCTTATGTTGATTGGCACTGAGAACAGTGCTCACAACTTCACAGAGATAAGTGGAAGATGAAAGCATACATTGACTGGAAGAACTGCCTCACCTGGTGACCTGGAAGAACTCCATTATACATAAATATAGAGAAACTGCTGTCTGAAAGTAAAAAATACTGTGATACCACAGTTGCATCTACAACCTGATTTTCCATGTCAAAAAACACAGGCAAACATGAACACACATGAGCATAACTAAGAATCTAATGGACAAGATCTGAAAAATTCACTGAAGTAATTTAAAATATTACCATTCTCTTCTATCCTAGTAGCAAAAGCTATCTCCAGTTTGCAGTCCAACATCCTAGCCCAAACCTGCCTCCTCCGTGGCTCAGAGCTATGGATGACAGACTGTGAACTAGAAAAGGTGAATCCATAACATCCCAAACCAAACATCTGAAGAAGTGTACACAGATTTGCACAGTATTTATTTTTCAACTGTGAAAGCTAAATGCATTGCAGCTTTTCTGAAAATCCCTTGAGTCACACAGTGTGAAAAGTGCCTGATAATTTCAGTACTTTCATACAAAACTTAAGCTTCCTGGTACTTAGTACTGCAGACCCCAAAAAACCCAGTTAAAATGTAATAAGAATAATAAGGTACAATGACAGAAATTAGTAATTGTGTTGCATAAAATTTGATAATCTGATCCCTATCAAAGGCAAGATTTGAATTTGCATAACTATGCTGGCTTAAATTGTGCTATTTCTACTTGACATTAGGGGTGAAAGTCTACCATGGCTGGCTCCCCATTTCTCCAAAATACCTCATCTACATACTCTAGCAAAACACCATTCCTTCTGGATTCAAAATGATTGAAAACAAATGGTTTCTTTACAACCATACATTTATGAGTAGAAAATTGAGAATGTTCTTTCAACTGCATTTTCTTAACCATCTCCAGGTGCAGAAAACCATAGGGAAGAATACTGAAAATATTTCAACCTGTATTTGACATTATAAGAAAAGGAAACAGAATACATTGTGCTATGTTCTAAAAAAACCATTAATTTATTTACAAATTTATAGACAATTGGCTTAAATAATGGACAGTTTTTAATTTTAGGTTGTCTTCAAAACAAACCATATTAACCAAAGACACAGCAATGGACTTATTATGGCCAATTACAATGTAGTTTATATTTCAGTAGAGAATATACCATATATTCTTTACAGTATACTTACATATTTTAAAACTCCCTTTCTGACTAAAAATTAATGGGTTTTGTATTACTGGTTAGCTTTTTTCTCTTTTTGTTTTCTAATCCTCTCCTGATAACTGCTTAGCTATCCCACTTAACGCTTGAAATCTTGTCTTAAAAATCTGCTTTTTTCATTACATTCTTTGTAATACCTTTAAGTAGAACTTATTACACCAGCTGGACACCTCATTTATAGCACAAACAGCAGGTACTCACTAATATGAGGGATCTATGGTCATATATAATTTTACAGCTTTACAATTATCTAATCTCTCCTGTATATTAAGCTTTAGGACTGTCAAAAACTTGAACTGTAGACCCAAATGCTTTCAGACTGATGCTGGCTTCTAAGTATCAGCAAACACTCCATAGCTTTCATTGTACTGTTGCTAAATTTTCAGCACAATTACCATGTTTTGTGACCTATAACAGAGAAAAAATAATAGTTTTCTTTATAGCAGAGAATGAGTTGAAATATGTATAATCAGCATGGGATGACAGGCAGAATATTTCTGTCAAAATATATTGGTTTCTAAAATTCTATTTATGTGGAATGGGCAATAATAATAATTTAAAGTCCTATTTACTTCTGCATTTAAGTACTACTTCATTTATATTAATTTTTTGCCTGCTGTAAATTCGTTGGTTTCAACAGAATTTCCTCTGATTTACACAGGTGCTAGCAAAACTACCATCATTCCTTTAAAACTTCATATATTACAGTTATTTACACAGAGCAAAAAAAAAGGCATTGACAGAGATTAGAGCTTCACGCATGTGTAGCAAGAGATGCCTGGGATCTTAGAGAGTTTATTATCTTGAACAGTTAGGGCAGACAAAGTCAGCACAGTTGTACTGGATGTAGCAAACAAAGATATTCAGGGCAGACCAAGAAATACTGAGGTGTAGCAACACTCCAAAGGTCACACAGCAGGTCAGTGACCAAGATGTGAAGAACACCACGATTTCCCGACACTCAGCTCAGTGTCTAAGCTTACACTATCTTTCTGCAGAAACACACGAAAAGCCTAAGAACTACAAATCAGATGCTCTGAGCAAGACCACTGCACTGCTGAAACAAACGTGTCTGAAACCCAGTTTAAGAGGTCAGCTCTGGCATTACTTAGACTCTTAAAAAATCCCATAAAACTTACCAACTGTATTTCCTTAAAATACTTTAATTATTTGAGTTTTTTAATGTTTCTGTCTTCCTAGAGCTCTTCTTACTTCTCTAGAGCCCTTCTGGCATGTGCCTTGGGGAATCCCCTTAGTTCCCAACTTCCTAAGTTACTGTAGACACTTCACAAGACCCTGTATAGGAGTGCTTTATGTTCTCCCTGCTACAGTTCACTTTCTTAGCAATTTGATTGACATACATTAAACAATTATTTCTACATGAACTCTTGAATAAATCATTACTGGAGACTTTTTTCCTCCTTTCCAAGTTTTGCTAGTTTTCCTGTTTTTTTGCCAAAAGGCTTTCTAATCACTTCAAGCCCAGAGCCTTTAGTACATACTCACATGTCCACCCCTGAAGTCTTTCAGTTACTCCTTTTTCCAGTCAACATTGTTTCTGTCTTTTAGACCCTAAACTGGCCATTATCTTTAAACTAAGCATCTTTCTATGTCCAGCAGAGAGCTGAGTAAGAGCTTTAAAAAGAAGTCTCTCCAATCCATTTAAAGAAATCCCAGGTGGATCTAGACCCTTCCAGGAAGTGCAGTACAGAGTCTCCAAGTAGTGCCCAACTGATCCAGCTGATCCTGTTTCAATCTCATTCTCTGTTAAACTTAGGTGATTTTTTTTTACTGAGGCATAAACAAAATTTTTTTGAGAGTTGGTGAAAACAGTCTCCAGTTCAAGTTTGTTGGATCTGTTCACACACTATCTACCATTATGGAGTCACGGTCTGTGAAAATGGTTCTCATGCACTCTAAGAAAAATGAAAATAGCACCACCATCAACAAAATGACCTGTGTATGTGAGACATGCATCTAAACTTTGCATGAGACATACATGTGCAGCTACAAAAACCTGACACACCTTAAAACTTGGTTACATAGTTGAATCATCTAAATCAACATCCCTAAATTCTTAATACAGAATTAGATAAAAAGTAATATATACAAACATTCAATATATTTTAAGCTACGTCTGTTATGGTCTTTCCCTATCATAGTCAAAAACCAAGGTGAAGCATTACCCTTCTATGTCTAAAAAAGCAAAGAAAAAGTAGAGTAAGGAAAAGCTTTTCAGCATCTTCCTCTTTATTCTTCCTTTTTATTTATCAAGATTTTATCCATTAAGACATCTACATCATATGCTGTTCCTGGCACACTGTATATATCACTAACCATATGCCTTCTGTAAACGGTAAGAGTTCAGCCATTCGCTTCATTCATTAAAATTCACAAGGCCTATTATTCTGTTTACAGTCTAATAGATATTCACTGTCACTATTCAGGCCTCTGATTCAATTTGCCTAAATCCCAGATGCAGAGTAATCCTGACGGAGATTAGTTTAATTTATCACCAATTTCTTCTCAAAACCAAGAAAGGTTGGTATTTCATAATAAAAGCTGTGTTTCTCCTTTTTTTCCTGAAGTAGCATGCACAATGAAGAAGAAGAAATAAATGCCTAATTTTTTTTAATGGTGATGTTTTCTTAGTTACACAAATTCTGCTTTGCATAAAGGACACCATCTTTTAAGATGCATATTCTACGAGTAAGACTACTGATTCTCACCATAGTGGAACATATTCCTGGAATCAAGTATTATGCTGATTCTGAATGAACAGATTGGCAGACTTATCATGTACTCCACACAATACAAAATAATCACACTGGGTATACTTTTCTAGGTAAAGTGTTGACAGTTTGGAGCATAATAAATGAAATATACTTATCTTTTGGCTCTCAAGTGCTCCCAGTGGGGAAAATTTTCTAGCAACTTGAAGACATATTAAAGGTGTCCACTTCCAAATCAAAACTGACAGTGCTGATTTATGTGATAATATCTGCTGTTGTTTGCAAAATGTCCCAGTGACTTGCTGAAGAAATCTTTGTTTGGTCAAAGGACACTTCCAAATTGGCACAGTTCAGATAAAATTGCATAAAATTTTCAGAATAAGTCAGTTTTCATCTGTACAGCATAGTTCTATTTCCACAAAAAGTTAGTCTGTTTTTGCCAAATACTGAATTTTATAGTTACCCATTATGTGCTTTTTTTTTCAGATGAAGAAACAAATGATCATTCTGCATCTGATCTGCGTACCCATCTGAAAAACTGTGTCCCGTCATCCTGGGCCTGAAGATGTTGGAGCAGTAGTACTGCCAGGAAAACTGAACACACAGGCTTTGATAATACATTCAGCAACAGGAAAGTTCTATGAAGAGTATCTCTTGCTGTCTCACTGTAACTGGAGAATTCTGAGAGTCCCCTGCAAGGATTTCCTTCTGTCTGAAAAACTGACTTTGTGATTGAAAGTACAGACAGTAGCAATGTACTTGTGTTGCTCTCATGTTGTAAAGTAGCTGATAAAAACCAACCAAATATTTCCCAAATATTCATGCCTTCCAACCCAACTAATTATGTCTAATTTTTTTAAAGCTTTGTTTATAGATAAAGACCAAATAGGACATGATCTGTATACACCCATCCTGAGAAGAACATACTTCCTAGCAATGCTCTATCTTGAACTGACACAGAACAGCACAAGAGAAAAAGACAATGATAGTAAATAACAGGAATTTGCCAAATAATAGGATTTTTTAATGTGGCCAGTAATTATCTAATTCCCTATTGTTTGCAACAGAACAACGTTACACGTAACATTTTCAATTAGCACTGCCACTAAGGGGCAGTCCCAGCATCTCCAGCCTGCAACCATGTAAACCTGTCCCTGTTCTGACCCTCTGTGGTACACAAAAGCTGGTGGTGTGAGTTTTTAGAAGGTTAATTGAATTTTCATGAACTAGCTCACAACTGACCAAGATAATATCTATGACGACATTTCAGAAATGGAGTAGGGAGAGGTTTCATAAGGGCAGAAATGAGGAGTGAGGTTCACTCGGGGGTGTTGCTTTTTTTTAACTTACCTAAACCTGTATTTTGAACTACAGCCCAAGATACCAGTGAGCAAATAAGCCACAGCAAAATTTACGTCAGTATTCAAGGTAAACTGCAGAAAGGTAACAGAGATCGACATATATCAGGATACAAGGTAAACTAACTGAATGGCAAATAACTGGCAGAACACTACTTGGCCAAGCAGAGGTGATATAAGTCCTCTGACACATGTGGCTGGTGAACACAGATGTATGTCAAACAAGAGAGCGGGGGGGAAATGCACCTATCTTAAGCCCTGCTCTGAATAGCCGAAATGAGGGCAGCTGTCTTAAGAGGGTATTAGATCCCAACTTAGATCCATTAAGCTTGCCAAGTGAACTGCCACGGGTCTTGATTTTGGCAGTCAATTTTATCAGATGGTTGTACTGGAGACCTATCAAGAACAATGCCAGAACACACCAGATGTGCACTGTGCTGCAGTGGGTATCCTCTGTGGAAGGCACACAAGTCCCAAATGACAGAGGCATTATGGAAGTGAGAAGTGCACTCAACTGATTTCAAAGCATTCAGCTGCCATCACCTACTCATTACTGCCACAGTTGAATATAGATGCCTTATCAAAACAATCCTTCTCAAGGTCAGAAAAGTTCTGATATTCTCATGCTCAGGCAGGTGTCATCACCGCAGATTAAAATGAGTTTTGCTGATGTACAAGTCGAATGGGACAGACAACACTACTGGGTATGGCTTACAAAGGTCTCTAACAGAAACATATGGTCAAAGTCTAGAGGAGCATAAAAAGTAGAACATGCTGGAACACAGAATTCATGCAGGATTTTGGACAGTTTTGTAATAAACTAATATATTGTACTGTATTTTCGGTAGAAATCCGGTCAAGCAGTCTAACAGCAATTTTTTAACTTTATCCAATGGCTGTTTTCTGCATGAGTTCTCACAAGTACTACAAACACACAACAAAGAACATTTTGCTCCGGTTGCTGCGCTGCACATAACTGGCAGGATCCACCTGAGGATCAGAGAGTACATATTATAGAAAACCCTGAGCAATGGTACACCATAAAATTTGAATGCATGATTCAAAGAGAATTTATGGTGCTGATGGAAGTGGGACGGGATAAAGATATGAGCTCTAGAAAATGCTTCTGAAGTACTCTCAGAGCCACCTGATCCCTCTTCCAGGCAGTTCGCATTTTTCTGTAATAAAAATGCTTTATTTGGCCTAGTTGACATACTTACAGCCTTACTTTCATTATTATTTCTTAGTCTTTATAAATGCCATGGAAAAATTTTATCAGGATATGAATTTTGTGAAAGTATTTAATAATCAAGTTGAGCTCTGATCATTACAGAACTCTAAAAAACACCTACATTTTATGATTTATTTTTCAGATCAACTGCATGAGCTATTTTTAATCCATTTAACATACTATTGATATTGCATAGCCTATTTTTTTTATCTGAACATCTGAGTAGTAGGTCAGACACCTTTAAAAAAGTATATTAAAACAAAGAGTAATCTTTATCAACTGACTTGTACTACTCTCCAGAAAAAAACCTAGATTTACTCAATACAGTTTGCTTTCCATAAAGGCATTCTAAGAAGTATAAATATACTCCCATGCTTTAATACTTTAATAATTGAATTTTGTATCAGTATTTTATTCAGAAATTAGGTCAGACTAATGAACATAAAGTACTGTCTTTTCTGAATATTGGCTCAATATTATCATTCTTTTGGACTCTAGACAGTGTCATAATATATATGCACTAACTCTGAATACTTATTCAAAATGAGAATCAGCAAGAGAAAAATTTCTTAACCAGCTCTATAAAGTTGTAAGGTATAAAAATTCTCAATTCAAAATTAGTGCTTCTTTCTAGAAAATGTTAAAAATCTTCCCTTGGCTACTAATAGATTAAGGATGTTGCAGCATCTTCATAAGATATCAGCCTACTTCATTCCAGAAACAAAAGAGAAATATTCATTGACCTCTGTCTTTACACATTTACAGAGTTGTTTTATCTAGTAATAGATTGTATCTGCCCTGTAATAGCTACCTTAGCAGCAGTACAGTTTTAAATCCTACCCTTTTACTACTGTTCTTGGCCTTGCTACCCACGTATTTCCTCTTGATTTCCTTATTCTCTTCTCCATCTTTTATACTCTATTGTTGCTTTTATTTTCAGGTTATTATCTATAATCTATTTTCCACTTTGTTTATATTGCCTTTTATTTCTAAATACTTTGCTCACTTTCCTACCAAAATGAAATAGGTATTTATAAGGAGCTACCATCTAATTATGCAACAGTGGTTTTTTGATTACTTAATAAACTGCTACCGTCCACAATTTCTATTCATATTTCCTACTAGCCTACATCTTCCTCCTGACAGCTTTGGAGAAATGAACTGCTCTGAATTAACCTATTTTAGGCATCCTGTTGATTCGCACTGAAAGTCATTAAGGATGTTATGCCTGATCCCTATCCCACACTCCAAGAAAAATAAATCCAATAATTTAACATATTGGATTCAGCAACTTTTGTTTACAAGTATTCCTTTCACCATTTTTGGAAACTATTATGTCTTGGTTTGAAAGACAGGTGTCTGTGAAGGAAGGCAGGAGCCTCCCCTGAAATGGAAAATGTAACCCCCTTCCCTCCGAATTATTGTAATTTTTGAATTAAGGGACTTTCAGGCAAAGATATGAGGGGTAGGAATAACAGTTCTTTACTAATATATATATATATAAAACAAGGCAAACAAACACCAATAACTCTGGCAGTAACAGAGAACAGAACCACAAACCCAGTGCCAGCCTCTCTCGGCTGTCGGGCCCTTTCCCCGTGGGTGCAGTTCCGCTCACAGCCGGCAGGGGCGCTGGCGGCTCCCGGTGAGCGGGGCGGGTGCGATGGTTCCCCCGCGGCTGCAGGGGGCGCTCCGGAGCGGGCTCGGGGAGCAGGCGGTGATGGCGGCTCGGCCGAGCCGGGAAGGGATGGAACAAAGGCTGCACAAACCCCCTGGGCAGCTGATCCCGGTGCCCGGCCGGACCCTCGGGAACAGCAGGCTGGAACAGCAGAGATGAGCAGATCCCGGGTGGATGACGAGATGTATCAAACTCCGGAGTGCAGCAGGAGCCCCGGGAGGTCTCGGCAGGCAGGGCGTGCGGAGCTACGATGTAGCGAAGGCTCCGAGGCTGCAGCCCGGCTCCAGACAGGGCAGGGAAAGGCGGGTTTGGGAATCCCGGCTTTTCTCCGGTAGAAAGAAAGGCAGCTGGAAAGCCTGCAGCAGCAGGACGGGGGGCAGCCTCTCTCCCTCCGAACGAACGCCGAGAGCACGAACTGCCCGCCAGCCCAGGTGAAAGAGGGTGGCTCCCCGGACCCCTCCCACTGTGGCCAGTTCCTTTGTTTCTCCCAAAGACCCAGCAATTTGTTGCTGGGGTACATGCATGGGAGAGAAAAAAAAAAATTCCCCAGAAGGGGAATTCCCAAAACCCCAACATATTACTAGATTCGACAATCTAGCAATGTTAGTTCATTGCCTAAGTGTCCCAAATTGGGGTGACCACAGCAATGCAACACTTCATTACATTACATTACAAACATGTGATCAATTAGTAACTCATCATATCCTCTAATGTGATCCAGTGGTACATATTGGACTTCTACCAGAAACCTCTTCCCTAGGTTTTGTAACTTACTACCTTGACCCAAATAGATCCAAGATCCAGTGGTTCGGTGTTATCAGTAACTCTAAAAGCAAGTAACACTGCCTGCTATAAACAGTCACACTCTCTTCTCTGAAGTTCCCCTGTTCTCCCATTAATAGCTGTAACTATTACTTAGAAACTCTGAAATAATTTAATTGTGGTACGTTAAAAAAGAACTACACAATGTCACAAGAAACATGGAATGGGTAGAAAAAGTAACCGCATTAAATTTATGAATGAGGAGAAAATTACACTTGTACTCTGAAAAACAAGCAAAGCTTATGAAGCGATCAGAATAGCAGATGAAGATTAGAGGGTCGTATAATTTTGTTAACCTGTTCAAGTGATATATATAGGTTAAACTTGATCTCTATATAGAAAAACATATTTGAATTACAGGAACTGGAGTGAGAATCAAGATCGGGGACAAAAAACTGACACCTATCCAGTGTCAGAAGAGTAGAAACAAGGGAGACCAGACTTCAAAAGTAGAGCTCCTCTTCAAGAGGAAGGAGTACTGCTACTTATTACAGTAAGTACTATCACAATACCTTGTTATAACATCAGATACACAAGAGGTATTTTAACAGGATTTGCTTGATATACTGCACAATTCCACTGAATTGCCAAATATTTTACTTTTTTACAGTGGTATATTGTTACCTGATTTTAGCACCCAACTAAACATAGTAGTTTACTTACAGATACTATATTTGTTTTCAAAAAATCTTTCTGCAGAGGAACAGTAGTCAATAAAAATGTTGCTTGAAATATGCATGCATACTCTTTCTATCCAGGCAAGAAAGTAGGTATTATTAGCTAAATATTATTATTATTATTGTTGTTGTTGTTGCTGTTAGTATTATTACTACTACTTGAAGAGAAATTTGCTTATTAACATTTTTTTCACATCTAGTGCAACTGTGCAAGTGCTAATGAATATTCACGGTAATTAACAATGAAGCTGTCTTCTTATTCAACAATGAATAAAGTTATCACAATAGATGGTAATAGGTGATTCTGCTCACTACAGCTACTTTTGAGAACAGAAGATCTTTCATTTTCTCATTTTCTAATTTTCGAAAAACTTTTCATTACAACATTATGTAAAATATTGACAGTATGATTGGTTTATCTCCTTATTCCTATAACTTCTACTTTCACTTTATTCAATGAAGACATTCCAAAGCTCATAGCAGTCTGAATGGAGACTGAATTGCTTCTCTCTGTCATCAATGACACAGGAGTACTTAACTGAAAATAATAGATAATACATTAGATTAAGTCAGGTTTTCCCATATTTAGCCAAAAATAAGCACGCAGCTATGGAAAGAACACCTATTTCTTCCTCTTAGAGTAAGCATTCAGTATTAGAAGAAGGCACATTTTCTCTCATGAAAATTTAAAGTTTGTTCAAGAATAGGCAGCATATTTCTGAATGAACGGGCATAGTGATCAGTTTTATACTTCTTTTGCAAAAGTTACATCAAAAGGTAAACAGAAAATAGCCTCTATTTTAAACACAAACTTTAAAATAACTAATTTTTTAAATAACAGGCACTTTTTCTGTGGAAACCAATCATTATTTTCACCTTAGATAATTTAGCTTATGAATTATTTGAATTTAGGATTTTAAAGCGTATTCAACATTATTCAGTCTTTTTTCATAAGAATTTTATATGAACTTTGCAACTGAACTGAACATGGGATGATTTCAGGCAAATGCTAAAGGTCTGAAAACTGCTATGTAGAGTGACTTTTCATCTGATGATGACAGAAAGAAAATGTAGTGCACAAGTATTTAAGTTACTAAATTTCAATCCAGAGTTGAAAGTTATTCTTGAAGGGATAGCTATACATGCCTTCTTTTCCCAGTGCATCGAAATACCATCACTCTTTACTTCGAATGCTTCAGACTTGCTCAAACATGTCTGAAAGCAGCTTACTTCTGCAGAAATCCAAGAGCAGTAGAGAAGTTGCTCTGTTTCATGGGCTAATAAGCAATAGCCTTCTTTGAAAGTTGGTATACAGTAGTTATATGCTAAATTAATACAATCAAAAAATATTCTGAGTTGGAAGAGACCCGCAAGGATCATCAAAGTCCAACTCCTGGCCCTGCTCAGCACCATCCCCAAGAGTCACACCATGTATCTGAGAGCACTGTCCAAACACTACCTGAACTCTGCCAGGCTGGTGCTGTGACCACTGCCCTGGAAGGAATATAAGGAAACAATATCCTACATACTGCTCTTAAAACTGCTTTCAATTTTGCAACACGGAGGCTTCCTTATTTAGTATTTCTAAAACAAGAAGCACATGCTTATGGAAAATGAGGTAATTCATAGTAATCAACAGATATGATTTATTATATTAAATGCATTGGAATTTTTTTTGCTGCAAAGTAATCTGATACACAAGCAAGCACTTTTTTTTGGGAACAAGTATATGGCAGCCATATATAAAAAGATGACCAATAAAAGTTATGGAAGTCTTTGGAAGTCTGGGAGAGAGGCACTGATTCTTTCTCCTCATTGAGACCTAACACCAGACCACTGCAGAACTACAAATATTGTTCCGGAACAGGGAACGCATCAAAGCCTTGCTTAATCTTTTATTTGCTTTCAAACAAAAATACGGTTTTTCAGGTGAACACTCAAAAGACAATCAACATTCAAACCTTCACAAATGTCTTGAACTCTTCTACTTTGTCACTGGCGAGCAGCAGCTCCTTCTGCAGAGTTTCCAAAGCCTGTGCACTCTGTTTAGCCAAGCCATGCAGTTGTTGAGATGCAGCAGTTTCAAGGTCAGTCACAGCACATTCAGCCTCAATCATTTTGCTCTCTAGTTTGGTAAGCTTAAGATCCTGAAATACATCCACAGAGACACAGCAGTGCTATGATAAAAGCTGACAGGGAGGTATGGTAGATTACAAAAAAATGAATGAACAAACCAACCTCCCACACCATGGTTGCCATCACACAATATTTCACTTCCAACATATAATATGTAATTTCATGGCAAAAAGCAATTTCATTATCAGTCATTGTGCCCATGTTTCAGTATCTAAATTTCAGAGGTATGACTGAATAACATCAGAGAAACAGATTACTATTATTCTGCTATTTTCTCCTCTTCTGTACTGAAAGTTTAAGCTGATGACCTTGCAACTTTTCATTTGAAAGTAAGGTATGAAAAAGTTCCACAGTGGAGCCATCAAAACTCTAATTATACCTTTTTCTCCAACTCATCTTTAGCCTTGTGATACATCTGCTCATACTGAGACTTCTCTTTCATAGCTACATTAAATCTTTGTTTCAGTGAGTCAATGGAAGCTTTTTTGTCTTCAGCCAGTGCCTTCACCTGAAATAATGAAAGACCAAGAGCATTGATTATCAAGATAGAAAACTTGAAAATTTGAATAAAATCAGAACTAAACATACCTATATTACATAAACATACGTAACTATATAAATAACTTTATTGAAGTATCTTTTTCTGAAACTGCAGACTTTAATAAATAATGCTGATCCAGTAGAGATCAGTTTGCACACAATCTTGTTACATAAAGTTTTGACTTGTATTAAATATAAAGAAAAGCTCTTTATTTGCAGAGCTGTTTGTTCATATGTATTTTAGACTTACAGTAATTGCAAAAGGGAGTAAACTACAACTTCCACTAATTTCTTCTGTCAGAGATAAAAACATAAATTCAAACTCAGCTGAGAAAATAACTGTCTATATGTCGACAGTCTGTAAAGCTTCTTAGATAATGATTATCCAAGGTAAACACTGATTGGGGGTAAAATGAAAAAAACAATGCTCCGAAAAATCGTTCAGCTTTCCTATAGTGCTAATCACAAAGTTTTCCTGTCAATATCTAGTAACAGGGAATTTCTTTGATCTTTTGCTGAAGATAATGTAAAATTTATCAAGCTGATTTTCCACATGGAATAATCAAAATAATGTATGGAATATGATTCTCCAGAAATGCAGTGCTTAAAACAGTCAAAGTACAGCATTAAAGCACATCATTCCATGCTAAATCTTTTCTCTAAAACCAAAACCTGATATTTTTCTCATACCTTAGCTCCCTTGCTTACTTATGTTCTCACTTTCTGGCTGTGGATTTCTTAATAACACCTTATCTTTAGCATGGAGGGTTATACAGTAGCTCTCTTTGGAGCAGAAAACACTGTATGACTGCAAGCAGAAATAGGGCTTGCGATATTCAGCAAGCACTTGCATTCTAGGCAAACAAAAGCAAACTGGCAGATTGTTTATTTCTATTTTGGATTCATAAGCTGCATAACCTGACAGACAACCAAACACCATGATATTTTTCTGGCATAAAGGCCAAAGTGCAACACATCAGTTGGATAACATAGAAATATGCCAAACCATATACAAGTTCTCTTACCTTCAGTGAAATCATCCTGAAATTTTGCAGGAGAAAATAATTTGCTACAGAAGTCAAGCACTACCTACACAGTTAGAATTACTTTAAGCTAAGAACTGTGAATCATTCATAACACTGCAGTAGAAAATAGATTAACATATTAAAGCATTTAACTACTATAGCCAGGAGAGACGCATGGACTTCATTAGCATATGTCATGTAAAATCGCCCTTGTTTCGGGTCTACTATATTTTATGAACTTACAGTGCATAAAACTAAATCCCACTACTTACAGCATATCCTTGCAACTGTGTGTTCTGAATACTTTAATATTTAATTACACCTATAATGAAGAGAAATTAAATTATGCTGAATCCATTCAAGCTATCACCATATACTGATTTCATACAAATTACAGTGGAGGGAATTACACCCTTCAATTAACTGTATGTTGTTTGCTTTAAGCAATATATTGATTTAATATGAATAGTGTGTTGAAATAACTTCTGTAAATCCACCAGCTTCTGTTTTTCTGAAAACTAGGAATAGCAAGAAAGAAGTACCTTTCTCTCAAGACTTTCCAACGTTTCATTTGAGGTTTTCTCATTTTCTTGATTTGCTTTTAGGCGAGACCTTAAGTCTTCTATCAAATGTCTTTTCATAGTAAGGTCCCTCTCCAGCTGAGAAATTCTGCAGGGGAAGAAATTGGACTGGATATTACTATTAGAAAATTTGGTTAATACGCAACTAAAAGGTATAAAGGTGGTTCAGTTCTTGCAATTTACCCTGTTCTCAAGTACAAAACCCAGTTTCAGTCTCTTATTAAACAGATCTATTTCTAAATATGCAATATATTTGTGATTTGCTTTTTGCTTGTCTGAACTGATATCACAATAATTCTTAAACTATTATCAAAAAAAGGGAAAATAAACCTGCTGAGCCCACAAAATTTAATTAATTAAATTCCTTTGATGTCTCAAACACTCATTCAAACAGTATTTTTTGCAAAATTATTTTCAAAAGAAAGTGAAATGGGGAAGCCTCCTTTCATCCAACTGAGTAAAACACAGAAATAGTTGAAAAAACTCTCTCCCTGTGTGTCAGATGAGATAAAATGCAAAACCTAGAAATAACATCAGCTTTTGTCAGAAAGTTCTCAAAAAAACCCCAAAACTCTCAGGTACTTAAAAGTAGTCTTTGTTCAATGAGAAAATTATGCCTTATACAATGCTTCCAGTATTATAACAAAAATTAATATTTTAAATATAAACATAAGCAATAACTAAATATGTCCAGATATCTGTATCTTTTTCCAATAAAAGCAAAATGAATGGTAGTATGTTCAGGAATACAACACTGTTAATATAATGTCAATACCATATTAAAAAAAAAAACAAAACAGGAAAAGAGTGCATCTAAAATTTCTTTGATCTATTTCACCTTTACACTCTTACTGTTATTTTGGTTATTATGTCTTACAGCTTATGAAAAAAACAGTATCTATTTTATAAAGAAAGCATGTTTTCCAATAACTATTTTAAATTAAAAATCTTATGGCGGAAAAATTCAGTTTCACTTTGAAACAGAAAATAAACAACGAACACAATTTAACCATTTTAAGAGCTCTCTATTTTTCAAATGAGATTATTTCCAATAAGTAAATTGCATTCTTCCTTCAATTAAAAAAATCAGAATGGTTAGAGGAGTTAAACTCTTACGCAGACAAGAAATTCAGATACACTAATAGCTTTTTTATAGTTTATAAAAAAACTATACTGAAGAACAGTATTATATCAGTTAGAGCAGGTAGAATAAAAATCTCAGTGGCATACTTAACAATTTTTGAATTTCAAAATGAACAGCAAACCTTAATCAATTCAAATAGAAACAAATACAACTGTCCTTTTGAACTTTTTTTATGAATATAAGAGTAGCTATTTAATCTTATTTAAGCATCTGAACCTTGACGTGTCTCTTAGCCCCTAGGCAAAGAATTACTGAATTTGAAAGACTGTGTTTAACAGTGCTGAGGAATTCATTTCGACTTAACATCAAGGATAAAATATCCTACTGTAGAGTCTGAGTTCTGACTTAAGGTATCCTTATTACCATACAGATACTGTAGCTAGCTAATCACTCATCAGTTAAAAAACCCCCGCCATTTAAGCATATACTGCTCCGGTTTCAAAAAACCCCCGTAACAATATGCAAGACTGCAACATAAAGGATACATCGTTCTCTTAAAAATCTAAGTACAGTTAACGTTGTAGCGATTTTACAGCTGCCACTGGGTGGCACCAGACACAATGGATAGAAAAGTGACCATACTTCGCTTGTAGCTCCCGAATCCGTTCTTCTTTTTCCTGGACTTGATTTTTTAGTGATTTAATGGTAGTCGATTGCTTAGTGGTTTCAGTATTCGAATTCTATATTGAAAAATATTAAAATATAAATAAAGTAGACTGAATATGATCACAGTCAACAGCAAATTTTGGAAAAAAAAAAATCTGTGTAAATTTCCATGTATTTTATGAAGGTTCTTAGAAATTAACTGGTAAAAAGGAGCATTCTGACTTTCTAGAAACACATAAGCAGAATTACGTTCCTTGGAAAATATGACGAAAATCAGTACTTTTCCATTGTTCTAATAAATTATGGTTAATAGATGTTCCCCGGGACACTAGCAAGCACCAATCAGGACCACATTTTCTCTTGCATAGCACGGTCAGAAGGAAAGGTAACAGAAGAGAAGTAAAAATGGATCTTCACTTGAACTACATCTTTGAATGGTATAGTTCTACAGCACAAGGAGTCTACATCTATACAGCACAAGAACATCCAGTAATTCATCTTGAGTATTAGGAAATACAAGACAATTTACAAGAGTGGTTGTTTTTATGCCTCCTGAAATTCAAAGCACAAGACACAGACATTTCCATTTGGCTGTACTAACACAACAACAAGCAGGTATGATCCTAATTTTCAGGCACATGTCATTCCATTGAAGGACAGCTATACAGTTGCTGGCCATTCCTCATTTATATATAGTAAAAAAGGAAGTGCCTCTATTCCTCCATGGCATTACACATATCATCTACTCAAGACCTAAATTCAGAACAACTGAATCAGTCTACAGAAAAAAAAAAAAAAAAAAAAAAAAAAAGAGAGATTTAACTAAGTAGCCATTTTAGCAATCTGAGCATATGCATTGGGTGCCATTGCTGAAATGACAGCTCAAACACACCGCATAGAGATATTTCAGAACTCCAAAAGGTGTTGCCAAAAGATACATATTAAGCACATGCACAACATATATATGTGCCTATATGTATACAGATTCAGCCACCATACTACAGCTTTTTACTCACTACGTATAAACAATAAGCAAACAGATCAGACATGCTGTAAACAAAGATACTTCAGGAGAATTTTTCTGCTCGGTGCAGACTTGTAATGCCTATTAACATTAATGGGAGTATTGTACATAGCTCTGTGCACCTCAAGGGGAGTATATATTCTTGTGTGCATAGTTAGATGTAAAATATTGTTCTTAATAACTTGTCTAGTCTATTTACTATTATTATAATGCGAGGTATAACCAGAAAATTGTTAAAATTATGTATGCTAGCAGAATATTCCTGAGTTTCCCAAGACCCGTTTGTGGAGCTTGAGTTCCATTAGCGTAAAGCACAGCACCCAGTTACGTGGTTTACACACCAGACATGAACTTGAGTATGTAGGGCCCCTGCACATGTTCAGAGGCAAAGACATATGCTTATGGTATTTTGCATCCAAACTCACCACCCACACTTAACACATTTATTCCTATTGGCAGAGATACAAGGAGTCATTACATACAACATAAATAAACACCCCAAAGACAGTGCTACGTAAAAAAAAAAAAACCTAACAAAACCACGTACTTGGAGATTTTGAGCTATAAGGAAAGCTTTTGCTACTTACACATTCAGTTATCTAAGAGAGTAACTATGTGTCTCCATTTTAAGTCAGCTAGAGAGCCTGGAACAGTAAGAGACAACCCTTTGCCAAATTCTCCTGCTAAAAGATGACTTGCAGGACTTAAACTAGCCTTAAATAAAGTCAAGAATTTTAGAAAGTTGATTTAAGTAGTTTTTGAGGCCCTTATATTCAAAACTCTCATCCAATTCAGAAACCAGTGAATTTACTCTATTACTTAGCATTTGGGGTCACAGACTATCTCCATCCTAAATATAGTTTTGCATATATGATTTATTTTTTCATTAAAAATTTAATGTATCTTTAAGAAGGAATTAAAAGTCACGCTAGTATTTTTGATATCAGATTTATATATGCTTGCTAAATGTTTCCTCTGCTGCAGAAACAAAAAAACACTTTGATTTTTCAGCAATTTATTTTGCTGTTCACATTTGGCAGACAAATAGAGTAGGCTTCTAGCATGGGTGCTACTCTTAAGCTATCTAAAAAAATAAATCCCCATTTTTAAATTTTTCCTACTTGCATAGATCAATTGACTGCTAGGTTTCTGGAAAATGAAGATACTTATCTAAAAGGTACAACCCTAATTAACAGAAATTGCCACTCACCAGCAACAGAAGCAGATTAGTCAATCCCAAATCTAAAAACAATACTCAAGAAGACAGTGTGTACGGTTTTAAGACCTCTTTCTCATAATTAAAGTAGATCAATTTATGTGCCTTTTCATGGCTACTCCCTGCTGGCCTCATCTCTTTATCAATGTGACCTACCTTTACTAATCCCTGAATTTAGATGTTATGCATCCAGTGTGCAATAGCCAAGATCTGTAATACCATGATTACCATCAACAACGAGGAGGTCTGATCACTACCCACATCTCGTGTGCTAGCACAGCTAATCCAGCATTTAGAGTCAGCTATGTTGATCGTGTAATACAACCTTTTCTTCTAGCTGATCCTTTGGCAGATCCTTTGGCTACTGTGGAGTTTCTTCTAACAGCACGAAGCTGTACCATTTTGACCTTTTCTCTTTCCTCTAGTATTTAACAGAAAACAATGGGGAAAACCAGCTTTAAGGCATTCTGTTGCAAATATGTTTCCTCCAGTGAGAAGAGAAGAAGAATTAATATGTTTGAGCCAGGCCACCTGCTGAGAAAGCTTTCAGAACCACACAGTCCAACATCTATACCACTCACATGCAACAGAATCACTGGAGACTGAAAACTGAAATCATCAAGTCCGTATTTCCCTACCAGCTATTCTACAAAAACACAAATTAAAAAAAAAAAGTCCCTTTGAAGACAAGGACAGTAGTAACACACACACAACAGTGCTGCCCCATTAACTCAAATTCTTTGCTTCTCTTTCATAGACAGCTACTGCTTTTCTTCTTCTTAAAGGAAGAAAGGAATCAACTGAATTCTGATCAAACTAATTCCACAGCACCTTCCAACAAGATGTATTTTAACACGGTGCGAAAACTCAGCAAGGCTCCTTGTCTGGCCTATTTGATCTGCAGAAATTGTTTTAATTGTAACTTTTAGTTCTGTCTATGACTGCATTTCTACTTACTATCAAAGGCAATCTAACACCTAAGCTGCTAATCATTGGCTACGATATACAATGTTAGCATATGTGAGTATACGTATGTCTGCTTGACCCAGTTATGAACTACTGCTCATATGAATTATCCTCAGCACTAGATAAGCTGTTCTGTCACCTTTACTTTGCACTGCAGCTGTTTCATCTCTAAATCAATGTTCTTTGAAGGAGCTCGTGTGGCTTCACTCTTGCCAGCAGTTTGAGACAGGTGTTTTCTCAACTTTAATTTTCCTTGTAATTCCTCCTTCTCCTGTTGCCACTTGGCCAGGTTGAAGGTCAACACCTGTTTTACAAAGAGAATAAACAATCACAGTTTCATCCTAAAAATATTTCTGCTTGATCATATGAGATGCTTCTCCAGTTCAGCATTCAAGAGGAATGAAAGAGTATATATTATCCGTAATAATATAATAATATTATCCATAATAATATAATATAATAATGCGTAGCTGTTGGTTGAATTCTCCACTATAGGCAAAGATCAAATCCAGCAGGAAAAAGAAGTCTAATACCATTAAAAACAAGCAAAATTTTTTTAGGGCAAAATAATTCAATTTTGACTGAATATGTTACTGTTTTAACCATGACAAACAAAAATTATCATACAAAACTGTAACAGCAGTTACTGTTGAAACCTGTTTACCTAAAGCCCCTCTGGAATACAGCAATTGTTTTCACACAGAACATGAAGAAATACCACGATGTCTCAGGCACCAGTGTGAATTAAGCATCAAATGTCAAATCTGTTATAATGGTGACCACTGTAAGCTCACTTGAATTGCCTGCATTGACAACTGCTACAAAGCATACACCCTTCTCTTGGCTTTTGTTTTGGTATTTGTAGGGCTTGTAGAGGTTAAAGCAAAGTGGACCAGCTGCACTAAACATCTCCTGGTTGGCTGGTCTTTACCTATGCGTTATTTCATCCCTTTCAATATATGCACCACAGCCAGACAACCACATATTCCATAACCTTGACTCTAGGGCTGAAGTACTTAAGTGGTAAAAGACAAGCTGGAGCAGGACAGGATAACAGATGTTAGTTGTTTATTCCACTGGGTAGGTCTTACCACCCTATACTGCAGCCAAAATGCTTCTCACTTAGCAACATAAATGCAAAGTCCAATTAGCAGACGAGCCTTGTTAGGGATTTAGTTCAAATAAATACCACGCAAACAAACTCTGTCTTGTTGCACTTGACTGACAACCAACAAGACTTATTCAATCTTTGTACCAATATATTTCACATTACTCCTTACAGAAGTAACGTTTTAAATAATTGCTTAATTTAAATAATATTGAATGTTCTGCAAAAAGGGGAACTGAAATAATCTCCACACTAGTGATTAACTTTCACAAAACTGTAGTCACATTAAAGCCAACAATGGCCTAACAGCCCTGTGCTCCTTAAAAGGGTTATTAAAGTGCTATTTTATTATTCTAAATAAGACTGTATATAATATAGTAGCTTAACATAAGAAACAATTGCACAAAATTGTATTGAAATATCTAAAAGTGCAAACAAACCCCTTACTTTGTGAAGAATCCTGATCACAAACATGAGAAGATACAGGATAGCTTGAAATAGCTAAATGTGTGCCTGATTATATGGTGGTACCAGACAAAATACCCAAGCAAAAAAACCTCAAACCTCAGAAACACACAAAAACCCCCCTAAAACCCAACAAAACACAAAAAATCCACCCCAAAAAACAAACAAAGAACCCACAAAAAAGGTGAAAGTTAAGGAGAGTATTCTATTTTCAAGCAGTTTATTATTTATTCCCATTATGAATAAAAAAAGAACGCTTGTAGATTTTGCATTAGCCTAAAAAAATATCATGGGTACAAGGTAAATTCATCTGGCATTTAAAGTTAAAACTCTAACAGTATTTATTTCATATTCACTAAGTGCACTTATTAAAGTCAGTGGGCATTTTACTTATGTATCTGAGGTAAGTACTGTTCTTAGTGAAAGGGTTAATCTTTCCATTCCCTTCTGTGTCTGCTGTCATTAAACAAGAGATAGATACTGTATTTTCTAATTGACTATTCCTTAATCTGATATATTATTTTCATAATTAATACATTCACAGAGTAAAAAACAAAACGAGGGCTATTTCAATAAGCAAAACCAGTAGTAGTACAGAAGAACATAGTACAGAAAAATACGAGGATTATGTTAATTTTTCCAGTATAACCAATATTTCTACATTCAAAATTTCATGATTCAGTGTCTCTATAATAAATTATTCATAAAAAGAAAAGCAAGGAAAAAAAAATCATAGCTAGATCAATATCTCTGTTCAAAATCAGAAATGCCCCCATATCTGTCCAAGATAGCTCGTGCCTCTCAGAAGTTTCTTACACTACTGCTGCTGACAATATGCATCAGTTCTAAAATGTCACGAATTGCACCAGCCACACTCTCAAAAATCATAGTAAATATATTCAAAAATCATAGTAAATATATTCAAAAGGAAAGTTCTTCATGGGACTGTTGCTAAAGATGACAGTTATAGAAACTACTTAAGGAGGTAGAAAAGAAGAATTTGAAATAAGAATCTACAAAAATTCAGAAACAGTGTAAGAACTACAGGGATAAAGTGAAAGTAGCATATGACGTACAAGACCCCCAACTCACAAAAGCAGACAGGCACACAATTGCAATCAGAGATTTCACAGAAGTTGTCTCTTAATACTTCTGTAGACATTTTAAATGTACTACAGGACTGATAATTCTACTGCATTACTCTTCTATTTTTAATCTGTTAAACGGTTATGTGAAAATCCTGTGTAAATACATGCGGGATGTAAAAAACAGCCCCCTTGCCCTATAGAGATATATATGCCTAAAAGATATTCCTTGTAATTATTTAAGAAATTAGTTCATTACCCTGGTGTTCCTCACCGCTCCCTATATTTTAGGTCAAGTTTTTTATTATTTTTTTCTTTTTTAGACACAATGGAAGTTTTATGTGTGTGCTACCATGCACACAAATCCTGAATGACAGAGTAAAAAGAATTTACTCCAGGGGAAGAGGTCACCAGGATGAAAGGTAGAAGAATCTTAAACATCAGCTAGACCAGATGTTGGTAAAGGCAGCCTACCGCTGTTCTCCTATGATGTAGCGGCCTTTGTCTGCTGCACCTCCTCCAGAGTGTTTTTGGCTTAACAGATGTTTATAGGTTCAATATTTTAACATCCATCTATCTTAATCTCCTTGCTCCTGGTATACCCATGACACTCCGTTCTGCTGTTCACAAAGGAGTAGTGATGAAACCTCAGTTTCTATGTAGTCAGTATAAAACTTGCAGTGACTCAGCAAGGCTTTTTACTCTCTGCTCAGAAAGACAGCTGTGTGGACGGCCCAATGGGTTAACACAGGAAGTTCCTGGAACGGCCTATTGTTCCTTGGCATCACAATCACTCCATAAGGGGCTTTGAGCTCATTTTACAGAAGTCACTATTCTACTGCAACTGGCATGTATGAATATAACATTTCTGTTGGAAGCAGCCGATACTGTAGTGCTACTGAAGTCACACAATCCCATACATTTATATTTGCAAAATATATTATATGAAAAAATTATAAACCAGGACGTAAATCAAGCATTCTTGACACACTTTTTAAGCAGTGACATAATCTTATTTTACTACTCATTTTGTAAACCGGCTAAAGCTAATATACTCTGGTGTGTAAAAATCCCATTTGCTATGAAGCTTCTCACCCTAAAATCCTGGCAGACAAGAACATTTCTGAAGTTAACACATTCATTTTTCTTTTCTCTAAAAAACCTTGCTAGAGTAGGTAATAAAATAAATTTGCTATGTGAGTAGCTCCTATACAAAGTTCTATTTTAGAATTTAACACTGTTTCCATAAATGTTTTATATAGAACAGTATTTTCTCACAGTTTCAGCTCGATCATGGAAAACATACAACAACATGAAAAACAAGTGCAGTACTTGTTGCACACATAAAACATAGAATAACTTTTCAAAGCATGCTTGCAGGCAGATTTTCACTCTATCAAATATTATTATTACATAATGATAAATCTATTTACAATATCCAAGACAAATTTATTGTGTCAATCCCACTAAACTTGACCTTTTTGCATTCTCTTGAATCAAAACCTGCTTGTGCCTGATGGGTCATAGAAAAAAAAAACCCCTAAAATTAATAAAGATGGTATGTAGCTTTCTGAAAAGATACATACCAGACTAAAAAGCTGTGCTGAATACTTAATGTGATCATATAGAGAAAAGGCAAATAACTTCAAATCCTCAATCAAAGTTCTTTTCATGCAAGTGCTGTAAGTAGTTGATTACTTAGTATTCTAGACATGAAGACAAAATATCAAATAGAAGTCTTTGGTGACTTAATATCCCATCCCTAAATTGAAACAAAGACCCCCACAAAACAAGGAAAATTTCTAAAATGCAGAAATTATTTGTCATTTATTCTTCTGAAATTTTAGTAAAATCTACAGAATCATTTAGTTGTAATTTTTTTCAGCCAAATGCAGTTATCAGGAGCTGACTATTTCACAAAATGTCAAATAAATGAAGGTAATATAGAGGACTTTTTGCCAGTGCTTTAGCTAGTTGTTAGACTTCAGTAGCCTTTAGAGACCATTAAGTACCCTTTGGCTAATTGGCCAATGGTAGATTAATCCTCTTTTTATTCTAGCAGCACTATTTTAACACCCTTTGCACTCTGTCAGTGTAGTATGTGAATGACAAAATAATATTGTGCATGAATAATAAGCAGAAAAGTTAAATTAACATTTCATGTTTCACATGCCATACCTATGTGTCAGGGAAAAGAACCCTCTTTTAAAGCCACTGACATACAACTTTTTTAAACAATCTCGTGTTGACACCTTACTGAAGTGAATCTTCCTAATTACTGCTAATTGCCTATCAAGGAAAAAAAAAAATCTTTCCTTGAAGTGCAGTTGTCTAGTATAGATGAACACAGCTCCAAAGTGCATAGTAAAGACAGGCATGACACTTGAGGTGTGCTACATTATTATGAGGTCATACTAAATATGGTTTGCAATGAACAAAGCAGCTTTTAAGGATGTTTAAGGTACTGAAAATGTCAGTCTCATGAAGTGTTTAAATTAGTTCCCAAAAGAGAAATACAGACATTAACCAGCAGATAAGAGGTATATTTCTCATCTCAGGTATTTTACTAAAAAAAAACATTTGTCCTACTGATAGTGGTAACACAATTGCAGTTCATCTGCTTTACAGAAGCAATGTTTACATTGGAATAGTCCTTTCACACATACAAATTATAAATTCATCTATTATTGGAAAAATATATGTAATCACTGACAAAGACTCCTAGACTCATAGATTTTGAGTGTCTTCTTAAACATGTGCTACTACAGATCAATCATCTTTTATAAAGGGCTGTTTCCTGTATAACATTTCATAAACAAAGGTTTTACCTGTAATTTTAATTCAGGTACTTACAGTTAATCTACAGCTAAATTTATTCTACAACTTAAAAAAGCCTAGTATTGCAACATCTGGCTACAGCAATTTATTAAATAATACAAAACGAAAATCAATGGAATCAGTCCAGAGAGATCCTTTTTGAATTTTGGTTTGTTTTTCTCTTCTTGTAAATACTAGTAGTATCACATACATCAAGAGCAGAAAACATAAATATATTTTAGAGAAACACACAACACTCATATATAAACAAATTGGCTACTACATTCTGGGCCCAATTCTCCAAGAAATTATCTGCTCCTGTAACAACAGACAAGTCTGAGTACAGAACTGTGCATTGTGCAACTAATGATTTTTCAAATAAATTATAGAAAATAAGAGAAAACTTAGTAATAATATAAATCACAATTTTCAGGATGATGAAAATGCTTCTGAAACATGTCACCTGTATAATGATTACACCAATTCAAAGATAAATGTTTTGTCCTGCAGCAACTCTATTTTAGCCTTCATTTTCTATCACTTTCATTTCATGTCTCTGTACAAGTAAACACTGCTGTATCCCATGCCTAATTTCTGTATGTATTAAGAACACTATCTTGCTTTCATACTAAAGCAGATGCTGCACTCCATCTGTCCTTGCAAATTTCAAAGGAATATAAGGACTACTAACTATTTATTTAACAGTACTTACACAAGTAGTTTCATAATGATCACTTATATGATCACAACTATGTGATTTAATTTTTGTAGTGATTGATTTTCCAATATGGAGACATAAACTGACAAAATATACAGTGTGCAGGACACTGTCTGCAAGACCTTAATATTTCCAGAGAAAAATTACACAACTTGAAGAAATCAATATTAAAAATAAAAATATTCAGTATTTCAGTATGTACTATCTTATATATTTGAACTTATTCAAAGTATTAGTACCTACCAGACAAAACACAGTACATTGTACTACAAATAAATTAAAAATGAAAATATAACTGGGGACATTTCATGACAGTTTGTCCTGTTTGAAAATATCTGAGTATTATGGCAAGCCAGTTGTGAAGATGTGGCTGAAGTTCAAAACCAATGTTTTCATGTACCCACCACTGCTATCTAAATAAATAGTAGTATTCCAACACCTAACATGCCTGTGCACATTAAGTATTAAGATACAAGAAAAGATTTCCAGCTGATGCATAAAATTTGCCCCAAGACTTCCACGGCTGTGTTTCCAGTAGGGAATTTTCAACATAGGACATGGTATCCAGGCAATCTTTTGTAATTAGGACCAGGTTTTATGGCATTATTTTTTTTCAGGACTACACAGTATTTATCTGATTTCCACCAAACATGAGCGTAGGGGCAAACTCATAAAGCTTGAAATTTGAATTTTTCATCTAGGGTCAGGGATAGTGCTTGCCATATTCCCCCTGCTTAATCTTAACACATCTAAGCACTGCAAATGAACTACTTGCATGAGAGCCAGTCAGGGAATTTCACAATCCCTACAACTCATTACAAATTTAACAGCAGCAATACTAAGTATTCATATGTTTCAGATAACACATACAAATATGCTGCACTAAAACTCATTGGGGGAAAAAATTAATAATGCTTCCATCTGTTTTCCGTATAACTCACATAAAATAGAGAGAAACCAAAATGAAAATGCTATTTTAAAGACTGTGCTTAAACTTTCTTTTGATTTACCCACTTAGTTCCAAAGCATACAGCTTTATATCTTTAAAAACTAAAGTTATTTTTAAGAGAATATATAAGAAAAAAAGAAACAAAAGAACTGAAAGAATAGTGAAATATTAATTTAACCTCTCCTCATTTCCATCTGTTTTAGAGAGTGAACCATTTTCTATTGAAATATTTCTGCATCTCAGATGTAAGTGGGCAGGAAATCTGTGCTTGTAGGGAAAGCTGTTCCATCTCCCATATTACTCCTTATGTATTATTTTCCTTTGCTGAAATTTCAGATTTTCAACTGTTAAAGACCATTCTCTTCCAACTT
Source organism: Struthidea cinerea (assembly GCA_013397865.1). Lineage (NCBI taxonomy): Eukaryota > Metazoa > Chordata > Aves > Passeriformes > Corcoracidae > Struthidea > Struthidea cinerea. The sequence continues at coordinate 173,645 of VZTI01005829.1, read as the reverse complement.
CTTTTGAGGAAGTGATGCAATTATTTTAAAATAAAAATTACTAAAATGTATGTAGGCTATAGGCATTCTCAGAAGTTGGTTGCAACATTCAAGGAACAAAATTTATAAAGATAGCTCTATGCTTAATTTTGTTCAATTATTTCAGCATCTCATTTGTAGCCACTTCAGGTATCAACAAAAGCTGAAAAAATGTCCTAAGAAGGTTTTCTTATTTGTTTTTTTGCAGACAACTGTGTAAAAGCAAAACATTTTAAATATAAACTGTATTAACAAACTTAGGTAATGGAAAAGTTCTATGTTCTCATACAGAATGAAAAATAAACAAGGAATAACTGTGGGGAAAAAAAACATTAAGTACCTGGAAGGAATTTTTCTAGACACATAAAGGTGGTATTATATAAATATTTATTTATTGTTTACATTTTTATAAAAGAAAACAAAGATATTGCTAGCCGCTTTTGAGAGGTATGAGAAAGTTGATGACAGACATTGTGGTGAGGATGCAAAGACAGGAATATTTTTCAAAATAATGAACTGCATTTAAAAATTACCACTAAAATGTACTTCCTATAAATTAAATTGGTAATTCATCCCTGGATTCTCGTAAATGAACCCCCACAGTCTTACCTTTAATTTGTAATTCATGTTATCATTGGAACTCTTTCTAAAATTACAGGCATAAATGAACAGTTTAGGGTAAAATACTCTTTATATTACTATATTATTTATATACTATTTGTATTATATTTACTTAATATCTGAAGAGGCCATCACAAGAGAAAGCCATGTTTTCAGTCTAATGTGTGAAGTGAAATATACTTTATCATGATTATCATCAATATTATAACTCACTTGGGCAATTTATTATTTTCACATACATGAACAGTTTGAGGACAACACTGCAATTCTAAATCCCAGTTTGAACCAGACCTACAGCCGCTGTTCCTTAGTAGTTCCCTCATTCTCTTCTTGCTTTACCAAGGTAAGAGTATAGACAAAATCACCCATTTTGTGTACACAATACTCCAAATTGTGTAGTACACAATACCCTAAAGACCACAGGACAACCTTTCAATCCAAAAATAAAGAGAACACTGTGCACAGTTCAGCCACCAGAGAGCAGATGCTTTTCCAGTGCCTGTGAATCTTGTGCGACGTGCTACGGCTATGGCTAGTCATACAGTCTTCCACTGCTGAGAAAGGAAGGAACTGAGGCTCTTGGCACATTAGGCATCAAGAGTAGAATGGAGTGATGCAAAATAAACCTGAACATGACACAAGCTATGGGAACAGTCCATGACTCCCTCATTAACTCCCGATTAAACCTTAGGAGACCAAATCAGACCGTGCAAAACATTCGTAAGAAAGCATAAACATTCTTCTACCTCCTCTAGCAGCTACGGAGTCCATGAGGTTCAGGCACTTCAGGCAAACCAGCATCTTGTCAAAACCACAAAATTCTTCCCTTGGGTTACAAGGACAGTAAGAGTGTCTGACTTTGGTAGGGACACCATAGAATCCTAAGAATCAGCACTCATTGTCTGCAACAATGGGGAGTCTAAGGCAGAGAATAATTAAGACAATCCCAAAGAGAGCTGTAGATAAATATTTTTAAAAAGGAATCTCAGGTGTAGTTCCGTTGTCTCAGAAGTGTCTTAGTTGTATCACTTTCTTTTCCTACTGTTGTTGAAGATGCCTTGGCTCTTGACTCCCATTCCTTTATGCCTACAAAGTCCAACCCCACCCACCCCCAAAACAAAAAAAACAACAACAAAAACTTTAAGAAGGTTGGTGCATCATTCTTGGTGAAGTGATAAGAATGGCTTACTCCTGGCTATGGATGTATGTTTTGAAGTTTCTTCCTGTAGTGGAATGGAGTAGCCAGGACAACAGAGCACCAGCATTAACACTGAACACATAAGCTTAAAGAGGATTGTGGGAATGAGAAAACTGGAGTAAGATGCAAGCTCTAACAAAAGTGTCAATTCCCTTTGTGCAATAGAATCTAAACAAAGAAATACCACTGTGTGACAGGTAAGAAAATAGGGCCAAACAGAAAACTGGTGCTTTTCAGACCTACCAGTGTTGAACTGGTGATGGCAACCGTTCCTCTTACGAAATGCAGAGGAGTCTAAAAGAACTCCTGTTCCCGAAGGATAAGATGTGGGAGTTGTTATGGTCCTCCTTTCTGATCACTGATAAACCCTACTAGAAATTAAAGACTAATAAAACGCATGGAGGAAAAGGAGAACTTGGAGTCCAAGGAGTAAGACTTTTCAAGGACTAGCTTCTAGATCCATTGTTCTAACTCTTCTCTATTAGATATCTTTCCTGTGCTTAGTTATCTTAACAAAAAGACCTTCCATTTGAGAATGAGGACAAAAAAAAAATTAATTGCTAAACAAGAAAGGTAATGATGTCAAGAATACATTAAACATAGCACATGGACCAAACAGTATAAGCAAATTATTCCTGAAAATTTTGGTATAAATGCAGAGAAGATTCTCCTGGCAGCCTTCCTCAGTATCCTCAGAGAGAAAATTTGCATTATATATGAGTGGTCCTTCTTGAAAAATTAAATCCATTCTCTTTAAAGGATATGGAAGCACAAACTGACCACTAATTTTAAATAGTCTTTTACGCATGGAAAAGTGGATATTATACTCCTTCAGTCTTTACCATTAATCTGTTACTATTTTTCAGATTTCATTAATTACAGACCTTCAATTTTTCCTCACTGTTGTTATGTTCAAAACTGACTAAAATTCTTGTTCCTTTTCTTCCCGTATGTGTTTTGTGTGTGGTACCAAACCAAGGTGCAATATTACAGAGTGCCTTGGCTTTGCTAAGTAGAAAAAGAAATGTCCCCTGTGAACTTCTCTATAAAAAATGCCTGCCAAACTAGCAATGGTTTTGCTATGAAGAGCAGTAGTTTAACAAGCTGGTGGCCTTCATGCTACGAAGTACCATCTTTGTGTTCCTAAGAAACACACACTGTTATTTGTTCAGCCTGTGGATCTTTGCAAAACAAACACACATATCCACAAGACAAAATAAATCCCACATGCCAAAACAAAACCTCAAGCAAACAAAAAAGCCACGACCCAATCCAAAAACCAACCACTATTTTGACTTTTCCCACAACTTACTGAGTTTTACCTTATGGTGGATGTCACATATGGTAATCTTGTAAAGGGAGGGATAACATGCAAAAATTAAGGCTTCACATATGCAAATACTTTTTTCATGACCAACAACTTCGCCCCTCTAGGTTTACTCTTTATGTACAAATGTTGGAAGAACATTTGAAAAAGTAGATATCAAGAACATTTCTGTGGTCATTCAGAAGCGGTGTTTCAATTAAATCTTGATTTTGTCTTGTGGGATTCAAACTACAGAAATTATTTTAGAAAGATAAAAGAAAATCCTTGCTAGCTTTGGAAAAAAATCCCAAGACAGCCTAACTCAGAACTTTCACTTCAATAAAACCTGTTTCTTCTTACTATAACTAATAACTGATTTTTAAAATAAATACAAGGAGACTTTTAAAAATATTTTAATGTTTAAAATTGAAAAATGTTTGCAAATATATTTTTTTCCTTTTCCTTCATGGCTAACTTTAAAATTGTTACTATAATAACTGCTTTAGAAAGAAAAAATGAACATTAAGATTTGCAGCTTTTTGTGTCTTTTTTATACCTGAAAAGAATTTCTTAAACTGAAACACCACCTATAAAAATGTCTGGAAAAGTGACACTTGACCCTTTACAAATACAAAAATAGTACATGGAAGTTTGGGTTTTTGTTATACACCTTAGCTTTACCTAGTACTTTTTAAATGACCTGCTTTCGATACCAGCAAAAAATGTGCAGCCTTTCTCAATCATATTTATAAAGAAAGAAAACATGTAATTATCAATTTTATGACAGTTTTATCTGTAGAGACTGTCACACATCCTTTCTGACCACTATTACTTAATGAGCTCTTACTGACAAACATGAATTGACACACATCTCTACCTGCAAAATAAAGCAAGGAAAATTAACTTTCTTTAGAAAATTTAAGCAGAGTCTCCTGCTTGTAGCTGTACAGGAATCATCCACTTGCTACAATGAAAACAAAAATTACACACTTGCACTGCTTAGATCACTTTTACTAACTTTAAACCTTTTTCTCCCTAGTGACTTGAAAACCAGCAGTATGACTACACTGTACAGGGTGTTCCTAGTGATAATCATACTTTCTTCAACACCTAATACGAAACACAGACATTGTTTTAACAAATATCACTTGGCTGACCTAGAAGATGGGATGAAGGAATAAGAGAGTCACGTCCAATTCCTCATGGATTCTCAGCTTGAATCCTGGATTTTGCACAGTTTACCTTACGAACATGATCTGAGTGACATTTCACAAATTCCTGGATAAATGTTGCTACACTCTGCCAGCAGAGAGACTGGCTGTGTCATGCACAGATCAATAAGAGCACTGTGTTTTCATCAGCCTCAAAATCAAAAGTGCTTCATCTGGCAAAAGCCATGGCCCTTGAGGATCTGACATATATAAAATGAATACTGTACACATGGTGTCTACTACAAAAGCTGCTAGTGTAAAGACAAATCTAGAGATGAAAAGCTGAATATATGTAAATAGGAAAATATGTATTTGTATATATAAAGAAGTTTTTAACTCCATTTTATGAAGAGTGTCACAAATACCACAAAGCAGCAGCTGAATAACAGAAATGAAACGAAACTTTTATGACACCTGGCAGAAATATAAAAACACAGGAAAATCCAATATTCACAATCTTTGGAGGAATTCTGAAGAAAATAAAAGGACATTTTGAACTGTACACAGTAATATTTATGACAGTGGGCTACAATAAAATGCACTCTAAGCTACACATAACGCCTCCTGATCAAAATTATGTTCATGGAAAATATTCTTTAATCTTATTCAGAATAACTACTCAAAGTAGAAGCCTTGAGACTGTCAGTCATCATATACTACTATCATCAGTCCTCAATATAGGCTTTCCTAAAGAAACAACAAAAATTTATGTCTCCTACCACTAAGACTTCCTTGTATCTAACAAAGTCTTTTGGTGACAGAGTTTGTAAAATTTTCAAATAAGTGCAGTACTTGTAGAATTTTAATTGAAATTACTTTTTATTATAATGCCTCTCCCTCATTTTTCTCATAGTAAATTTAGTTTTCTTCTTTTTCCTGCCAAAGTTTATATTGCAAACAATACTTTGAAAAGTAAGTATTTTTACTTGTTTGAAGCCAAGCCTTTTTTGACTCAAAAAAAAGGAGATTAAACTATCTCTATACCCCCAATTAAAACAAAAAGCTTTTTCCTTAAAAAATGTCATGACTAACTCACTAAAAACATGTTTCCTTATGCTCAATCCTCCTGGTAGAATATGAAATAAATATTTAAAAAATCATAATTTATCTTTTCTTTTCTGCATTTTCCATACCAAGTTACACACTACCTAAATTAAATAGCTTTAATCTTCTCTCAGATCTGCAATCAGCAACATTTAAAGGGTTTTACAGGACTAACATTTCTGTGTACATTATACACAAAAGCCATTTTTCCTTCTCTGCTTATCTTCTGCTTAAGACTAATGCTCTTTAAATGCTCCTGTTACACACCATGGAACAGGCATTTCCTTTGGGTTACTTCCTTCATTTTAACATCCATCCTCCCTGTGCCACGGCTTTATATATGTATGTCTTCAGTGGTGATGGCTTCTTCCTCTGCCTCAGAATTTCTCTTCCTTACAACCTGACATTTGAACATTATTATAGCACTCCGGCTTGGCTTCAGGTAGATCCTCAAAAACAAGTGGTTTGACTTATCTTAAATTTATCATCTATCTCTTTTCCACAGCATTAAACTAACTTTAGCATTAATTACAAAAATACTGTTGCCCAGCTGAGCTCTATGATGTAAATGCACCTCTTCCATCAGTTCTTCAGGTGAGTGAACAATGTTACTGAAGTTGAGAATTTACCTTCCTGTTCATACTTGCCATTAATTCAGCTCATGCCATCAAACAAATCCTCTCTCTTCCTGTTTCTTTTTCATGCATCCTACAGACCCAATATTTTTTTTATTCCTTTAAGAAAGAATCTACCCAGTGCTAACCACAAGCAGCGGATTTCTCTCTAATTCTTCCTTTTTAGATTAGTTGGCCAGTATCACTGCAGTTGTCTGACTCCCAACTGGCAATGACAAATTACAGTCACCTAAAAATTACAGATCTCATATCTGGTGTGTTTCTATCTTTGGTATTTTTTCAATCTTCCTTTGCTAGACAGAAGATTCTACAAGATTTTTCTCAGATATTTAAACTTGAGTTACCTGTTAATCTGCTCTCTGAAAACCTCACATTGTTCTCTGGAACAATATATTTTCAAATCCTCCTCCTAAGACTTCAAATGTTTTTTACTTCTTTTAATTTCTTTCTTGCATTCTGTGCATTAGAACTACACACACTATTCTAAGAACAGTCAAATTACACCAGTGAAAGAAAACATATTCTTTCTGCTCCTCTTGTACAGACTCCAGTTTCTATATTCAAGGATAGTATTTTTTAAAATGGCAATGGGAGTTCATGCTCAGCATTACCTCCTAGGACTCTCATTTTTCTTTAGGGTCCCTGGTTCCCTGAAGACAGGCATTCAGCCTCACTCAATGTGAAACTCGAGCAATGTATTGGTTTTCATTATGATGTAATGATTTGCTCATCAAAAACACTGTGAGATCATAACGATCCATACTTTTCAATCAGACTCTGGTGGATGATTGAAAGCTTAAGAGTAGTTGTCAATGACTGAAGATATCCTATTGCACTGGTTTGGATTTTTTATGTTGTGACTAAGTTTTAAAAAATGATTGAAAGATTTTACTTCTAAAACAAACAGCAAAAAGACAGTCATTTATTTCATAGTATATCCAGATAGAATAGATATGTAAGGTATAAACCATTATTTTGGTGAAAAAAATAATGTTATCATTCATGTGAGGGATCAACTGAAAAATTAATTTCATGGTACGTGAGATTCTGAGCTAGTGAAAATGATTAAGTGGTACTTACATGCATCAATTTAACCTTAAAGCATGAATTGAGACACTGAGTTTACACTGTGTTCCATGTAGCAGTGCTTAGCTCCAATCCAAATACTAAGTAAAACCAAGTATGATGAAGACAATTTTAGAAATTTTATTTCATATTTACATCTCAATAAGCAATGACTGTTGCATAGAGGCACACAACAAAAATGACTGAATGTGCTTATAAAACTTCTGATACTTTCAGGTCATAGGGCTATTTTTGTAATCCCATGACCCTATCCATCCAACTTCTTAAAAAATGCAACTCTAAATAAAGAACTGTCTCTTACCAATTCCCCTAGTCCATGTATGTACCTTGCTAACCATACCAAGCACTCTCCTCCACCAATCTTATGTTCCATATCTTCATAATGAGAAAAATTTATTTACCAGATTAGGACAGCAGCAAAGGAAAGGAGAAGTAAGGTAGAAGATTCCATTAGGAGAGTGCAGGAGAATAAACTCACTTAAAGTTCACAATACAAAATTATCTCTCCAATTTCTCATGAATCTTAAAAACTTTTCCAAAGAACATAACCAGGAAAACATTTATCTAGGCTGGGAAAGAGAGAAAAGAGTGACTGTTAGGTAAAAATCCATCACAAAAACCCAGCAAAGACACCTGAAACTTCCAAGGGAGGATGTATGGCTGATGGAAACCCAAAGCAGTTATTTCTTGCATGTTATATCACAGTCTATCAGAATACTAAATCACACAATATTAAAAAAAAAATGCAGCTACATTATCTGTTGTTGCTCCTTCTCCAAAAGTTGAAAACAAAAAGGAACCTCTCACTACAGAGAGATCTATATGCAAGATTAGAGCAAATAAAAATTTTACCACAATAAGTAGGATGTCTTGAAATTTCCATGAACTCAGTGGAAATAAGCACATCCATGAAGGGTTTAGTAAATCATTTCCATAGTCAATAGCAGTAGTTACTAATAATGAATAATTCATGGACCGGTCTGGTGAACAAGCCTAAGAGTACTGGTCCAATTGCAATGCAAACTGGTTTTCTGTGACAATCTGTTAGAAAATCTAACTGCCAGATCTGAAATGTAATCTCTTGGCAACATATGAATAATTATTCCCAAATTAGTGAACTTCTTTGTGTGAGATTTAATGGTGAATAAATATCCTTCGACAAAACCATGTATTATCCATAAAACTTTACGTAGTAGAGAAGGTTCAAGAATCCAGTGTAGCTTTATGCTTAACTTTCATTAATGTGCAGATCACAGTGAATTCAATGAAGACACTCCTCTGAACACAAAAGGAAATCCTGTTATGATAGTATATGTTGAGCTTTTCCAGGTCTCAAGTTGTATCTTACTCAGGAAATTTTTTACAGGAAAAAAATGAAAATTGAGTTCTGTTTTGGTTCATGGTGTTTTTTCCAATAGTAAGATAAGAGTCAATGCAAAGGAAAGTTTGATCAAATCACAGGGAAGGTGAAGAAAAATAAGCTCCTATCACATGAAATTAATAACATAAAAATTACAGGATTATATATTCTGGATTTCATTTCAATATACATACAAGTATGTTGTATCATCTAAATGTCTGTTCCACTACTATAATAAACTACTGGATATAAATATATTAGATATACTTACAGATATGTGTACAACCTCTGTCTGTAACATTACAATAACACGCTAATTCTTTTGATACAGGCTCTTTCTTCTAATATAGAAGAATGCTTTTTAGGATTTCTACATGATACAGCAATATAAATTGTACTGATTGTAAGCATATTCTCTGAACTTCATGTAGTTTTCACAATTTTTAGTTCATAATATGTTTTCCTAGAATTTACCTATCTCTAAGTTATTTCATTTTGACAGGAGTATAAGTCTAGTAGTCCTAGTTCATGCCAACTGTTCTTTTTAATTTATGAATGAGAGTCATTTCCTACATGCAAAGTATTTCAAAAGTTGTTCATCAATAATGCAACACATCTATTGTAATTTTTCTTCAAAGATCAATATAAATTGTAAAAAGTATTTTGCTTTATTTTTGTTTTGTAATGACAGCACAGTTTCAGGTAAAATACATTTTACACATAGTTTGGTTAACAAAACAGACTTCAGGATGCTGTAAGTATTTGATGCAGCAAAATATCAAAACAATTTAATAATTTTGGTGGAGATGCATTTTAAAAGGTCAGTTACTCTCACGTTTGGCAATTCCTTATTTTACGTCAAAGTCAATTTAAGGAGCAATGCTGAGTCAGTGGTTACAGGAAGTATTAGAGATTTCCCTATTTAGTAACCATAGAGTTTGAGCAAACATATTTGACTAGCTGATTGTTTCATTCCAGGCAGAATTTTGGAGTAGGACTTGAAAAAGGTGAATTCTAATCTCAGAGAGTCACAGAGCATTTTCTGTCTCTGTTCCCAGTCTTTGTGTGACTGCATACCCTGATTTTCAATTTATCAGGTTCAGCAAAGCTTTAATAAAACTGCAACAGACCAGAACCTATTCTTCTCAATATTGTCAATTCAAAGCCTTCAAAAATTACAAGTAGGGCCCAGAAATTAAAATTAAATTCTAGAAAATTGAGGTTTGAAGTACATTACTAACAATTTTTTCTGCCTGCAGAAAATGGTGCTGCTCAGGTCTGGAACAACACAGTGAGTCTTTCTTACAAGAACACAGAGACTGGCCATGCGTTTCGAGCATTCAATTATATATTGCGCCTGCAAAGAGATCTTTTCAAGACAAACATAAACAAGGGTAAAAGCAGTGTGACATCAGAAGTAAAAAACAGAATTTCTCAATCAAATTTTGAGAAAACATCAGTCTCACGCTGATACATAGTTTAGTTCAATTATTAGATAAACCTCTGCTGTCTTGGACTGCATTTGCAAACTCTGGAAAGGCTGGCAGTATATCCTGGTTTACCATAGGTTTATTCCTTCTGGTTTACCTTTCCATGTCTGCTGAATTTTAAGAAAAAGTAGTATATAAAATTGGCTGGTTTGATTTTTAAATATTTTTGAGAAACCTTCTTTACTTCCTTTTCAGTATTGTGTTCAAAGATTACAGTTCTTGTAAATTAACCTAAACTACTCTTATTAAAAGTAGTTAGGAAAAGATTATCTATATGCTTCTATAGAAGGGAAGATAAATCACGATTCTCCTCACGTTCTTGGGAACAGACTTTTCCTAAACAGATTCACAGAATTCTTTGGTTGTTCCATTACAATCTGTGCCAAAGGTGGACAGCTGCAGAAATGATTTTGCATCAGATCTGGCAAAGTGCTAAAGATGATGTATACAGGGTTTTTATTTTTAAGATAGATACAAGTAATAGGTTCCAGACTTAACTTTGCCATGTAAGAATGGAAAGGAGCATTGTTTAAGAGAGCAGAAGCAATTTGAATTCTTATTAGATAATTTTTACCTATTAAAATATGAGGCCATTATTAGCATCTCTGCTTTTACTTTCTTTTACTACTTATATATATGAAAGTCAGAATTCCTGCATATGCTACTGATGTAGCAGTAACTTCTTGCAAAGTTTATTTGAATAAACTACTATTTATGTTTGACTTAAAATCTTGCAAATTTCAATTATTCTAAAACATTTCATAAAATTTTATCATTCAGATCTTCTGTAGTTATCATTAACATTACCATACATAATGAGAAATATCTTTTCATGCTACTAGAGAAAGAAGAAAACTCAACACTTAATTTAGAAGAGGTGACACTAAATGTAGAATCTCTTAGGAATTTAATAAAAGTGCACAAATGCCCTGGAGTACATCCATGTAAGAGATTTCAAACACATAAAACCAGGACATGTATCAAAGTGTTTTGACAGGAAACAACCGGAAGGGTCTACAAGCATTTGTAACTGGACAATGTTTATCTAGAAAGCCCACAAAACCTGTCCAGCTAATTACACATTTGCTGGAATGAACAAAATGTGAGGAAGTTTCAAAAGCAGTTCTAGCTACCGCAGGATAATTACAAATAGCATTCAGTTTATAATTTCAAATTTATTCACAAAATTTAATTTAAGGAAACCACAACCATATAAAAATTGTTATATAAATAGCAATACATCTTTAAAGAGTGAAAAACCCTTCATGAAGACCAGTCTAAGTGAGATCTTTGCATAAATAATAGTTCTGTCAATAATTTCCAATGCATCTAAATTTATCATCAGTTTCTTCTTTGTTTCAGTGTAATTGAATAATGCTAAATTGTCTGACTTACTTATATTTGCATACCATAAGAGGAGTGAAGCTATGATGCTGGTTTTGCAGATGCAACACTGAATTCTGGCCTGCCCTTTAATACACTGAGGAATAAAAAATAGTCAAGAGAATATGTAAAGAAAGCCACAACCTTTAAAGAATAAAAAGCTTTTTTTAGCACTTTACTTTTCTGCTTTCCATGCTCATACTTTTTTATGCTTGAGATAATCTCCTAGATAAACAAACTATGAGCTCAGGGGGAAAAAATTCCCTTAAAATTCAAAGAAAAGTGAAAATCAAATAGCTAAAATAAAGTTTGGAGGTATGTTTAAAATGCTGTCAGAAAAAAAGTGTAGTCTGGGTCACAGTTAAAATATGCTTCTAAAAAAATTAAAAGCTCCTTCCCAATTCAGCAAAAGTGTAGTGATATACCTGCAGGAATGCATCTGAAAAAAACTTTACTTAAACCTTCACATTATCCTCTTCAGAGAATGTGTCAGCATTTGGCTGGTTGACTTGTTCTTATTCTGAGATTCAAGTTTCCTGCTGAAGTAGACTTACACAGGCATTTTGCAAATGCCCACAGTATTCCATAAAGCAATGCAGCTTTCCTGTGATATCACCTGAGAAACACTGGAGAACTGGAGATGCAAAAGTATGGTACATTTGAGCAGTGGGCCTTTGAATAGCCTTGACATGAATAAGAGAAGCACTAGTGACTTAACCTGCTTATGATTTTAATTTCTTATTCAATATACTTTGTCTGGATTTTTGCCACAAGAATGACACTGCATATAATTATGATTACTGTGTTGTATGCAACAAATACACTCTTCTTATAAGCACTTAATGGTAGAAATTAGTAGAGGAGGGGACTAAACCTTAGAAAAAAGATCCTGAACTTTTACAACCATTTCTTTCAAATGCTTCTCTTAGAAACTAAGAAAATGCTAAATACCATTGCTTCTGCATTAAGTATCTGCTCCAGCTGTGATTTCTATACACCAATAACAAAATGTAACTACTGTACTTCTGTACAGATGGTCTTGACTCAGTGTTAATGTGAATCCTTAGAGAATGCAAGTGTTGATTCTCACATGTGCAGTCACTTCACAGCCATTTTTTTAAATATGCAAGGAATTGCTTTTGCAGAAATGAAACAAAGCCAGATATCTACATTACTGCAAAGCATTAATAAGGCCAAGCAAAACCAGAACTTAAATCCAGAATTCTGAACTCTTAAGAGCCCACAAATATACACCTACATACATGTCTGTGTGGATCTTCAAGAAGAATACACAAAACCATGCATGTATATATATTCTGAAAATCAACAGATGCCAGACAGTCATTAGGTTGCATGAACTGTAAAATCTGTCTAAAAATGAACATCTGGAACATTTAAATCTTAAATCTAGAGTCGATCTTCTAGATTCCCTGGGGACTACAACGAAGGACTGACTGCACAAACATCTGTCCTTGTCTGCTAAAGGATTTATTTTCTTAGATAAATTCAGGCAAAATGGCATCTTGTCCAAGCCATGATGTTAATGTTTACAGTTGCTAGACTGGTAAGCGTACCTTAGCCTAGGATTAAAATATTTAATATATGTTTACTCAGAACTTTACAGTTATGGCAGTTAATGTAAGCTTATTTTGGGATATTAGTAATTTTGGCACTCTTGAAGTATTTAAGACTTACCCCAAATCCAGAGATTGTGTCACTCTTTTATTTTTTCATGGTTTAACTGCTTTTCACCTTCTACCTCTCAAGGAAATTCTACAATCTAAAGTAACAAAAGTATTAACAAAAAACCTTAACAAACATTATTCCCCTTGCAGTATCTTAAAAGTTCACTTCTAGATAGTATTTCTTACAAAAAACCTCCATACAAGTCCCACACACAAATGCGTGTTTTACAACCATTTGATCTGTCTGAATCAGGGTTCTCTCTCTAAAACATGAGTGTACCCTGCAGTGACTGTGTAGGTTCTTTACCTCCTTAATTTTCACTTGGCAAGTAGCCCAAGCCTCTGCTTTAAATTTCCCACTTGGTAGCACTAGTATGGCACCTGAAGAGTAATTAGTCGTAAGAAAGGGAATTTGAATTGTTTGCTGAGAAGGAAAAAAATGTGCATGCCTAATAAAGATTTTTTCCTTGAGTACCTGCAACACCATTTATTTATTTTTGCTTAGAATGCACCACCCTTTAAATAGACCAGTGACCATTTTTTTTTAAAAAACCTTCCAGAAAAACTGAGTGATAGAAAACCAGTTTGGTTTTAAAGCCATGCTGTTTTCATTTTAGTCAGTCTTTTCCATTACACCCGGTCTTATCTTTACACAAATTTTGCCCCCCTCTTCTTTTTTTTTTTTAACCAGTTCCCAGACAACAGCATTTTCTATTTAATTTCTCACATTGCTCTTATATGGACACCTAAGGAGTAGTCTTCTAGGAAGGCAAATCATGAAGATGTCTGAGAAATCAGAACATTTTAGCTACATTATACACATAGTTCCCTGTGAAGTTTATACTGTCCATGAAACTTTGTATTATGATACTGTTTGTAAGATAGGCAGATCTTCGTTGGTTCCAATGACCTTGGAAACTCTTCTTGAACAATTCATTACACATATATAGTTATGCAAAATGAGTAACAGAAATGAAGTTTTCCCTCCTCTAGAAATTACCACTTCCCTAGCCCTAAGAAAGTGAAAAGTGCTGCTCCTGATACTGCTTTTGCCTTCTGTGCAAAGACAAAAACACAGAGAAGTTTAAGGGGGAGGGGATTTGATTTCTTTTTTAATGTCTGCCTCCTTCCAGCAAGTCCATCTGTTGTAGCACTATAATTCTGGAAGCAGGATGTGTGTGTGACCAACAGGAGACAATTACTGCATAAGTGTTTGTTGATTCAGCTCTATAAAGGGCAGGCCAATCACTACAGTACGAACAGAAAAGAATTCCAGCTGAGGAGCGGCATATAGATTAACACAAAATACATATATACATGAGAATGGGGAAAACCAGAAAGGAGTAATAGCATGGAAAAGGATTAAGCAGGAATGAAGACTGAAACAGAGAAGAAAGTTGGTGTCCTTGGGCTGTTAACTAAAGACTTTACTAGTCTCTATTTCCATAAACTTTGTTCTTTGGCTTTTCACCTTAACAGAGAAAGATGGGATTAAATAGATATGAAACTGGTCTGGGCTCCCTTTGGAAGAAAACTCCAGTTGTCTTGGGGTGTAAAGAGACAGCGTCTGTTCTTCACAGACAAACAGATGCTAGTTCTGGACTAATCAGATTACCAGGAAGGTTTGCAGACTACAGGCTAAAAGTGAAACTTACCTCACTCATTTGAACACATGTAAAATATCAGCATGAAGGCCATTTTATTTACAGAACAATAAATGAATTGGGTCGATACACTAACCTCAATATCATTTGTACATAATAACTGGCTCACATAAAGCATGGTAATGTATTTCATAATAATAAATTGAAATCCAGAAATCAGTGTTACCAAAATTTCACAGAATTGCAATAGCATTAAGGTGAACATTGTAAGACACTATAATGAAAAGTACTTTACCTCTACGGTCAGTTTATTAGCTTGAAGTCTCTGATCAGCCAAATGTAGCTGATTTGTTAATTTTTCATTGGTTTCTTTAACCTTCTTCATGGAAGCCTCTGCTGACTTTTTTTCACTCTGTAAAACAGCTATCTGCTTCTGCAATGATTTAATTTTTTCCTGTGGTAGAGTAAGAGAGTAGGCCGGCTTCTGGACAGTAGTATTTCTCCATTTTGCTCTGTTCACTGAACATAAAATGGCATGTTACTAAATGGACAAAATCATCTTAAGTAACATGATTCACGATTTTTTTTTTGGCCCTTCAAAAATCTCTACAATATTTCTCAGTAAGCAAACTGGTAAATTAACAGCTGACCTATAAAAACATAAAACATATAAAAACAGTCAACCTGTAGGCACTCCACTTTGTGCTTTTTCTGAAGTGCCAACAATACAAAATCAATACGAACTTGGAAGTTAAATGTGTCTTGAGTTTCTGATCAATATTACCAAAAATAAAGGCTTCAGTGTCTTGTTAACAGACACTGTTAACAAGGTTTAGACCTTGCTTTTTAAGGTCTAAAACAAAATACATTTAATTTGTTTCATTGGCTGTGTTGGCTACAAGGGGCAAACATGAACAAAAGGTAATGAAACACCTCATATCAGTCAGTAAATTCACTAGGTGGGACTTAGTAAAAACTTACTATAACTGTGTGAAAAGATGCTGTTTGACAGTCACTTATTATATGTGAATTTCACCTTAAAATGATGAGCTAAATATCTGAAAATACACATACAAATTCAAACAAGCAAATTTTGCAACAGCATATCAGTGGGTTTGTGTAATATCAAAGAGGTTTTAGTAGGCAGGAATGCTTTATCAATCTTACTTATGAAATATGTAATATTCATACCTTTGCTTAGAATTGATGGATAAGATGGTATGGGATAGCAGACCCTCCTCTTGGAATGTAATTTTTCTAGGTCTTTAATCTGTGAATGGCGCAAATAAAAACCAGAAGCAAAAAGCTAGTCACTCTTCACTGTGGCGCACAAACCACAATACTACAAGTTTTTGCAGTTTGAATTGAAACAACAAAAATTACTTCAAATACTACATAAATTCCAAATAACTTTAATTTGAAAATCATTCTTGCAACATCATCCAACAAAGAGTACAAATTTCTGCCTTCCACATCAAATGTAAAAGAAATAATGAACGGTTATAGGTGATTCATAGCCTTTTCCAAATAATCTCAGAGAAAAATGAAGTATCTGTTAATACATACTTTACTTGTTTAGATAAGCTATGAATTTACTAGTAGGGAAAAAAGATGGTCTGTGTTACTTGAAAGTGTATAGCAACCTATTTTTCAAGATATTTAAGTGAGACTAAAAAGGAATAGCAGTCTAATTAGTTCAATAAGAGGAAGACCAGATTTGACACTGAGCTGTAACTAGAAGCTGCATACATGCATATGAACATGCAAGATAAGATCCCTATGTTTGACCAGGGCTGAACAGAAGTCTGCTGAGTGACTTTTAAATTTGTGATTTGAAAAACCAGCTGTTTCTAGAACCTCTCAAATGTTCAATGACAGAAGCAGAAACTGAAGAAAAATGTTGTTTGCAATACATAAAATAAAAATGGCCAGAGTTTGGCTTAGTCTAAAATCAAAGTACTAATTTGCTGGGTATTAAATGCTCAGTGTATTTTTAACCACTTTTGATCAGGAATTCTACAATATTTATCATATTTATCCAATTTTTGAAGTCTTCAGATTGCAATTTCTATGTCATATCATGCAACATATTCCTGGGAATATTCATATCTAAAATAGCTGCTAAGCAAATTTAGAAGAGTAAAGAGCAACACATTCTCTACTAGCTGCACTGAACAAACTACTGACATTGCAGGATAACTTATTCATGAATTCTAGATTTGTACTATCACCACATAATTTGAAAGACCAAGAACTGAACCCTCAGCAGATGACAAGCAAATACGCACACTTGCAGCAAAAAGATGGAGATCTCCACTCTAGGCCACAGCTCTAATAAATGTATGAGTTGTAAGAGTGTGCCCATAACTCTGCTGATACTGCAGAGGATATCATATATTCATACCATGTGGGGAAAAACTGACCAAGTCCTTGTGTCATAAATTATCTCATCTCCAACCCCTGGCACAGCTCAAGATTTAGGAGATTTCTTCAGCCTCTCTTTGTATGAGAATACTGTGACCCAGCAGTAGGGTCCTTAAATCCTCTGGATGGATTGAAGAATTCTGTTAAAATTGGTGTTCCTGACTATTAATACTAAATGTTTGTGCAATACTATCTCCCACACTCACAAACCATGTTTTCAGATGCTTTTCCTGCAATAGGGGACTTCTGCTGAAGCACATTTAACTGCTTAGGGGTCTCCAGACGCTTCCTGTGTATGCTTCAATTCCACCAGTCTGTTACAAACGTAATCAGAATATATCTACCTTCTCCAGTAGGAACAGAGACTAAATGTAATACAGGCCCTACAGGAATCGTAGTGGCTGTGCTATACTACCAATCAAGAGAGGATTGTCTCCTGGATTCCCTGCCTTGTATGTCCTCACTCAGGAGTAGCAGGAGACTAACAGGAGCAGCACACTCTGTCAGATTTTCACATATATCATGTACACCTACTCATACTATGTATCATTACCAACAAATGGTCGCAAAAGAATTTTCCTTTTTTTTTCAGTTTTTCTGACTAAAAAGTATTGATTAAATAACACAACCAAGAATAAGTAACAAGACCAGAGAGTGCATTTGCTTTAAAATTTTGGAAACTAAGAAAACATAATTTTTTTCCAAACTCTGCTATATTCAGTATTATATATTTCAGTATTCAAAATACTGAATTTCAAACTAGTTATCTAAAAGCAGCAAGTTGTTTGGTGTTTCAGTATTCTGTTTCTTGAACTAAGAAGTAATAATATCTGCTTACGTTATAAATTCTGTGAAGTGATTTATTTGGACAGGAGGGAAAAAGTGTTAGACACTGTTAAAAAGTCCAAGAATGAGTCATCTGTTACAGATTGTATGCAGCCTCTAAAGACCTGGGACACAACCAGCTGGCCCTCTTCTGTGAGAAAACAGCATATAGATGTTAGCAATGAGACAAGCAGTTCAAATCGCAGACAATGAATGTAAATAGGCTAAGAAGAGGCTAAAAGCAAACTTTTCTCAACACAGAATCTCCTGGACACAGAGAGAGTCAGAAGTATCTTTCTAGGATGGAACAATTTGTCCAGTGCACAACAAACGAACTGAGGGATGTTTATGCTTGATTAGTCAGCACGCATTTTGGCTAGAAGGGAGGGAGAGAGGGGTGTTGCTGTCTCCCTGTTATGGGTTAGGTCAGCCTGTTCTGTATAGCTGACTGAGAGAAAGTTTAACGTGATGTCTGTGGCATTCTTTGTCTGGACTGTGAGACAGCACGGCTAGTTTACAGCAGCTTTACATTTTTTAATCATCTTTTACATTCCTGACACCCTCTCCAAATACTTTTACAGATGTATTTGGTTTGTATGGCCAGGTTTTGGTAGTGGGAAAAAAGTTACCTTATATGAGAAGCTGTCATAAGCTTCTTCCATGTCCAGCAAAGTCAATGCCAGCTAGCTCTAGCCAGACCCGCAACTAGCCAAGATTGGGCCAATTAGAAATGATAGCATCTCTGTGATAACATATTTAGGAAGGAAAAAAGTGATTGTGCAGATGTAATTGTGGCCAGAGAAGAGCAGGGTGAGAATATCTGAGAGGAACAACTCTGCAGGCACCAAGGTCAGTGCAGGAGGGACAGGAGGTGCTCCAGCACATGCTGGAGCTGAGATTCCCCTGCAGCCCATGGTGCAGACCATGGTGAAGCAGCTGTGCCCCTGCAGCCCACGGAGGACCACAAAGATGCAGAGATCCACCCACAGCCCATGGAGAAGCCCCACAGCCCCACACCAGAGCAGGTGGATGCCTGAGAGGAGGCTGAGACCCCATGGGAGGTCTCTGCTGGAGCAGGCTCCTGGCAGGGACCTGCAGACCTGTGGAGAGATGAGCCCATGCTGGAGCCGGTTTCCTGAAAGGACTTGTGACCCCATGGGGGACCCACACTGGAGCAGCCTGTCCTTGAAGGACTGCACCCCATGGAAGAGTGACCCACGTTGGAGCAGTCTGGGGAGGACTGATGCCCGTGGGATGGACTCACACTGGAGAAGTTCATGGAGAACTGTCTCCCATGGGAGGGACCCCACACTGGAGAAGGGGAAGGACTCCCGTTCCTGAGCAGTGGGAGAAACAACATGTGATGAACTGACCATAACCCCCATTCCCTGTCTCCACGTGCTGCTGGGGGGAGAAGGTTGAGCTGGGAAGGAGGAAGGGAATAAGGTGTTTTTAAGGTCTTATCTTATTTCTCATTATCCTGCTCTGGTTTTGTTAGTAAAAAATTAAATTTGTATTTCTAATTCAAATTTGTTTTGCCCATGACGGTATTTGATGAGTGATCTCCCTCTATCCCTATCTCAGCCCGTGAACCCTTCATTATATTTTCTCTACCCTGTCCAGCTGCAGAGGGGAGTGAACAAGAGGCTTTGGTGGATGCCTGGCATCCAGCCAGGGTTAATCTACAACAGCAGACTTATTGTTCAGAAAATATTCTAAAATATAATGCATCCACCCACTGAATATCTGGAAGCAGGCTTTCACTTTAACATCAAGAGTCAAATTAATTAAGAGTAGAACAGCAGTGCTAATATTAAACTCCAAAACTCTGCCCAGGAGAACAAAACAACTTCTATTATATACCTTTTTATTATA
This sequence comes from Struthidea cinerea, assembly GCA_013397865.1. NCBI lineage: Eukaryota > Metazoa > Chordata > Aves > Passeriformes > Corcoracidae > Struthidea > Struthidea cinerea. The sequence goes on along the minus strand of VZTI01005829.1, from coordinate 153,880 downwards.
TTGCTCATTTTTGACTTCTAAATGAACCACATTGCAGGGCTTTTTTTCTTCTTGTTTACTTCTGTCTGGCAGTGGATCAATGCCTTGCACTGACTTCATAATCACTGTTTCCAAACTTTCAGAAGTTGGTATTTCAGAGTCACTAAAGCAGCACACGCAGGAAACAAAACAAAATCAAGCTAAATATTACATGTTCCAGAGTCAATGAATAAGCACATAGAAATAAACACATGCAGGAAAGAAGAGAAACTAATATAAAATCCAAACAGAAAAGTGACTTATTCAACACATTTTACAAATACAACAAAGGAAAAAATCTACCTCTGAAATGGTTTTATTAAGTTCTACTCTGTCAAATGCAATCTCAAAACAATGCAGGGAGGCCTGAGAGCTTCTTAAAGGACAGCTTTTGTGACAATCCACAGAAGCGGAAGAAATGAAGAAAATACTTGATTGTATTTCTAGTCTGTGAACAGCTCGTAAACTACTAAATTTCTATTTTCCTTCACTTTCACATTTTATAATAAAACAAGTAAATCCACAATACTTAATAACATTTTGTTTCAATTGAACTTTATTTGTAGTGTTGACTGAGACAAACTCAGAAATCACACTTCAGAGGAAGCTTATTTAGCACCCCTTTGGAGTGCTTTTAAATTCTGTAAATTTATTAATCCTTTCACTGAGATTGCACACTGTGCAGAGAAACTGGACCTGAAACTTCAAATCTTTTTCAGATTTTTCCTTAGAATTGCACTCAATGTGCTCCTAATTTCCAGTTTTTCACTGCCTTACCCCACATTATCATCACATTAAGGTAGAAAAGTCTACCTTAAAATATGAAGTCTTGGATATATCCTTGTCTATAACACCAGTGGGTATTTATCATCATTTGTGTGAGCAGATTTGTGAAGGAATCCCTTGACAGAAGGCTATTTTGATTTGTTACTTTTTAAACCAAGGTATTTAAAATAGCATAACTGAGTTCAAATTAAGTTACACCATCATAAAAATCAATGGTTTAGAGATGCAGTCTACTTAAGCAGAGAAAAGCCCTCAAACTGACAAGAAGAGTTCACACATAAACATATTTATACTTTCCAAAACCTGTCCTGACACACTGGTATGTATTATTGACTGACGAGAACAGAAATCAATGCAATGGTTTAAAGGTGCTGCAGTACCACTGAGATATTTCTAACTAAATACACAATTCCCTCACCTGCTTTCAAGGAATGTTCTATTTAGAAAATGGAAGGCTTGCATTTAGAAACTCAGAGACAGGTACTAGAGATAAAGAATGGTATTTATTAATAAGCAGAAGAGGAAACTAAATGAAGATATTTCCCTAACTTGTTGAGAATGACACCTTGAAACTTCACTTTCAAAAATGTTCACAGTTCTATGACAAGAATTCCCTAACCCAACATTTGTACAACTATTAAAAGTAGTATTTATGGCTAGCCACAACTGAAGCTATGCAATTACTTTTCATTTCAAACTTAAAGTGGAATGACAATGTGCTTGCTCCATTTTGTTCTTAAAGAGAACAACATAGCAAATTAAATATTCACTAATTACAACATGCATACGTTTCCATATGTGCAAATGTGTATGTTTTCTATTAAAATCAGATCTGCAATATTTAATTATACATAAAACCAACCAAAAACCATTAATGATAACAACTGACAAATAACATGGTTCTTAATTTGTTTTCTCTCTCAGGACACTGTGTTCAGGAACCCCCTATTTTGCATGGGGAGAAGCAGCAGAAGGGCTTCATATGCCACTATTGATTTGCTCCATATGACATATCAAGCCAGTATAAAGCCTATGAAGACAATTCCATTTTCTTTACTCTCTTCCCATGTTTCCTGTATTTTGGATACATACAGGCTTGAGAAATTTCTTTGCTTGTCTCTTAGAACAAAGTCCTGAAAGACAAGGTGTGATAACCATTTACCTAGTGGCTAATTGCTGCCTCCTCAAGTATATGGGAACATAGTACGGAGAAGCAAAAATTCTCTATGTTTATGAAGCTTGCCAGTGGAATTTTCTGAGAGCCTTTTGATTCATAACTGAGATTGTACGTGGTAACCATTACCTTTAAAGAACTGATTTTTAACCATCATTCAATTAAAGTTAGTACAATGACTGCATAAAACATACATGAAATAATTAGTGTGGATGGTTCTTAATTTAAAGGATGTTAAACAGCTTGTAGACATCTGCTAGCAAGCTGAAATGGGTCATTCAAAATTTATCTAACTAAATTAAGGGGAAAAAATGTTTCTCCTCCCGGGTCGGCATGTCACAAGATAACTAAACCGACTTAGTAGGCTTGCCTGGGAATCCTTAGCTGTCAGTGGTGAATATGCAAAGGGCCAGCAAATTAAATCAACCTGCCAAACTGTCAATTTCAAGCCTCATGACTGCATGAAAATAGCATCACTGGAAGAAATCAAGCATTGCCTTCTTTTGGGTTTCCTGGCACCTATTCAAATACTCATGCAGTTGTGGCTAATTTCGCATGCAAATTTCAGTCAATAAGCTCAGAACAAGACCTCCCAAGATATTTCAAAGGATCTGACAGTATTTTTTTTGAATACCAAATCAACAGTAGTTGAAATTCAATCTCCATTTGCTAGTGCTTTACATATGCACAGTGTCCCCTCTACAGGGCTAAGTTAATGAGAGCCGTACCTGCTTTCACTCACATCCTCCCAGCCGTCCTTACTGAAGTTCTCAAATACATTACTCATAACCTTGATGGACTGTTTGAGTAAAGCTCCATGATGTCCCAAAGAGCTCTTTTTCTTGGCTGTTTTTAATTTAACCTTGGTGCCTGTTATCTTGCAATTACATTGCCCAGAGATTGCCACTGCTTTGGCTTTATCCAGCAAACACTTCTGCTCCTCCACTTGACTCAGCAAATCTTCACTTTCATTTCTCAACCTGTTAGCTTCTGTCACTTGCCTCTTCAAAGAGGCAGCTCCTTTTTCCTTCTCATCAATCACTAACTGAAGTTCTGCTTTTTCTTTTTTTATTTTACAAATTCTCTTAAGTAGTGTTTCCAGCTCTCTTTTTCTTGTGTCTCCATCTTCCTTTTGCACTTTTAAAGATTCTTTCAAATAAATTTTCTCATTCAGTAAGTCTTTATTTACTTCTTTCTGTTTCTTTAATTCCCCTTCAGTAGCTTTCAATCTTCTTTCTAATTGTTGTACCTAACAAAAGCAATTTTAGCATTCACAATATTTCAGTCCTATAAAAACACCAAACTATGTTTTCAGATATATTTATTATATGACAATAATATTACATGAAGAGCAAGGACAAAAACTATCTATAGTCCTCCATATAAAAATAGTTTTAACATAGTACAGATGAAAAAATTTTAGCTGCAATAATACAGCTGTTGAACAAAGGGCAGATGGTAAAAGAAGGTAGAATTCCAGGCAAAGTGACACAGAAATTTAAGTATGCCATGCTAATGAATCTTCCTTCATGCATCTTGAGCTCATTACTGATTTGGTTACACATACTAATTGAATTAAAAAAAAAAAAAATTCAGGAGGATTACTACTTTGAAATATGGACAATTTTGCACTAGCTATTTGAATCAACAAGTTCTTTCAAGTGTCATAAATACAGAACGAAAATATTAATTCAAGGTTTAAAAAAACCCCAAACAAATCCTAGAAAAAGGTATTAGAAACTCAACAGCTTTATGCATCTTGAAGTCCATTAACAATAAACTAATTCTCTAGGATGTTCTGGAATATCCACATAAAGGACAAATTCCAGAAATAAGGGGCAATTTTAATTTTAGCAGATACTAAAACAATTATTTAGTCTATGAGATTTCCTCAGAAGCTTGAAAAGGGCATCAGAGCTGATTTTGTGCTCAGTAACCACTTACTCCAATACTTGGCAGAAATCTTTTTGGCTGGTTTTGCACGAGCTCAACCCCTTTCACTACGTCACTAAGCTAAGTGTCAAGAGGTTCTAGATTTCTCTGTACGTGGTTAGGAAAGGCTGATTTTCCAGGAGCTATACTTGCATGTGCATGGCTAACTTGAACTCCTAACCTTGTAAAATACTGGCCAGTTCCCACACTTTGTAGCAATACAAAATGTCAAAACTAATTTTGACACTGAAAATACTGAAACCATACTATTTCTGCAAGATTTTACTTACAGGTTTTTACAAGGACATTTGCCAATGCTTTTAAATGATTTTAAAATTTATGAAATGTTTTACAAAGTGGGTACTACAGACATAATACAGATAAATGAGAGCTCTTGATGTACAGGGTAAATTAGGACAAGAGCTGCTCAAACTTCATATATATTTGTGAATTGGATACTGAATTTGTAGGAAATCTTTAATATGAAGAGACAATGCATTATGTCTACATTAAGTTATCAGGTGAAATTAGAAATAAAAGGGATTTTTTTTCAAATGCTTTAGTGAAACAAAGGGTTATGATTAAAATCACAGTTTGCACTTTCCACCCCAATGACAATGAGTTAGACCAATACCTTTCTTCAATCCCCTTCCTAAACCGAGATTCTGCTACTATTTTCTCAGTTCTTTAAAGCAACCTTTTGCACTCAGTAGCACTTAAAGTCATGTATGACAGCTGGAAGGAAATAAACAATGAATAGCTTCTACACCTATCCCTAAGGTACCATCATAACTCTGTATATCCATAGAGATAAAAATTATGTAGTACCTGGCAAACAAAATTATAGTTCTGAAATATAGATGATAAGCAAGCATAAACTGTGTGACATTTCAGATGGTAGCATTCATATTATTTCAATTACTCACTCTACCTTAAGATAAATGAATGTGAGCACTTCCTATTCTGTGTGTTATTATTTTAACATGATGTTTGTCATTCAGTAATAACGAGATGACAGCCTTCATTGCCTGACCATATGGCAAGTGCTACAAGTATAAGCAATCACATCATCTGCTGTAAATTACCATACTTCCTACAAGTTAATTCACAGATAAAAAATAAATAGACATACCTGAACTGACATTCAAAGTTATAGATTTGTGTTTATTCAATTTAAGCATGCTTTTAAAGATTTATAAGTAATTAAACAAATAGTTTTGCAAAATGACAAACAAAAGGCATGATACTGTTTGAAGGATGCCTTTTCTTTGCAAGCAAACAAAACATATGGTAAAATACAAGTGAGCCCTCTTAAGTGAACACCTGTTAACATACTAAACTACTTGTGCATATTACAAATATCAATACAAATAGCTACTAGTTAAGAACATCTCGTTACTGTATGAGGCAAAACCTGTAGAATTCTAAGCAGTAAAGATAAAATACTTCTTATATTTGTTAAGCTAAAGAACATTACACGTATATGGTAGTATCTTGTAAAAAGAGTGGTAGACCCACATATGTAGAAAATATTTGCATATGCAACATTGGGCTAAAATTTAAATACAACAAAAGGTGGATTTATCACTATTATGCATCAATTCTGTTCTGTAGAAGAGCTCTATGGAGATTAACATCTGATAGCATCTAAATTTAAATACCCAGCAAAAAAAAATTAGGGTTCCCGAAGTTCAGGGGCAAAATGCTAAGCGTATGTTACTTAAAATTTAGGTGATTTCTTAGCTTTTAACATTATACCCCTAAACACTCTTTTCATTTTCTCTGACATTACCCATGTTTATGGTACAAGACACATTCACAGCTATTTCCCTAGAATTAATTTCTGAGCAAAATTCAGGAAAGCCACATTTTTAAACAGGTAGGAAAACAATGGCTAAAATTCATGAGTACTGACATACATACATATATATATATAAATAATTCTTATATTAAAATTTAGATCTGTTTGCTGGGGTTAGTATCTTACCTTCTGTAGCATCTCATGTGAAACTTCTCCCATATACCTCTTTGGAGTATTACTCTTGACCTCATCATCTTCACTAAGTTTAAAAAGTGGCTCTATCAGAAAGTAAGTAACACATCACTATCATATAATAAATAAAATACATTATGACACCTAGTATTTCACTAAAACAATCCACAGACATTTTACAGAAATGCATTATTTATTTCTGTAATTATTTATAATGTGGTCTATTTTCTTGACAAGCCTTTTGGTCAGTTTCTAAAGTGACCTCTCTTCAAAGTGTTCTGTCACGTAATTATGAATCTCTGTAGCATCACAGTATGTTTTTTTCAGAGTACAAGCTTTTCAAAGGTACAATAGATCTGCAGGTTAAAGACACTCTACTTTCATTCCAATTTTTATTCTTTTACAGACTATTCCCTCTATGCCTTAAAAGCAGAATTCATTGCCTTTTTATCTACACAGTCACTATCAGTTTTGTTCTCTAGGTCTTGTCCCCTGCTAGGAGGATCAGAGTGATTGTTGAACAAAGCAAACAGTAACTGAATTAGGATGGATGAAAACTTTAAACCCTGGTTTTTGTTAAGTTAAAGATCATGTACTTCACTAGATAAATCACACAAATCATTCAACTGAAATACTGTGAAATCATATCAATTAGAAATTGATACAACCAATGACAGCCAACACAGATCTAAGCATCACCGTCAGAGACAGCTATACATTTGAGATACCAAAAATCCCAAGTTAAAAATTAGACTTACCCATAAAAAATATTTAGAAGTACCAATACATATGTTCAATCAGAAGCAAACCATATTCTGTTTAGATTTTAGTCAAGAGCATAGCATTCAAAAATTGCCCACTGCTCACAGAAATGAGCAATTACACATCTCAGAAGGATTTCATCTTAGACTATGAAATACTGCATTACAGAACAAAAAAATCCCAATACTCTAAAAAACACCACAATATTAGTATTTCTTTTTTGGTCCCTTTAACTTCCCAAATTAACTTCAAGAATTAATCTTAAGGGATAAATATCTGTGCTATATGGTGGAGGTCTGCTTTAGAAGTAATATTTCAAACTACAAGCAGACACTATAGGTCGCTTAAAAACTTTTGATTTATAAACAAAGCAAGTGTAGAAGAAAACAGGGTTACTCTCTGTAGATTCACAATCCTCTTGATATAAACAGTGACTAACAAGTTTGTTAGAGTGAATTAGACCTTTCTTTTGTCTTTGGAACATGTCATGGCCAATTAATACTTCTGTATTCATGAAATAAATGGAACACTATTCTAAAGATAATAAAAGCTGAAAAAGGTAAAACTATGCATCTGGGGAATATGTACCTTTACCTTGATATTAATATGTTAGTTCCCATGTTACTTCAGACTACAGTCCCCCAGCACAGTGGTACTGCATACATTTAGAACATTCTTTAAGTAACACACAAAGATAATATGAACATGCTTTTCATCTTTTTCTAAATATTCACTCATTTGAATGCCTGTTGTAGCTTTTATATCAGCATTTACTGTACTCCACTGAAAAGAAGAATTATTTCCCATAGTCAAAGAAACTGATCAAAGCACACAAGGTGTTATGTTTATTATGTGGATGTATTAAAACACAATTTAAAACTCTATAAATAAACATCTTATATGCAGATAATAAAGAATACTACTGCAAAATGGATAGAAAAGACTATACATGTTCAGTATTATCAAAGAGGACACAAGCAACATAAACTGAAGTATAGTCAAAGGTCACTGAAATATAACCCTTTCTATTGAGCAGAAAATATATGGCCCATTCAAGCCCCTTCTTCCCTCCTCCCTTCTAATTGTTATGTAATTGTTCACAGGAATTGGTTAGGGAGGCAGTGAAACAGCATTGCCTTTAACTAACTGTCTGTCTAGGACAGCAGAAAGATACATCATATCAGTCTACTCAGCAAGACATGCTCTACCTGTCATACTTCTACATAAAAAAATAACATCTTCTCCCTCAAGGAACAGACCCACAAGTCATAAACCCCACTATCTTCAGTTATCAAATTACCATGGTCTTACATAAGCACACTTACATCCCACTGAGAAAACACAGTCAACTGTCAGCTTTAGAACATAAAACTTAATTCCTAATTAATAGTCACCAAATCTGATGATGAGTTAGTTCAACACTGCTGCCAAAATGGTACTTGAACTATGAAACTCTAGTTCACTATGAGTATTTGCAGAAAGCCTGCTTGCACAAAGAAAAAAACACCCGTTTAAAGAAAACACAATAGAGCTCTGTTACAGTCACTTACAAAGAACCTATATAAACAGTCAAAGGAATGACATTTTTGCCTGTAGTACACACCAGGTGAAGGATTTCCCTGACAGACAAAAGGTACTATGGTTCACAAAGCCACTGTGTTACTGACTCCAGAGGTAGCCACCCATGCTACCGGGTGTAAAGAAACTTCTGGTGGGAAACACCGGGGCGAAGACCAGAAGGGAATGCCACTACCCCATATGCGCTGAGGACACAGTAAATTCAGGAGCCTCACAATGAAAGAAGCCTTCAAACTGCCTCATTGAAGAAATAGCAGGCCAACAGTTTACTGCTTTTTAAGAAGGCATTTGCTATTTTTCTGAATAGGGTTTGGTGGATCCACTATCCTGCTTTTGGAGGAAATGGCTTGACTACCTGCCAACACATTCTTTACCTTCATGAACAAATAATGACATGAACAATGAGTTTGGATTTGATGACTACTAGAAAATAACTGGACAACAGAATAAGAATGGAAAGAAATTGGGAATGGCAGGAACAGAGTTTCCTTTTCCCTTGACCCACTACATCTTTGACCAACACGATTTGAAAATTATATGGAAGAACAACAAAACTATCCATTACTTCTTCCTGACAAATACAACTGATACCCAATAAAGACAATTTTAATACAGGAAAGCTCAGTCTCTTTTTACAGATTTTATCCCTTGATATTAGAATGCCTGATGAAAATAGGTATCTGCTAAGGTGAAAGGGAATTCCAACCTCATTGATAAACTGAGGAAATTTGCGTCAGGTTTCCTTTTATAAAAGAAAACATACTAAAATTACGAATAAAGTGTATTTAGACCACATCAAGCTTGGAATCTCAGCAAATTACTGATAATAGACATGAGGTTGCATTTTTATCTAGGAAGAAGGCATTTAACACCCTTTTTAAGGCAGAGGGTGTATGCACTTCCTTAGCGCATGAGCAAGGATTTGTAACGTACGAAGATGGACATCCAGCTTCGGTCATTATGGTGCAACCTTCTAGAAAATCTCAAACAATACATGCGTCACGACACCGCAGTGCCCTTTGATTTGCAAGCTGAATAAGGAAACTACTTTATAGAGACCTTGTGAGCAACTGTTTTTTCACATTTCAACTGGCAAAATTTGGAAACGGCTAGAATCATCTCAGTCTTCTGTGCTAACAGGGAAGTTTTGCTTAATACATATCTTTGGACTTTATTCTTACCAGACATTTCCTGTTCATTTAAATGAAACCCATAACAACACAGATTGGAAAAGGTAAATAAAATTTGCCTAGAACATTTCACAAGGAGTTTGAGCATTTTTCTCAGTCCCAACAAAAGAACAGCTAATCATTATACTGATTACCAAACCAGAAGAGTGCATCCACCCACACACTTTTAAAAGAGGATATGTTAACCTGAAAAGAGAATGAAAAAAGAAGGAAGAAAATACTAATTTTTAAAGCACTAAACATGTCAAGAACTGGCAGTTCTGGAGATCTCACTGGTTTTTGGAAAGGTATGGATATTGCTCAGCAGGCCCTTAACTCCTTCTCACCACTGGTTATCTTTCCTCTTCTCTCTCTGCAAAGACTAACTGCATTGGAAAAAACAAAGAAGTGATTTTTAAAGTCAATATTTAAACCCTCAATTCTGCAGCTACGAACATAACACATAAGAAGTACTACAAAAGAAAAAGGTAACTTTCAGTTTTCAGCAGCTTGATATTTCCACTTAATTTTAAAGATAGAATTTTAAAATAAAGGAAGAAAATCTTTATTTTTTTGTTCAAGTGGTCAACATTATCACAAAGAAGAGAAAACTGCCAACAGCAGAAAACTGCGATAAAGAATGGTAAGGCTTTATTGCTAAGAACGTGTAGGGTATTTCTCCAAGTCTCCTACTTACTTCCCTTGCACAATACTGTGCATAAAGAATTCACCACAGATGCAACACCCAGCTGGACTGTAATTATGCATTCTTGAATATTTCTCCCAGACCCTTCAGGAACAGCTAATAATAGAAAGAATAAGAGGAGTGATGGAGAGGCAGTGGCAATATATTACCTATCTGACTGACAAAGACTCATCTTCACAAAACCGTTATCTACGGTAAAGATTTTAAAGATATAAAATAAGATATCCATGATCAATTCTTACCATTTCACCATTTTGATTTACTTTCAAATTCACATACTTTGTGAGACTAGTATTAAAACTGAAGTCTGAATAAGCATAAAATTTCTATATACTTTCATACATTTCATACATTAGTTGCAATTGTATTAGTGTGTATATATTCATATAAATTGTCATTGAATTAATAGATGTGTGGAGAACTAATAGGCAAACATGCTTTCAAATCATATGTATGGCCTTATGGTTACAAATTACACATTCAAGAAAAAGCAAACAATCTTTGGAGAGAAAATAACCTTATATAAATAATTAGTATTCTGACAGACTACTGTACTGAGTTTGAGTGGCCAGGTTTTGGTAGTGGGAGGGCCTACAGAAGTGGCTTCTGTGAGAAGCTGACAGAAGCTTCCTCCACGTCCAGCAGAGCCAATCCCTGGCAGCTACAAGATGGACCCACCGCTGACCAAGGCCAATCAGAGTTGACAGTAACACGGTAACACATTTAAGAAGGAAAAAAGTGATTGCAGATGTAATTGTGGCCAGAGAAGAGCAGGGTGAGAATATCTGAGAGGAACAACTCTGCAGACACCAAGGTCAGTGTAGAAGGAGGGACAGGAGGTGCTCCAGCACGTGCTGGAGCTGAGATTCCCCTGCAGCCCATGGTGCAGACCATGGTGAAGCAGCTGTGCCCCTGCAGCCCATGAATGTAGGATCCATGAATGTAAAGATCCACCTGCAGCACATGCAGGAGCCCCACACCAGAGCAGGTGGATGCCTGAGAGGAGGCTGAGACCCTGTACGAGGCTTGTGCTGGAGCAGGCTCCTGGCAGGGACCTGCAAACCCGTGGAGAGAGCAGTCCATGCTGGAGCAGGTTTCCTGATAAGGACTTCCTGGGGGACCCACACTGGAGCAGCCTGTCCTTGAAGGACTGCACCCCATGGAAGAGTGACCCACGTTGGAGCAGTCTGGGGAGGACTGATGCCCGTGGGATGGACTCACATTGGAGAAGTTCATGGAGAACTGTCTCCCATGGGAGGGACCCCACCCTGGAGAAGGGGAAGGACTCCTGTTCCTGAGCAGTGGGAGAAACAACATGTGATGAACTGACCATAACCCCCATTCCCTGTCTTCATGCGCTGCTGGGGGGAAGGAGGTAGAGCTAGGAAAGAGGGAGGGGTGGGAGGAAAGTGTTTTTAATATTTGTTTCTACTTCTCATTACCCTTTGATTTTTTAGCAATAAATTCAATTAATATCCTGAAGCTGAGTCTGTTTTGTGCATGACAGTACTTGGTGAGTGATCTCTTTCCGTCCTTATCTCAACTCATGAACCCTTTATTATGTTTCTCTCCGCTGTCCAGCTGTGGAGAAAAGTGATAGAGAGGCTTTGGTACATGCCTGGCATCTAGCCAGACTCAAGCCACTACAACTACACATACACATACAAAATACTATATCTTCCCTTTTTTGCTGTAAGGACAGTTCCTGTATAGTGAACTTACTCACAGATTGGTGTATTTTCATCTGATCCAATTCTTCTTCAAGATTCAGTCTACAAAAGAGGAAATAAAAAAATAGAAACAATCACAGAGATGCCACTAAAATCATTAAAAAAAATTAAAACAAACCCATACCAACATATTACTGGGAATAAAGTTGTTAACACCCACGAATTAGTTCTAATTTGACAGCACTTAGCATTACTTCAAACATAAGGAGTTCTTCATACAACAGCTTTTTAAAATGTGTAAAACATCTGAATTTCCAAAATTCAGACACAATGCTGCTTGTAACATACACTGAGAAGTTTCAGCCGATCTTTTTTGGGCAAGAAAATGCTTCAGATGAAAAGAAGACCAGTAGGAGGTAGAAGCCTTTTAAGAGGTGGATAAATACTCTGTCTCAGGGGAAACTGCCAGCCAAACTTATGAAGATATGTCTTATGATATAGTAACTATTTGAGAAATTTATTAACAGAATCATTCCTCCTGTTTTCCAGCCCTGATGGACTACTATATTACTACCATAGCTTATTCTGTAATATCAACCAGCTAAGGTCTGCACAACAAATTGAATTACTCTTTTTTCAATTTAATAAAATTACATACAAATAAAGTTGCCAGGATACCAACACTAAAGTTTCAAAGTCAAATTGGGAAATGCTAGAAAGAAAGACATTAATTTAAATTGTTTACTTATGCTTGTGTTTTCTGACACATTCTCTAACTCTATAGTTGTACACTATTTCAGCAATAAAATCCCCACCTGTTTCAGCCAAGGATCATACAGCACACAGAACAGCGCACAGTCATTTAATATGGAGCTTTTGCTTAAAACATAAACACATACATGCACTAACAAACATTATTCTAGCTCTGTTGTGAAACTTGGACTGCTAGTTTTCTCACTTATTTCTATTGTACTCTGAACAGCAGCACCTGTTTCACAGGAAATTTATGCTTTACCCTACTTTGCCCTCTGAAATAAGGCACAAACAAAATCTAGCCAAAATATTTGCTAACTTAAGGAAAGGACTTAAAAAAAAGGTCTTCTGGTATACACAGTATGTTAAAGCACGTTATCAGTTAAATGCACCTCTGACTCAGCTGTAAAACATGAATTACAGAGAAAATTATAAACATGAGAAGTTAAAGTAACTTGCTTTGCATGACACGTAAGAAATCCAGCTATTTTTGGGATCACTCACATGTTGACTTTCTTTGCTGTTCTTTCATCCTCCAAAACTCAGTCATCATCAATTTCTATTACACAGACTACAGTAGCTTTTGTCTCCACACTGTCTTAACTCTTCACAGCATGTTAGTTTTTTGCACTGAATGGCAAAATATTTCCTTGAAAAAACATTGTTTATGTAATTACAGACTGAAATCAACATGGCATGCTTCCTCCTTGAACCTCTATCTTCTGAACAAGTTACTTTTCAACTTCAAAAACGTTATGAATGAACACATTTATGAACATATATACTGCCTCTCTACACACTAATTGACAAGCATACAATGGTGACTGTACACGATTTTTAAGAGTAAACTTCTACACATATATTTTTTCTTTAGGCTGATGAAAGACATGCAGAAGTAAACTAATTATATGAAATAAGTAAAGGGATAAGTTTATAGTCAGAATAACTGAAGTGCCTCCAAATAAATTCATTTGTCTGTGAAATAATCTCCAACTGAAGTTATGATATATCTAAGATGGAAAAATTCTAGTCAAGTCCAAACCAAAAATTACAATGTGCAATACAAGATTCAACCCATACAAGTCAATGACAGGCTTGACTGAATGTTAGAAATGCCCAACTGGGTTAGCCCAGTGCCAGGTCCAACCATCACCAGTACTATGTCTCCAACAGAGGCAAAAGCAGATGCTACTCAAGGAAATGTAGAAGCCTAAGAGTTTCTGCAGTCTCATTCAAATTTTACACCCTGGAAGTGGCACATAAGCACTACTCTTTGCTTCTTCTGCTTTAACTGGCTCCCAGTTGCTAAAAGGACCTTTCCTCCAATCCCATAGCAACAGAATTTCTTTATAACCTTTCATGTGGAGCCTTGTCAAAGGCAATTGGAAAATACAGATCTGATTACTGTTACCACATAGTTACTGTCAACCTTCTGCAATTCCAGCAGGTTAATGAGGCAAGATTTCCCTTTACAGGAGCCACATTAATGCTTCCCTAACAAAACTGTGTCGATCTGTGCTTAGCGATATCTTTCTCTACTGTGCTTTTTGTTGGGTGGTTGGTCATTGGTGGTATTTTTTTTTTTTTGCTTTCTCCCTTCCACCCTCTTTTTCTTAAAGACTGCCATCTTCTAAGCTCAGAAGCAGTCAGGCTCACTGGTCTGCAGCTCCCTCTGGAGCCCATTCTGTAGATGGGAGTTACAGTGGCAACCTGCGGGTCCACTGGCACAGTGGCTGCTAACAGTGAGGTTACAGCAATTTCATACTTCAGTTTCTTCACACCTCGGCGTGTGAAGAACATTAACTTCAATATCCTTACAAGTAAGTAATTTACTTGACCTCATAATGGCTGTACAGTTACTTCAAGCAGGTCTAACACCTTTGATCTACCTGCTGCAAAGCATACACAAGTTGTTGGCATCTTCTAATCATCATTAGCATGTAGACATACAATCATAGCAAGGTTTGGGTTGAAAGGCATCTTAAAGACCATCTAATACCAAAGACTAACCAAGCAAAAGACTGTTCTTTTATGCCCTATAAACCCAGTATTCATTTTACACTGTTATCATTAAGCAAACCTATGGATTTCCTTATTGTCTTCTTTTTCACTCTGTTTAAGCAAAACTTTACTGCAAAAGCTTAAGCATCTTTGCAAACCACTCTTCAACAGCCTTTTTAAGCTTCTCAACTTCCCACCTGCATTTGTCCTGTCTCTATTTGTTGGTCCTACCTGTTTCTCAGCAATGCAAGCTTAAGTTTTAAATGCTGACCTTTTCCCTTTAAGGGCCATAAAAACTTCCCTAGTCTCTAGAGAGAGCTCCTTAAGACTCTTTGGGGGCAGGGAATGGTTTAGTTCTATTTTAATTTAATTGTTTTAAACTGTAGCACATATTTCAGGTGGGTTTCAGCTACAGTATCTTTCTTAACAGTTTCCAACCGACATTTCTGTACAACTTTTCAGGTCTTTAGGGGTTGGAGATTTTTTGACTAGTTCCTTCATTTTTATATGGCTTCCTTTCTGGAAAGTGAGTATCCCTAGGCCAAGTGATTTGGTCCACTCTCTTATGATATTATTTAAATTAAAACAAACAAACAAACAAACAAAAATTACATAAACCCAATACAGGCCTTCCTTCTTTCCCTAGCAAAGTTACAGAGCAAATTATCCTGGAAATAATGTCCTGTCACCTAACAGACAACACAATTGAAAACAACTAGCACACACTTACCAAGGAAAAATCTTGCTTTACCAACCTCACAGCATCTGTAAGAGATGACTGGCTGTAAGAATAAAGGGAAAGCGGCAAGAGTGTATAGCTTCAGTTTGGCAAGGTACTGCCTTGATGGCCTCTCATCTCCTTATTGCCAAAGATTTGAGATCTGAATTGAAAATTAGATAAGGTGTCTGTAAAATTGGCTGGACTGTTAGGTTGGAGGGGTGATGATTGGTCATATGGAGTACAACTGGCAGCTAGCAATTATAAGCATTCCTCAGGGATCCATAACAGAGCCAGTACTGTTTACTGTCTTTACTAACAACCTCAAAGATGTGCTAGAGTGCCTCACAGCAAGTTCACAAATGACGTAACACTGAAGGAAGCAACTGAGGGCTCAGTAGAGGGCTGGACCACTGTTCACGGAGACTTCATAGGAAGAAAAAAATGGCTGATGGGAACTTCATGAAGCACACTTAAGGCAAAGTCCTGTTAGAAAAACTACTTGAAAGAGGACATGCTAGAAGACCAACTGGCTCTAGAGCAGCTTTGCAGAAAAAAATTATGTCCTTTGAACGAATACGACAAACATTAGCAGCGACATGTCTTTGTGGCGAAGCCTAACAACATGCTAGCTGTATAGGCAAGTCAGTCAATTTACAGAACTGATTCTAATCAGCACTTCTGAGACAGCATATCATTCTGTGTCTCGTTTTAGGCTCCTCCAAGAAAGACACTGGCCTAAACAGGTTAAGCCTAGCAAAGGGGTACCTAAATGGCCAGAGGTCAGGCATATATTTTATGATGACAGGGTGAAAGAAAACTTCCCACTACCAACACCTGCTTCCTTCTATCCTTAAAAGAATTCCTTTAGTGCAGGACCACTCTTCATGCAAGAGGACATTATCACATTATCTAGAAAGCAAGTCTCATATTTCATCCATGGTCTCATTTAAGGGACTCAGTTCCTCCTGGTGAGTTCTTCTTTCTCAAGAGTTATACTCTTTGTGGCTGACCATATAAAATGTCATATATGTAGAAAATCATACATGTTACATTACACCAAACTGAATAAGCTGCATGCTACTGGGAGGACTCCTGAGTTTAATTTTCTTGATCTTGGGAAGCTAACATAGATACAGCCTCCCTTTTTGAACCAATTACTGTCATCCTATCCTATCCTATCATGCCCTATCCTAATTAGTTTATTGGTTTCTTATTATTTCTAACATCTGAAGCCTGCTAATCTTCTGTCCATTAACTTTTTAAGTTTTGAATGCAAATATCAGGCTGCTCAAGGCCAACATGTGTGCACTGAGCAAATTTCTAAGTGTTTAACTGATTTGGAAACAGATCTATACTGATTTCTGCTCACACTTTTTTTAATCTGAAGAACAACACAATAAAATAAAACCTTTAAACTACTCTAGCTAGAACTTGTAAAAAGGAAAAATAAAAGCACCTGTATATGCATTATAACAAGAAATACACATCTATTTCAGTTCTCTAAAATTAACCACAAAAGCACACTGCAGTTTTCGTTACAAGAGCGGTCCACTTGAAGAGCAGCTCTTTGCAGAGGCTCTGTAATTGCTACATTCCTCAAGAACAAGAGAACAGGATCACTTGGAAGAAGCATCACAGAAGGTTCAAGTAAGAACTTGCAAAGAAAGAAGGGACTCCAAGGAATTCAAAGTAACTGAAGACTACTGAAGTATAATTCAACGCTGAAAGAAATTACTCATCCTGAAAGAATCCAATGGCAAAAAGCAGAGGGTGGGCGGAAATACTTGCTTTCCCGTATTGCCAACAGATATGCCAACTTAATAGGTAAGAATTTATTTATTTTTCTGAAATTATCCCTCATTCTCCAAATAATAATTTAAGTGAGTCTGAAGATAAATATGTCAGTGTGTTTTTTCACCCAAAGGTGGGATTGCATTCAACAACCTATGTCTGCCCCACAAGACTTTTAAATTATTCACATACAACTCTTTCACAAAGCAGATTAGGTATCTGAAGGACCTGTAATCCAGCTGCACAGATTCTACTGACATGAGATGCTTCCCTCATTTACTGATGGTAAAAGAAGTATTGCCTCTGCAATCCTGCAGCTCAAAAGTTAAGTTCTGCTTGTGGTAATGAAGAATACTAACCTACTGGAACTATGGAGTCAGAACAGCAGTGTCAAATTTCAGATATTGTGAACAAGAGCTTCCAACACTATTTTACCAGATTAAGTTAATATGTGCTGTAATTATTTTAAGCATATGCTCACTGGATTTACTGCGTAAGTTTTTGCATCGTTCACTTTCAATTAACACATCAAACAATGGAAAGAAGAAATGTGTCAGGTTTTGGTCCTAACTGAAAAGGGGATTTCTCTGAACATTGAAAAACTTGTCTTTGATTTAGCAAGTGCTGAGAAAAGGGCACCATATTTATTTCATCTGAAATCATCCAACACAAAACTGAGGCTGAGAGATGGAATCTTTTAAGGTATTTCAACAGTGGGAAATTAGTTTCTGTCTAAAGTGTTAGACTTAACGCATGGAAATTGAAATGAAACCTGTGAATATGAGTACTTGTCTTATCCTTTTGACAGTAGAAACACTGAGAATTGATGATGTTTCAAGACTAGGCAAGAAATGCCTTATGTTAACATCCATTTAACTGTGTTTATACAAACTTTTTTCTTTTAGGATTTTCCATGGATTTCGCATTTTTCAATTACTACAACTACAAGCTTGATTTAAAAAAGAAAAAATAAAAAGTATACTTTAAACTTTTTGTACCAGATATCAAATATTTTTTTCTTCTAATAAATGCAGTAGTTACTAAATGAAGTGAAAGAAATTGCAAGTTTATATGGCAGATGAGGTTAAGTACCTTTCCTACTTCCAGTTATAATACTAAGTGGCACACGTACTTGAGCACAACTTTCTTTCTCAGCAGGGAAATTCAACAACGAATATATAAAGGAACTGCAGAAGCACAAACCTACAAAAATTTGGAAAGTCTGCTTTAGCAAGCAGTAACATCAAACATGGAGGATGCTTTCAGTTCACCTTTCACAAGTCTCCTAATGACAATTTATTAGTTGAGAAGCAGAGTGCTTTATAGTTCTCTTCTTCTTACTATGTATCATTTTGCTTGAGCAAGGAAAGAAATGCAGCATATGAAATTTATAAATCAGCATTTTTTGAGGAAAAAAATCTTCTTTTTAAAATTGTAATTTTAAAATTCTATGGTTACATGGTTGTATTTGTGTGTTATTTCTGTCAGCATCTCATAAAGACAATCTCAAAATTATGTGTACCAAACAGTATTAAAACCCCTCAAACTTCTAAGCATTTTGCAAGAAATGAGGAAGAACTAGAAACTGAAGTTTATTTCAAGATGAAACCCCTGTACAAGAGGAAGAATATGCTACTTGTTTGTAGTGCTGCTTACTTACCCAAGTGTTGGTAAGCAAACCATACACAACATCATAAAAACAGTCAAGTTCTACACTGAAATACATACAGCAATGTAGAACTCAAAACAAAGTCTATGGTTATCACAATAGGAAAACAAACACTTTTCTACAGAAAGAAGTTTGTTCTATAGACTCAGAGAAGATAAACCTATGAACTATAATTCAAGAATGAATGATGGGATTTGAAAACAATGAAAATAGACAGGTCAAGAGAAAAGACAAAGCAATCTAAGTGTGCATATTAATTGGTCACTTCCAGCTCAAAAATTCATATCTTCACACTTTGTCTCTTGACAGAGTCAAAGACTACTACTGCATTTTACTGTCTCTCTCACATTTCTGTTGTGTATTCATTCTATTACTTAATTCAACTTTAAAAAATGGAAGTTCCTGGGCTATAATTTAAAATAATAGAGATACCAGATACAAACTTCACACAAGTGTTTATCAAATACTGTGAGCTATTTTGACAACTTACACAATCTTTTTTATTGACATGGGGAGTAGGTGAAACCTTGCAGGGTGTTGAAAAGACAGAATTCTGCAAATAAGCTCTTATCCATTAATAAATTGATGGAAAAAATAGAAATAAAATCCAACTAAATTTGAATGGGTTTTGAAAGTAATACAGAAACTGTTCAGAACTGTCTATGTAAATTTACACAAATAACACATACATAAATAATGTCAGGCAAAGAAGATTCATTACTAGGAATACATATCAGCAATTCAGAACAAAAGAAAATAAGTAACCACTGAGTTAAACTTTTATAAGGTTTCTTTCAAGTCTGAACTCAAATCTGCAATGGTAATGCTTACACAGTGAGTCACTTCTAAAAGCCTGCAATGTTGAAATTTCAATTATTACTTGGCCTTTATCTAGATACTCTTTTTTCATAGGTTTATTTTGATCACAATGGATTGGTTTTTTTTAAACTGAAAAGATATAAAACATTTTCAAAACATGTGAAACATTTCAAATCTTCTCTGATTGCACTGAGGGAGTCTTTACAGTCCTGGTTAGTTTATATTCAAGGTTTAGAGAGTCCTAAAGAAGACTGTATAATTGGAAAATGTATCCTGAAAATTTACAGTAACAACATACCAAATTTGCCAATAATGAAGGTTACGTAACCATGAGTGACACACATGACTGCTATTTCTAATTTTAGGACTACACGAATCCTATGTCTGTCTACTAGATGAACTGAAAATGGTCTTTGAAATAACTATTGAGCTCCCACACAGTCTTTTCAGCTTTTAAAAATACAGGGAAAAAAAAGAGACTGGTTTTGCAGCGTAGTTGAAAGAGCAATAAAAACTAGCAGACTGAAGAAAGTCCAGAATTTATGACTTCTTCCAGAAAAAAAATGTCTGGCTCTTATTTATACTCGCATGTTGTACTTTCTAGCAGCATTTCCAAGTTTAAATGATAGCCCATCAGACTGGAGAAAAGTGACTTAAAGCTATACAAAGCCTAGAAACTAGTGTACTGCTTTTCAGCTTTATGCACGTCTGAAGCTGCTTAATGGCCTTGAGCCTTCTGCAAAAAGAGGTTATGCTGCTTGTAAGTATATCTGGTAGATTTCATTCTATTTCTTCAGTAAATCTTTGTCAACAATAAGCATTTTCTTATCTGCTTCCAAAACAAGCTGACCTTCTGACAATGTAATCTACTTGAAAGTATTTTTAAAGATTGCTTTGTTGACAAGAAACAGGGCAGCAGCAGTCCTGGATGCTCTAGACTAGGCTGTCAGAGAAGAACTTCCAACTCCAAGGAAGAGACATTAAGTCCTTGATTTAAGAGGATTCAGCACCCTAAATTAGCAGGAATCTATTGGCATTTCCTAGAAGACTATCAGGATCTTCTAATATGGCTGGTCAATTCTAATCATGTGTTTTTACATTCTGAGAATAACCTCAAAGTCCTTTGTTTGCTACAAATAACTTCATGGAAAAAGTCATTCTTCTTACTTGTAACACATACAGAAAATGCACCATCAGAGCAGGAAGTGTGCAGCATTCTGTTTTATGTAGAAATGCTTCATTTCTATCCTCCCAACTATGACTGCCACAGTCTCACTTGGCAGTATGAAAACAAGGATATTCAGAAAACAAGAGAGATCAAATCTATGCAAAATAGATTATGGTGGTATTGCATGTATTTTTCAAGGTACTGATCTTTACCCACAATTACACAATCTGGTGTTTTCAGTATCATACAATATTCTGGACTCTATTTTTCGCAATATAATGCTATTGATTACTCCTCCATTTTTTACTTACTTTTTAATACTGATTTGGAATACAGGAAGAGGTAGCATATTAAAAACTGTGCTATAGAAACAGTTATACTAAAATAATTGCTTCCTATTTTCTTTTAGATTATAACTAGGCATCAGCAAGAAATTCTTTGTAACACTTGCTTACTTATCAAGTTACTAGAATAGGAGAAATGCTCCCACCATCTGCATATAAGCTGGGCTTCTGCAAAATATACCTTCTTGCTGGAACAAAATATCCTAGTACTCATCACTTTTAATTGTCAGCAGTTCTAAAGATACCATCAGGAGTC
Organism: Struthidea cinerea; assembly: GCA_013397865.1. Lineage (NCBI taxonomy): Eukaryota > Metazoa > Chordata > Aves > Passeriformes > Corcoracidae > Struthidea > Struthidea cinerea. Next base: position 132,570 of record VZTI01005829.1, on the reverse strand, counting down.
CTCACACAGCTCCAAAGCTAAGGTACATATATACATGCACACTTAGGTCTCAATGCATTAAAGAAAAGGTAATTTAGAAAGACAGTCTGAACTACAGCATAAACTTTCTCTCTGCACTTACGAGTTTAAAGGGCTCCTTCCCTCCAGAGTTGCTGACCCCGGGTTAACCCATTGCCAGAAGACTCTAGTTAGTCCTCTAGCAAACAACTGCCTCCTGAGTAATGCACATCCCGTAAGTCAGCCATCGCTCATCAGCAGCTTTCAGCATTCACAGGTAAAACAAGCAGGAGACTTCTACACTCTCCTGCATACAGATAAAAGGAATTAAGAGAGCAGGCTCATGGCAGTCTAAAATAAACATCCAAACAAACAATAAGACATTTTTCCCATTTGTCCCAGGGAATTTTATCTGGAAAATAAAACCATGCAGAGAATCTAATTTCTAATAGAGCTGAATACGTAAGATGGAATAACCCACTGAGGAAACCGACTCCTTCCCAAGGATTACATGCTGTAAAGACTGCAGCGGATGACTCTTTGGAGAAATAAGCACAACCAACCACAATCTCCTAATGCATATTGTTGCTGGTATGGACAGATATCAGGGGGCTAGTCCAGGAGCTGCAGCAGTCAGGGAAGCCTTCCTCTGAGTCCATGAGGTTAACTATTGCCTTTTCAAATGTTTTCCTCCAGAGTCATGGAAGACTGTTAAAGACAGGAAAGCCAAATTAAGAAGAAAATCAGACAGAAAAAGACTGCTAAGCAAGCTTCGCATGCTCTTTATCACAGTCCTTAAGAAGGGACAGCAGCATTGCTTATTACAGTATCAAAAAAGGCAAGTTTTAAAGACACCAGGTCAACATAGTGTCAAAGAATTTTTTTCTTATCCAAAGCTTAAGCTAAATAGCCTAATAATCCTTGCAAGGAAAGCAGAAAAAGGACAGCAGAAGCAGCTCTGTTTTCTTCCCCTCAGAAAAGAAAGGTGCTTGAGAAGAAAAACAGCACATCAACATAGAAACGTTTAGGTAAGCAAAGGAGAATTGCATTTTCTGTACTTTCTGTTCTTTGGTCTTCAAAAGGGTAAAATTCTGCTCTGTAAAACTAGAGGAGCATGCACATGCACATTACACATAGTTTTGTAAAAAGCCCATACAGTAAATATATGAAGAGGCTGTCATAAATGGTCTCGTATGTCATAATGTTAACATTAATTTTAATTTTCTACTACTCCAAAATTATTTCAAGTCAGGAAAACCAAGCCAGACAGAAACTTTATCCAACTTTTACAGGTGAAATAGTACTCTGACAGAAATTTGTCACTTTGCTCCTACAGCATTATGATTCAAGTACATTTGCCTGCAGTAAGAGCAAAATATGCTCTTTTTATAGGTCTGTATATTTATGCGTCAACGGACAGCCTTGGGAACTGAGATCAAACCTGGGAGCGAGTATTTGATATAGACTGTGCGAGAGAGCAAAAAGCATTACATATGTCTGGAGATAACACTGCCAAGGTAAGAGTAAAGCAAAAAGTACTAGCATTACTCCCATTTTGTGATCATTCACACTATCCAGAATGATTTATTGGAATTTCTTTACAGGAAAAAAATTGTAAACTTACAGTTTACACTAAGAAATATATAGTCTTAATTAACTAAGGAAATGAAGCATTTGACTACAGAGAGTCTTTGAGCTACCTATCTTACTTGTGCATTCACTTCCCAGAAACATGTCTTTACCATTCTTGTTTCCCAATTCAGTCACTTGTAGGATGGATGAAAATTGCAGAAAGTGGTATCTGTTGGTGCTAAGTAAAGTCTCTCTGATTTACAACCCACATTCAAGAGCAAAAAAAGGATAAAAGCAACTCCCCGCTCAACAGTCCAATGTCTGTTCACACAACAAAAAAGTCAATAGTGTCATAGTTGTCAAGAGTGACTTTTGAGATATATTTCAAATTAACAGTCACTCCAAAACTAAAGAAGCACTAGTGACTAAGATAGTTTCAACATACAGCTTAACCTTTAGTTTGCAAAAGGATAGTAGAAACCCATGTCTAACATTTTATCTACCACTTAGTAATCTTTTATTTGTTTCACTGTAGCACAAAATCCAGCTTATTTATCAAGAAGTGTTTAATGAAAAGATAAATGTTACCCTGCGTGAATTACGTTTATTATTTTAATTTGCAGTTTTTCATTCCTTTAAAATAAGACCATCAGAACAGCCTCATAGACAGTGTTTTTACCAGTAGTTAGTTCACAACAGATTCAACCTCAAGGGCCGAGACTGGGCTACCACTGCCATCAACATACTCAGAGAAGCTCACAGCACAAGGGTACATCCTCCATCATGTGAATATCAAGAGAATTTTGTTGTTCTATCAGTCCTTCTAACCTTTATAAACCTAAGATAACAACACACTAAAGTCTCTTGCCTACAGCCTGCTGTTATTCTCTTAAAATAGCAGTCTGACATGTTACTAGCAGTTAGTGTGCTTTGGAGTTAAAGATTGTAGGTTCATAGGCTTCTTCTACGAACATTCGGCACAATTTAATATGACACACTTAGTACTTGTTTTTATACATGCATATATATCTGTAGACTAATAAATCAGACATTTCCATCTAAACGCTGAAGACCTTTTCTCTAGGCCAGAAAGGGAGATAAGAAAAAGACAGTTCTTTTGCAGGCAGTGTGCTTACCAACAGCACAACAATTAATTTCTAAACCAAATAATCTACAGAAATCATTCTGATCCAACAGCAAGGCAAGCAATAATACTGTGCAAGCAATACAAAGGGAAGCTAACAGAGAGTCCTTACCTTTCTTCACCATCTCTCTGCTATTTTTGTCCCTAACAATGCCCAAATTTTATAATTAATGCAACTTTCATTTTGCCTTTCCCTGCTTCTTTATCATGAAAAAAAATGTTAAGCAGCATGACTCATGTTTTCAATATGACAAAGTTCCATCATACATGAGAAGGCACTGAAGTACAAATCTCTGCAGACAAGAAGAGTCTGATTAAATACGAAAGAACAAAGGAAAAACACAAACACATCTGATATACAAAACCTCACTAAGTCCTCAAATTTGTCTGTTAGCTAGGATGCAGGAAATTACAAGATCTGATGGACACAGGTAAGAAATATTCTAGAGACAAGGTTAACAATTAAAAAGCATTAATCTCATCATCCCTGACAGAACCCTCTCACTGGAAAACAGTCAGTTGACACAGTGCCTTGTGAAAATAAAACTGAAAGCTTGCTAGAAAAAAAGAACTAATTCTCTTCACAAAAAGGACCATTTTGTTCATTATGTAAAAGCCCCTACTTGAGTTCATGTGGCATTTACATTTCTGACTTTGGTCCTTTAGAAACATCTTTTAGAAACTACACTCTGCAGTACAACAAATGCTGCTGCTTTCTTACATTTTAATTTATTTGTAGTGCACTATTTCCCATTCTCACACTTGAGCCTGACTGCCATTTTCACTGAGCAATGTTCAGTTAGGTCAGTAAGCATGCACTTTGTCAAAACCCTCAGAAGAGTCACAACACTAGCTGCAGAACTTAGGCTGCAATTGCTCTCAGTAGAATGAAAGGTGGTATTTCAGATTTTTTTTTCTAGCCAAGACCTAAACAAATACATACACATCATAATTTTAACTACAGAATTACTAATTGCAGAAAAAAGCAAACAAAAGCCCTGACCTATTAGATTTGGGTAATTTACAGTAAGATGTCTGCTATGTCCCAGCATTCCTAATACTGAGAACCAGAAAGATTACTTTACAGAGAAAACACCTCAGTCAGAAGAGCTATATGCTGTAGGTGACACTTTTTAATGCTGATGTAGCATGCATACACTTTGTTCCAAATTAATATGGCACGTGATGTACCTATTGAGTGAAACAACAACAACAAAAATACTGTGGTATGTAGTGCTGTATTTTCCCACTGCTTTTCTCATTAAATTGTCTGCATTCCACATTGTCCCCCCTTCCCTACGCCTATTCCTGGGCGCACCCTTGGGCTCTCCCTATTGGTTCCAGTACCCCAACTCCGCCCATGTACTGGCCCTGCGCCCTGAGAAAATCCCAAACTCCCTGACCGTGTGGTCTCTCTGCTTCAGGGATCTGGCTTGTCATCATGTGAATAAAAGTTCCTCTGAGGTCGCTGTGCAGGGACCCTCCTGACTCCTTTATCGCCACTGTGTTGCGGAGCCCAGCCAGCCGGAGCAGGAGCGCGGGGCCGCCCGAAAGGGCTACGGGAGAGCGGAACAGCCGCCCTCCCCAAAGCAGCCCCGCTGCGCTCTCCGGGAAGGTTGTGGCTTGCTAAACCAACGCAGGAAATTAAGCACCGCAACAGTGGTACTTGGACGTTGCACAAAACCATGGAGGTTTAAAAATAAAAGTCTTTGATGACCAGATATTTCCTATTGCCTGAGACTGTCAAGATTATCAAAACTGCATTTTTCAGCAAGTTCTCTGGTTAAAAAATGCAGGGGGGGACGACACATTCAAGAAGCAGAGGAACCAATAAAGGCTACATTTGTGTTTCTTTCTGCTAGCATTCCAGCACACTTAATTTCGCTTTCCTCCACCATACCCATTCTGATAGCTAGAAAAGGCAAGAGGCATCACATGGTGTTGCTGGTACTCAGATAGGCTCCTGTCAACTAGTTGGTCACATACCACTACACCAGGTACACAGCAGTTGCTTTGACTCTACAGGACCAAGGAAAGCAGAAACAATGAGGTCTTGTTTTCCTAAAAAAGGAAAGCTTATCAGAAACATTTATTAAATAGCTGCTATAGAAGAGGAAGGATACCACTGAGCTTGTAGTAATTCTCTATGTTTTAAAGACCCAGAGCACACTTCCTATAATGGATGAAATGCACAACTACACAGCACTCATATGGACAACAAATTTCCAGCTAGCTGTGAAAATGATGACTTACGTCATCATGTCTAATGTTGAAGAATGTTCTATGTCAAATAATTGAGTGCTGCTGGTATCTATTACAAGGTCACTTACAAATAATCCAGAATGAAAGATGTAAAATTTTGAAGATTCCACAGTAGTTTATATACAGTCATCTATATGTTTCCAAAGTCTGTACATAAAGGTCAAAGGGACAGGATATCCTTATGCTCCAACTAACTAGCTTTTGATATGGAAGTGCCAAAGTAGTTCAAATTAGCCAGCTTGCAATGAAGTAGCAGAACAACTGGATGTGTGGTGAAGCAGTTCTGTGGAGTGGGACCTGGTGGGTCCTTCTGGTCAACAAGATGTCCACGACCCAGTAGTGTGTCCTGGTGGTGCATTAGGAATAACATTGCCAGCAAGTCGAGGGAGATGATCCTGCCTCTCTGCTCAGCCCTGGTGAGGCCACATCTGGAGTGCTGCTTCCAGTTCTGGGCTCCTCAGTACCAGAGAGACATGGAGTCCCTGGAGTGGGTCCAGTGGAGGGCTAAAAACATGATTTGTGTATGTGCTTATTAAAAAACATTTCACATTATTGCTCTCCCCTCAGAAGATGGGAGAGAAAATCTTTGTTACAGATTAAATACATAAACAAGCAACAACAAATAATCCTATCTTCGTAACATGCACTCTTCGGCCTAGTCAGAGAGAGAAACTGCACATATTAAAGTTAAAACTAAAACCAAAATAAAATCCCTACACAGACACTCTTCTTGAAGCAATAGTGCATTGGTTTTGGTTTATGTATGTTCTATGTTAACTTCAGATAACAACCAGTAGGGTCTATCAAATTAAGTGCATTCACAAAAGCTATGGGCTAACCTGATTTACTTACACTGCTTGTAAAATTACACATACAAGCAACTGGTCCAACTCTATAGATCATATCCTTTATGCACAGAATTTAAAAAACAATATATGCAATATAAAGAAGCTCTATCCACAGATCTAAAAAGTACAACAAATTTAGTATTGAATTTCTTAAGAAAATGAGCTGAAATCCTGAAATAGTGACTTCCTTCAACAAATTAAAGACTGTCACTATTAGAGAAAGACAGATATAAACTCCACAGTTATGCATTCATTTCTTCCTTACTTCAACTAACATAAAGTGACATTGCCCATAAGGAGCCAAACAGCACCTAAATCCACACAAGGAGTTCACCTTAATGAATACAATGCTGCACTGGCTTCTTACTAAGTACTTACCACTTATGAACCCATTTTTTCTTATAAATTCTGTATTTCCAAGAGCTCAACTGTTTGCTCATGCCACCTCACCACAGTCTAGTCAAGGTTAATGATCTGCAACGTACCAGACATAAGGGTGTTCCCATAAATGTGACTGCACAGGAACTCTGGAAAAGCAGTCCAACTGTACCAGCCTTCAGGGTGTGTACAATGCATAAGCAATCTCTTACATGGCTTTGTGTGAAAAAAGTGGCTTACATTATTGCTCTTGAGTTACTACTGCCTGTGGTGAATGTGTTCATTAGTGAAGGAAGGAAAATTACATGTGTGCAATTACATATATGGCAAGAAAGTGTTCTTTCCTACATAAAAATAAAAAATGAAAACCCAAAAAGTAATTGCATGTGATAATTTGTTGTTATAGCTTCAAAACAGCAAACAAAGATATGACAACAAAGTGACAAGAACAGGCACACAATTTTAACTGGCAGATATAAGAATACCCCATGTAACACAGCTACTGGCAATATTGCCTATAATACACCAAGGGAGCTTATGGTCAACACAAGGACTTACATAGAACAAAACAATTTGCTGCTGTTGAAATTCTGAAATAGCAGCCTTCATGGTATTGCCACAATATGGGTTTATATTGTGACCCATCGAGAAAACACATTTTCTTCAATGCTGACAAAAACAAAGTCTGAATAAAACTTTCTATGATGTCTTGATTCCTAAATTAAAACAAAAAAATCATCTTGATTTACAGAAAATGTTAAATCACAGCAAAGGGCTAATTATACCATACTAACTTCCTTTTGTCTAGTATAAAAGGACATTTTTTTACTTTGCCTGGCTGAGTGTAATAGCCTGTGAATTATGAGATCAAAGCAGCAAACTGTATGTTTTCTAAAGTAAGAGTTTCCTTCACCAAGTTTTACACTTACTACAGCTGAAAGAGCTGTGTGAAGGGATCAGCACTAAACCCAAAGGACAGGCTGTGCACAGCAAGAAAGAGAGCAACTCCCTCGTGCTTTTTGCAGGTCACTACCAAGGACCATGTTAGCAGATCCACACCAGACCCTTAACAGGCAGCTCTGCTGCTACCAGTAATTAGCTTGGACAGCTCTGGCTCCAGGAGTAGCAGCAAGGCTACACCATAATGAGCTCAGCTGGGATTAGCAGGACAGGGCAGGGAACCAAGAGAGCTGAGGCATTCTGCATTGCGTATGTATCACAGAGATCAAACAAGGATGGCTGGCTAGGTTATCCCCTCACCACCTCATTCCAAAAATGAAGCACGGCAGTGTGTAAAATACAGGCTAATGAAGAGCGACACCTCCAACAGATGAGAGCCACATTAATTAACACAATCCCTAGATCATGGAATACAGTTTCTGTTAGTGCTAGCAAACTTGTAACTTGTCACTGATTTAAGGGGGAGAGAGAAGGAAGAAAAAAAAAAGAGCTGATATTTTCCTTTTCTGCTTCTGGTAGATGTTTTTAAAAAGGAATTTTGCAAGGAATTAGTCTTGTATGGCCTGCAAAGCACTTCAGAAAAAACCCAGTATGTTTCTTTACTTAAACACCATTTAAGAAACAAACTCACTTCTCAATCTACAGCTTTTTGTGCTCACTTTTGAATAAAGCCAGTTCATTCCACACTACATCAGGATCCTCTTGACAAAGCTGACAGGAGCCTGTATACTGGTATCTGCTTTTACTATTTTCAAATCTGTTTATGAGTAAAACTAGGTTGGTTGTTTTCAAATATCTAAATGTTTTAGGAGAACCAGAATAAAAGCACCTTTGCTTTCAGAAAATACAAATTTTCAAGTACAGCATCCAGTGAATCTAAATTTTGTATGAAGTGTATGTTCTGAGGCATGAAACCTTAACTGTGGTAATAAAGAAGTTCAATTACATAGTTTCAGACAGATATTGTGCTAGTATGACACCATGCCTTGCAGGTGACATGTGGCAGAATAGTGTCACCCACATTCTGATGACATTACTTCAAATACTGGTATGAGAAAGAAGAAGTTAAAATCATCACATAATATCTTGAAAATTAAGGGAGAGCCATCACCTCCCTAAAGCCTCAGCAAGCCAATCTGGAAGTTGCAACTAATGCCCACTCTAAATCAAACTGTTCTACAGTTTAATAAAAGAATTAACTATCCACAGACAAGATGATGTATTAACAAAAAGCATATTGACTTCAGAAGCACAGAAAAATAAAATTAAAACATTTAACAGTTTTTCTGTCATTAAAATATTTTTAGGTATTTTAATAATGCCAAACATAAAAACTGTATTAAAAAATCCTTTATGAAATTAATTTAATACTCTGCAATCTAAATTCCTATTGGGCATAGAAATAAACTCTTAGACAATGTGGTAAGCTCCTAAGGCCCCCATCATCTTTGCAGTCACGTACATCAGTGCAAGTTGTATGTACACTGACAGGTGGATTAGGTCCCATCAGCTGCCATCTCAATAACAGATACTAATCTATGAAGAATAAGGAGAATGGGGTCCTCCATCGCTTACAGAGGATCAGAAATGCCACATAAGCACCTGATACTGAGTTTGTAATGCATGATTTACATTACAGCAGCACTATATAGCTTTCTGAGATACCAGAATAACAGAGTCGTATTGTTACAGACTGCTTTTATTTGTGTCTTGTCTACTTTCCTTTGTTTAAGCATATTAAAAACGAAAACCAAACCTCCTTTAGTGTGGCTTCATACAATTCTATTCTGATGACAAAAATTATTGAAACCCTGTTATTTTCAGCTCGTCTTAAATAGTGATGAAAAAATCAGATGACTAACTGAAGACTGAGCATTATATTTTCCCCAATATCTACTTTTGCCAAATACACTCCTGTTACAACACAAGCTGGTCTCATTTACTTTAAACAGAAGTCACCTTTGTCTCTCTTTCCCTTTTCTTCTTCATTTTTTTTTCAACTATCAGAACCAGAACACCCGGTGCTTCACTGCATATCAAGTTTAAGATTTTACTGTCTTTATCTAGTTCAATTTTTAATCTTTTTAGCCTTGGCCTCTCAGTGGATACGAACGCCTGTTTAGGCATAGACATAGAATTAAATAATTTCATTGAATATAATAATTATCATCCCTTAGTCACAGCAATATTGCACTAAATTTAAAACAGTGAGCTAGAAGAAAAAAAACCCGTATTTTTCCTAAATAAACAAAACCTTTTCATTGTAATTTAAACAAATCTATTTGTCTTTATGCTTGGGTATTTCAAAAAATGCTCCTCTGCTACCATCGATGCCTGTAGCAATTTTGTACTTTATCATTGTTTTCATCCACACTTTTTTTCCCCTTTTTTAAAGACAAACCACTCCTAAGTAAATGCTAGTATTTCAAAGCAATGCAAATCTACTAAGATAGGCCATAGCACTACTTATATATGAGGAACAGTTTATCATTCACAGTAGGATGCTTTATGTCACCCCAGACTCTGAACAGCTACCAGTTTTGCAGCATTTTCTGTGACTCTCTTCTTGTTCAGAGAGAGTTGTAAAGTTAGTGTCAAGATTAGTCAGTATTGTTCTAACTGCACAAATAATTATTTTTAGTAAAACACGTGTTTACTGAGCTGAAGGTGCATGCTAAAGCCCTGCTAAAGCCACAAGGAAATTACTTTCTTGAAACTGGTCCTGAAAAACAGCAGTGTTTGATAACTGAACTGATAAGAAATGTTTTAGTACCTCAAATTGCATCTGTTAAACAAAAATTCTGTCTGCTAAGGACTTAAAAAACAAGAATATCTGCATAAAATTTTCACTATTCTGTATAGAACCTAAGGGAGAATGATATACAGGATGTTCATTATGCAAATTTTATGTGGTAAAGGCTTTCCTCTTTCCATTAATAAAGATATATTACTGCATTTTTTTGTAAAATTATCAAAAATAATTTATTTTTAAACACTTTAATAGATGAAAACACCCTGCTTTGATGCACGTATTATTCTTCCCCTATAAGGAAGGAGATTTTAGCTTCAGTTAATATTTGAATCACTATATGTTAGAGAGGGTATTATTTCCATATTTTAATGAATAAAACTATTTTTGAAAACTATTTGAAACATAATGAGCAACTGTTGTGTTACAGAAAATTAAAAACATACACAGTCAACAAAATAACTGAGCGAGGAATTAGACAAACACAAGTAAGCAGTCCTAGCAGATCTTTGTCCAGTACTCAGGCTCAGAATGAGATACTAAATAAAATAAGTCAAAGTGTCAGCTCAATATATTTCCTCTTGGTTTCAACTATAATTTTTCTCATATAGGGGTAAGCCATGTATTCTGCTTTAACAAATGATAGTCTTGATCACCACATTGTAGCTTCTTCCTTCAAATCAATTTCTCTTTTGAATACCTGTGTAATACTTCTATTCAGATTTTTTGTGTAAGGAAAATGCTTTTAATGAGCTATGTAACTTACCTGCTATCACCCTCTTCCCACTGCTTTAACTGCTCTTTTAGTGCTCTGTAGTTGGTCTGTAACATCTGCAGCCTCCCTTCGTGTTTTCCATAGGCTGTTCTTAGCTCATAAGATTCTTGAGACTATATGAAACCAGAAAAACAAAATTAGAGTTGGACAAAATGTAAGAGACTTTTACACAGCTCACATGAAACAAAAGTTCTCTTTTAACAACTACCATGAGACTCAGAAATCTAAGCAGAAAGATCACGAATCACAGTCCTTGAGGTCAAAGTTTTCGTATTACTACTTCGGAAAATATTGCTGATTTGGCAATTCACTTAAATACTATTTTCATGCTGCTGAAAGTTTCAAAAATTTACTACCAAAATGTCAGCTTTCATCTGGCAAATACACTGGCCTAATACATTTAAAAATACATAGGCTGGAAAAGGATTATTGGCACTGTTTCTTCATTCAAACTCTTTTTTTTCCCAATGAAAAACTGATCTACGTATTTTCAAGGGAAATACTGGCCACATGAAAAAAATCTAAATTTAAATGGCTTCAGGATTTCTTCACATATTAAGTTGTTTTTGTAAGTATATACACCTGTAACACCCAGACTTTGTCCTCTAGTAATGCAGCAAACAAGAAATAAAAACAATTTTTACAATAGCTTCTATATAATCAAAACCATGCAAAAAAAAAGTACAGAACAAAAAGCAAAATACACCTTGATTTATATTGTAGGATAACATCATGTAAGCTTAAAACCAGACCTTCCTAAATGACAATACAGTGCTCTGGAAAAAAAAATTAACACTAAGAAGAAGCATTTCACAGTATAAAGCAAGTCAAACTCTGGCATACACTAATAAAGAATTCACCAGCAAGGAATTCTGCTGTAGCAAAATTTGCAATTAGAGCTTCATTCTCAGTTCAGTGGGAGCTCTGCTTTTAAAGGAACTACAGGACTAAATAAATCACAACACTTTATTTGCAAGTATTTACTGCTTATATGCAAGCAGGGCTTTTCAGCATTAGTCAATGAATTAGACAGACCAATAGTCAGAGCTGCAACCAATAAAAATTGAATCCCACTACAAAACCATGGCAAGGGTTTCTAGAGTACTGCTAACTACAAAGTACCTACACTAAGCTTGGCTTATCAAATGTAGCCCAGCTTCCATGATGCACAAAGTTGAAAGATACCAGCTGAAGTTTCAAATGGTACTATATGTGAAATTCCAGACGTTTTCTGGAAGTGACTCAGGAAACACAAAGAGAAGATGTAGTAATAGAACCAGGTCCAAAGTGACCTTACCATTAAACACTTTCCCAAAGCGGTGGTGGTAGGTTTTTTTTTATGAAACAACCTCTAAACCAAATACATTTATAAATTTTGAATTGTTTAAAAAGTACTTTTGACTGTTGTTAAGTGACTCGTGTAAATACCACAATGATATTAAAAACAATTACATAAATAGCAATATAAATCTTAGACTAAGAACAGAGACCATTACCAAGCTTTTCTTACACTACAAGAGAAAACTTTCGTAAGAATCCAATTACAGATGTTGTGTTTTCAAGAGAAGTTCATGGAACAACTGTTCTGAGAATGGTTGATACTGCTAGCAAAAACTGGTCAAGTCTGGCAGGGTACTGGAAAATAACGTCTTCAACATAAATCCTCAGAAGCTTATTAGTGTCAATGCCCTTTCAGAGATGCAACCAGCTGTAGAATTTGGCCTTTCCTATTTATGAATCTACATTTTTCATTATTGCTTACCTGTTCTATTATCCATTCTGTTGCAGTTATTGCCTTCCCTTATCACTTGCTCTGCTCTTGCAGAAACAGAAATTAGACAATTAACTGCCCTAGTCACTCTCTCTCCATTGAATGAAGCACTTCAGGACTTTAAATATACACTGAAATTTCCATAATCTGTTAGATGCATCTCTGCCGGATTGCATTATTTTATATTTAATAACTAAACTGTATTATACACAGTTTTGTATATATTTACAGAAATGGGACAGAACAACCATCTCTAGCAGTGCTGGACTGCCAGATTATTCTCCAGCTGTCCAATGCCACCTATAGTACTTCTCATGCAATAATGAAAAGCAGTAACACAAACTCCAATCTGCAGGAGGAAAAACCCAACTGCCTATGAAAAAAAAAGCCTTTTTTTTTGGCAGGCTGCTCAGACAAGTCAAAAGATTCTAATCACTAATTCGAATTTTTGTTGAAATTGACCTTCTGTTATAGTAAAAAGAAAATTTTAAAAATTACACTCATTCAATTATTTGACTACTATTCTTAGTCTTACAAGAACTGAGGCATCCAGTCATTATAGTTTCTTCCACAAACGGTTACATGGATAAGCTGCAATATTAATCTATTTTCAGCATTTGAACACTATACATGGAACAAAACTATATATGAAATCTGAGGTACATGTGAGTGTGGTCTTGCTCACACAAAAATGTATTAAGGTGGCCTTAAAGGCTGATGTACATATTCTACAATGCATATATTAATTACCTCCAAAAATTTTACAACCTAAAAAGAATGAGTAAACTCAAAGGGAAGAGCTCCTCTTGGTCTTGAGGCCTCTCCAATTAAAGGCAGGATTATCTCCTCTAGGCTACACCAGAGATCACAGCTCTAGGAGCAATACAGGAGAACATATTTTCTTACTTTGTATCAAATACCTACCTCTCAACCAAACTCTTACCCACTTCTTAAAGCAGACTGAAGTACTTATGCTTTGGACCATTGTAAGTAGCAGCTTGACAATTTATTTAAAACCCAAAAAATACTCTTATTTATTTTGACATTGTCTTCCATAAACAAGGGTGCAATCAGGCATGCTCTGTTACTTTTTAGTATGTCCAGAAACATACTAAAGCCAATTCTGTATAAAAACTCTGAATTTATAGGATCACCCCATTTATATTAGCAACAAAGATAGTAAGAGCCAGCTTTTCTTGTTCACAAATGAGTCAGCTGAGAGAACTGGAAAACCTGTGAATGGGACCCTGACCTTTTCTGCTTCTTTGCAATACTGACTGGGGCATTCCCGTTCCTGAAAACCGCATAAATAGAGGTGTTCTTTTTATTTTTTTAATTGTTACCCATTTTTCTAAAGGACTAATGTATACAGTCACAATTTCATGTTCGAGACATGCATCATCAGTGTGTGTATTGACAGAGCAACCACTTCTCTGAGCAAGAACATTTCAAATAATCATATTGACAACACTTTGTTTGAAGAGGCAATAATGCAAGAACCAGTTTGGAAAATGTTGATCAAATCCATTTTTCTTTGTTGGAAACAATGCCTGAGAGAAGGCTAGCATTAAGAAATCACAGAATAACAATAGAAATATTCTGCCATTAACTTTATGACAGCCTAGTTCATGCTGGCAGTAGCCTCATTGTAGTGCCACAACTTATTATGTTGACCTGGGTCTCTACAGCTTATTTTCAGCCCATTAAAGCATTCCGCAAAAGAAGTCAAGTAGATGAAATTTCAAGAGAAAATGCAAGAATTTCATGTGTTCACTTTCAAGGTGAGACTTAGCCCTTGAAGACATCATGGATGTCTGTGATAGAGATCTCACACCTGTAACATCATAAAGCTGCACAGATTTCTAAATTATACTTTAAGATTAAATAGAAGATAAGTAAAGGCAGTATGGTGAATGGTACAAATTATTGTATGAGGTTATGCAGAGAGAGTTCTTTCTTTTCTGCATCTGCTTTCCTTCACTCCTCTTTCCAGAAGAAATGTGGAGCTCTCTATCATTTAAGGCAACAATACACACTAACGTGGGAGTTTTGCTTCTGAGGGCAGAACAGATGCAATTCCACAATTATCTGTAGCACCAGTGTCAGGCAGGCCAAGTAAGAGTAATGACCAGGAGGCCTCCCAAAGGCCAGTTCTCAGGTTTAGCTGCTGGGACATGCCTTAGATTTCTCAAGAGAGAAAAAACAAAAATTAATTTTCTGTCTCCAGGAACAAGACAACCTGGAAGAATGAATTTGAAGTCTAAATAACTTTTCCTCTCCATGTACTCTACATGTGTTAAGATGATGCATTAACCTCTCCCAAGTATACAGACAGATAAACTGCGGCATTTGTGCTAAAATATAATTTCCATTTACAATTTTTCTAAAATTGACTTATCACTATGGTTGGTAGAGCTCCCAAATTTTTCACGTACCTACCATTTATTACAGCACGTTCAGTATAACCAGTACTCCTGTAGGCTACACATACTGGAAAATATCTTCCAAATTCCATAACTGAACAAAGATAAGCAAAAAAAAAAAAAAAGGAGGAGATGGAAGAGAGGGAGGAGAGGATGAATTTTACATGTTTGAGAAGGTATGACTCAGGGTTTGGGTTTTGTGTTCAGAAGTGCAATTTTAAACCAATAGTTTGTTCAAAAGGTACTGTATTTATGTAGCAAAATACCAAACCAACAAAAACACAGCTACAGATATCTGTGAAACAGGGACAAAATGAGAAATTGTAAAACATGCTCAACTAAGATTTTCTACGAAGGGGTGGAGCAAGGGGAATTGTTACTGGGCTTTTTTTAACAGCATTTATTAGACCAGCAACTAACTGAGCCATAACTTCTATGATTTCCAGGGGTCAATCTGTTTCAAGTAATTGACTTCAGCATTTTAAAGTATGGGTCTATTGTACAGAAAAAAAATTCTTTGTACTTTCAGTGTTTGTACTTTCTGATTTACTTCATATGAAGACATCAATTTCTCAGAATATATATTCTCAAACACAAACTTTGAAAGTGTATTTAACAAGTACAAGTTATTGATGACAGCTCAATTAAGCTTCCACAGGACTGCAGAATTATTCACACAGTAAAGCAAAAACTAATGGAGAGTGCTCTCTGATCCAAACACACTTACAGTCCATAACAATATGTGTATTTTTAATTTTTAAAATGTCTGTTTTGGTATATCTTTATCTATGTAAGCTTATAACTAGCAGGCTTTTTATTTTTTTTTATTTAATGTTCACCTTTAGCTATAGTGTCTTCGCTAAGTTTTCAATCTTCCTTTCAGCTATTTTAAGCTTCCTTAGCTCCTCTGACTCTCTAAAAGAGCTCTTTGGGGACAGAGACCTTGAATGTTTCACAGGTGGTTCCTGGAGAATAAAACAAGGACATGGTTGAACTAGTTGGAACACCGGATTATGAAAGACATGCAGAATTAAAGAAGAAGTAATTTTGAATACTAATAATGAATTATAAAAAAAAAAAAATCTGCATGGAATACCAGAGAAATAACAAGCAGAATTACCACAGCGCTACCACTAAAGGTTTCTCTGTGACTCGTTAATGAGAATATTCATTTACATTTACATTGTTTCTTTCAGAATAATGATGTCCCATTAGGGAAGACTAAAGGGTTATAGACTCAGAAATGCAAGAAACCTCATTACAAAGGAGGGGATAGAGGCTGGTCTAATTGCTCTATAAGGGTCCAAGGTTACACTTGATAGGACAACCAGAAACAAGAGGGAAAGGATTTTTTTCCCTTTGAAATAGTTTAACACACTGTGAAGTTGAAGGAACAATATGCTTGAGGAATATAAATACAACAGACAGTAGATCTTACACCATAATGACCATATGGTCATTAACTATAATGTGACTAACTAGAGACAAGAATATGTGTTTATATTATGTACAGCTTCATATAGCAATCTGGAGAAAGAGTATGTGAAAGTAACATTTAAACTGGGCAGCTTTCTTGTTCATTCTATGTTGTAAGTCCTTATGGCAAAGAAAGAAAGGCCTCATAAAATTAGACTTTCAGATTTTCTGAATAACTTTGGTTAAGAACAGTGAAATACTAACACACACTTAATGCCAATAAGGTAAAATACTGTTGTGCCAATACATAAAGTCAAACAAAAACTTAAGATAAATCGTGATTATTCTTGTTGCATTATGCCACTTTCACTGTGAAATAACTGATGTACAATAAAAGGAATTAAAGATAAATTCTTCTTCAATACTGTATACGTCAATACTTCCACTATCCCATTAAAATAATTTAATCTTGAAGAGTATCTTAATTAGCAGCTGACATTCTCTTCTTTGACCACTGCCTTCCAGTATGAAATATTTACAAGACATCATATACCACAGTTTCATTTTAAATAGTATGGGTTTCCAAAAAGGAGAAAAAAAATCTATCATGAAATATCAGAAAACATTCATATCTGATACTTATATTTCTATATGTGAATGTAAATATTTCCAATGTGGTTTTGTCATTTGGTTTCAGGATTCTTTTGCTTCTGAAAGAGAAGTAAGAAAGCGATGTAAGAAAGCCCAACAAACAACCAAGCAAAATATTTTTAAAAAAACATTGTTATACCCTCACCAAAAAAAACTCAACCAAAACCAACACCAATCCAAACAAAACAATGCAAAAAAACCCCACCAAAAAGCAACCACCACCACAAACAAAAAAAAACACCCCAGACCAAACCAAAATAAAACAACCAAAACAAACCCACCAACACAACAAAAAAAACCCACCCTAAACCAAACCAACCCACTTGCACAAATCCAGAACTAACATCTGGAAAGAATTTTAATACATTTAAAATCTGAACACCAAAAAAATATACTCATCTTCAAAGTCTCAGATTTCTTGAATAAAATGAAGAGCTTTAAAAAAAAACCCAAACCCAAACCCCCTATTTTCTACATTTCCTAATCATTATATGACCATACATTAGTATGAGCATAAATCTTTATTTTTCAAGAATTGTTTTCTAGCTAAGCATTATGTTTGTATAGAGAAGATCTGGAATAGACACAGTTTCTCTGAAATCAGAAATAGAAGGTCAAAGCACTCTGCTGGTTGCCAAAGAGAAGGACAACAAAGGAAAAGAAGTGGATCAACCAGTGCCAGACTGTTAAGAATAAACAGGTAGAGAAAAGCCAAGAAGGAAGAGGGAAAAGAGAAAAAAAAATTAGAGAAAAAGATAAAATTCATTGTCTTGCTAGTCTAGTCACAGCTGGTAAGATACAATGAGTACATAAGCATTTATATAGATATATATGTACAGAGATGTGTATTTACACAGAGTTTACATATAGCTACCCAGGATTGTGCTAGAGCCAAGGTGTGTAAAGAAACAGAGAAAACTTTTAACTATTTATGGATACGGAAATAATTCCCTGTGACAATGGTTGGGATTGGTGTTATGTATTAAGAACATCCTACTGCTTTCACCTTTTTAGTGATCAGACTAAAGTTCTGTGGAGAAAGGGCACTGGGTCTGGGCTCTACGGTTGCACATAGGTAGTTTGAACAAAATCTTTGCTAAGGAGGCAAACAAGTCCTATCAAGACAAAAGAGACTGTGTAGTAAAATACACTGCAATTGGATTGCCCGGGGCTGCTGCAAAACTCAGTTTGAAAGATGGCATCTGTAATACCCTTCTCACAAGTGCAAACTTTACTGCTCCTGCGGCCACCAAATACAAACAAATAATTTTTAATTCAGTCCTCAAATTCTACAGAAAAAATTTGATATATCTGTATTTAATATGTTTCAAAATGTAATGTTTCAAAAATTTTCTACATGTTTAGGAGTAAAAAAAACCCTCCAATTTTATCAGTGAAGAATGTTAATTCAAGTAAGTAAAGGAATCCAGATCAGAAGACTTTTCATTGAATGTTCCTAGAACATTTTTACCAAAGACTAAACCAAATAGAAAACCAGAAATAAACAGAGTCTGTAATATACAATAGATATGAAACTTTGTGACAGAAAATTTAACATAAAGAAATAGCAGGTAAGTAGATGGGACACACATTAACTGGTAATGAAGGCACATAAGCAGAAAAAGAAAATATGCCTATTTCTAAACAACCTTCTCTTATCTGTCTGCACCATGAAAGACACCATGGGATGAAGCTGCTAATTGTCACATTCTTGAATTCAGCAGGTTTTGTGTTGAATAAAGTGCCAAAACAAGCCAAATAAAACAAACAAACAAGCAAAAAACCCAACCCAACCAACCAAAAAAACCCCAAACAACAAAAAAATAAACAACCAAAAAAAAAACACCAAACACACAAAAAACCAAAACCACAAAAACAAAAGAAACCCCCCACAAACAAACAAAAACCCAACCAACCAAAAAAACCCCAAACAACAAAAAAATAAACAACCAAAAAAAAAACACCAAACACACAAAAAACCAAAACCACAAAAACAAAAGAAACCCCCCACAAACAAACAAAAACCCAACCAACCAAAAAAACCCCAAACAACAAAAAAATAAACAACCAAAAAAAAAACACCAAACACACAAAAAACCAAAACCACAAAAACAAAAGAAACCCCCCACAAACAAACAAAAACCCAACCAACCAACAAAACCGAAACCCAAGTAGGCAAGTCAGAACTCCTCCTGGAATGTCTTAAGAGTTGAGGACAGTGGGCAGAAATCTTAATGTTTTTATCAGTTGAAGAAACAGAAACATCACTGAGGCTGAACTCAAGACTGACCAGATACAGGTGGGGTTTTTAGGGAAGAAAAACAGCAAATTCTTGATTCGCTATGTTTCAACAGAAACTTTACCAGTACTGCAAGTTAATATGCCTTTCAGTATCTTGACACTGCAGACTTAGAAGAATGATATAGAACGTGTATGAATAGAAGGCAATTCTAACTCCCATGCACGATACCATGGGAAAGCCTAGCTGTAAGAAAACCCCAAAATCCCACTGAATTAGCCAGCAGACATATGAATGTCAGTTTAATCAGCTAACAGAAATCATACAAAGCTCAAAAAGGTACAAAGTGTAAGCTTCTAAAAGAGCTCTAGGAAGGTCAAGCACCTGACTCCTATCAGACACAACAGCTATACTATTTTTCACAGAGACTGGACTATGAAGGTTACAGTTGCCTCTAAGTACACACTTAACAGTATCACAGTAAAAGACATTACACGCATATTTAACAAAGTTTTAACCAGCTCTTGCAGAATAAGTTGTATCTATGACTCTGTATGACTGTAGGCAAGGGATGCGGATTTCTACAATTCACAAAGAAACCAACACAAGGCTATAGATGTATATATGCTGTTGCATATATACAAACGTAGCTGGAAGTATGCAGTCGTGTGGCCATACCTCCCAATTTATCATAGTATTGCCAAGTTTCTGGTTTCTACCAGGCTCTTCTTTTTAACACCTTTCCAACTATTCCTTCTTTCAAAACCTTCAAAACCTTTTTAGAGCAGTAAGTCATCAAAGCAGTGTCATTCTGATCAGAAGTGATTCCATGCTTATTTGTTCTTTGTATCCTGGGAATGTACATAAGGGGGAATGAAGGGGCAGCACAAGTCTTTGTAAAGTCAAAAGGATCATCTTTTTAAAACAAAGATTGAATATCCAACATACTTTTTCTGTCAAATCATGTGCTAATAACTTCTCTCAGAAATAATTTTGTCATAAAAGGCTGAACAATGAAGTAATGAGGAGATATTTCACTGAACGGAAAAAAGGGTAAAGCATAAAGTACTACTGCAGCAGTACGACTTTTTCTATTTTAGAAAATCCAGAGTACTTCCACAATTTCACTTATTGTGTTGCCTAAATACAAAGGATTTTGTAGCTCATCAATTCAGGTCCCAAAATTTTAAATAGAGACTTGTGTGCACTTGTGAAAAAGTGGACATAACAAAGAGTCTTGACTATTGAAAGACCATGACTCAGATCTACATATCAAAACAGGAAGAGATTTTCTACAATAGGTATTAAAATTTGTATTCAGTTTTAATCAACGGAGTGTAATTGCTTTATTTTGACACAGTTCATGACAAACACAGCAGTCTCATTTACTTTCCCCTGAGGAAATAGAAACGGACACTGTGGAGGGGTAACCTTGGCAAAGGGTCAAACACCCACTCAACTGCTCTCACTTTTCCTTCCTCACTGGGACAGAGGGAGAAAACAGGATGATAACGCTTGTGGGTTTACCACTCAACACCGTGGGCTGAATCGACTTGAAGAAAATCAATTTAAGTTATTGCCACTTAAAATATATTTAGGTAGTAAGAAATAAAGAAAAAAAAATTAATCAACACCTTCTTCCCTACCCAGAAGGAGCTCCAAGCTTCCCAGGCACAACTTCATTCCATCACTCCTGACGTTTTTTACCACCTGCTGAGCCATGCAGGTGGAAGGTTTACAATCAATCCATAACAGTTCCTATTGGGCCATTCTTTCCTCCTCACACTTTTCCCTGCTCCAGCACTGGGCCTTTCCACAGGTTGGAGTCCTTCAGGATAAACCTATCCCAGAGCGGGTCTTTCATGGATGACAGTTCATGGAAGAGAGGAACCTGTTCCAGCATCGACCCTCCTCCACAAGCTGTGGCTTCCATGAGCAAATATCCATCTACTCTGGGCTCCCCCACAAGCTATAATGTTGACATCTGCTCCACAGTGATCCTCTCCATAGGCTGCAGGGAAATACCTGTTCCAGCACGAGAAACAACTCCTCCTCTCCTCCTTCCTGACCATGGTGTTTGCTGGGCTGTTTCTCACCTTCTATTCTTCACTCTGCACTGGCTGTGTAGCATTTTGGTTTTTCTTAAGCACATTTTCACAGCAATGCCACCACATGCTCCTGAGCAAATGTATGTCTTTTCCCAAAACTAGCGCCCAGTACAGGACATTAAGAAAGAACAAGCCATACATTTTTCAAAGAAAATGTTATGAGATACCCTATGTGGATAAACTAGGTTTCTAAGGAAGTGGACATGATGGTCTACCCTTGTACATTATTTATACCATTCATAATCATGTTCACCTTTGCAACCTTGTTAAGGATATCTCTTCCAACATTCCCATACTCTATACAATCACAATAAAAATAGATGAGGAAGAGTCTGAACACACTGAAAAGCATCATGATTTCAGCTAATTTAATAGATCAATTTAAATCACAGAATTATTTACAGGTGTCATTCATTTACTATAGCTTATTATAGCTATTATTGTTATTTAATGACTAAATTAAACAGTGAGACGCCATGAAAGAGGCAATCCAGCACTATACAAAGTTGAAAGTATAAACTTCAAAGGACATTGTTGTCATTCTTCCTAGAAAAAAATACTATATTCCATTCTAAAAATCAAGATTTTCGAAATTTTTTTTTATTTAAAAAATCATAATAACCATTCATATTTCTCTCATTTTCCTTACAGTGAAAGATGGTCATTCTGATAAACACCACAAAATATCTGATATTCATTTTAGCAAACCTACAAAGAATTTATCTTTCAAATGGTTCATTTAATTAAGAATCCCTTATTCAGTATTTAATAAGGTAAAATCTTCTACTCCCAACAGCTATTTTAACAAGTCTTTGGCAGATAACACAGGAACTATTCAAACAAGCTTCCAGAATTATAAGCAGCGTCAACAGATATTAAAATTATTATCTGGACCCTTGAGCAAAAACGTTTGGCTTCACCAGCCTGACTTAGACACAAATACATCAGACAATAAAACTACCCTACCTTATGCTTTCTTCCAGTCCTTAGATGGTTGCTTTCCAGAGTAGCTGTAGTGTACAAATTATGCTCTGCTAGGTTAAGACCTGCTTTTTTCAATTTTTTTTCTATAAAAGCTCAGTTTCAGATTCTTGCACTGTAATACAGCACTCTAGTTCACTTAAAAACGGCTGTTGAAATACTTAGAAAATGACAGTACAGGTATATTATATTGGTAACAAAAAATCAGAAGCATAACACACCATTTACATAAAACTGCCTAGAGAAATATATTAACAATATTACAGAAACATGTAAAAGATGCAAATAATTCTGCTTTCATAAATGACTCATGAATCCATAATCAAAACTACATCTCAAAATATAAAGTAAACATTTTCAGACCACGACCATATTTTCCAAATCCAAATTTGCGTTCTTAAAAATGGTTGTTTTATACAGATGTTTCTTCTGCAGTAACTTATTCTACTTATTTGATGGTATTTTGTATGTCACATGCTATCAAACTTTCTTGACAAAATATTGCACCTTCTGGACTTGTTTCTGGTGAAACTTCAAGTTGTAAGTATCACTGGTCTAACAAAAAACCTTTAACTGCATATTCTGTAAATAAACATATATTCTGTAAATAAACCTACTGTTGGTTAAGAACTGCCTCAGAAAAGTACTTTTTTGACGTAAATCTACAACTTCTACCAGTTACATCCTTAAACTCAGAACAAGTGTTGTGGTGAAACTGAAGACTTATAGAAAAAATAGATTTTAGGTCACAGTGTTACTCAAGGTTGGTACTTTATTTTGTTAAACTGTTAAATTCCAGGACCTTTCCTAGCTATCAATCCATGTGCAGCAATTCCTTGGCACAATACAATGCTCCTGCACACTGATCAATTTGGCTTAAGTTACCAAAACTGTTCAGACAGGACACATTTCACTGGTAGCAGCTACGCTAAGTTATATCCCTGATATCCAGTAGCAGACTTGTGTGCACACGACCAAGAGTGGCCATTACCATGGCTTGATGATTGATTCCTTGTCAGTTGAGTTTTCGTCACCTGGCTGCGATGACGCCCCACTCCGTTACGAGTACTGGGCAAAACCTCCTTTGCTTAGTGTAAGCAGCAGCAATATGCCTGTTGTGTCACCTCATGGCAATCACGAAGTGAAATGCTTTAGCTCAAACCTCCTCCACAGTGCCTTAAGGCTGGGGACAGACATTCATCTTCAAACAGGTGAGCCAAAGGTGGTAGAATTCCCACATTGCATCACTGCATCCAGGCAGCTGGAGGTTAGCACCTCAGTGCCATTGCTGGAGAAGGAATGATGAAAACTGCCTCCCTAAATGATTGCATAACTAAAAGGGCTGTTTAGTTTAAAAAGTCAATGGAAGTGGCTTGAGCTGACCTTGTACTGCACTGATGAGGGGAAACTCATGAAACTCTATTGCCAGTGGTGTTCTGTCAGCAATGACAAGCAGCTGGCAAGCAGTAAAGTCTTCAATCAACAAACTTCATCCAGAAGACATGTTCTTAAGACTAGCTAGAAGTTTTGTTTTATCCCTTATTAACGAGGCCCTGGCAACATCACTTGCTTGCAACTGTTTGAGCATATTCTTAAGACCAATACTCATTTCAATAGAGAAGATAAAATTTGGTATAATATCCCTTGGTACTACCATCTCAAATGCTGGTATTCCCCATGTAAAACAAGTCAGGTATACTGACAAAATCAGAAAAAGCAGTGTAAAAAAAAGGTTAAGTAAATAAATCTCCAAATCCATGCCAATCAAGAAATGAGGTATGCAAAGTTGATTAAAATCAATTAAGCAAACATGTCAGTAAGCTTACTATTTTTCAGAAACGGACTAATGGGCATAGCCGTTTTATTTCTATGCAGAATATGATGCTTTTCTTAAAGCCTAATATAAATTCACAATTTCAACAAATAAATTACAAATTAAGGATATGGAGCACTTGTTGTAGAAAAAACAGAACTCTTCTCATACAGTAAGAAATTTGTCAGAGAGTAAAAGTCGCCCATGCTTTTGTTGACTATAAATTCAGCTCCTCATTTTGCATAATTTAGGCCATATGTAGTTGCATTACCACCTATGATCAGTAAAAGGACTGTTTATAGACATTAGCTTATTAACACACAGGAAAAAAAAAAAAAAAAGGAAAACAGGAAAATGAGGAATAGACAAGCCATGCAATCAGAAGAAGGCTTTAAAGAAAACTGGAATTCATGTTCGTTTGAACAAAACCTGAGCACTATATAAAAAGGAAAAAATCCAACAAAACCTAGAAGACAGAAATAGTGTCAGTAGATAAGGGAAATGTAGTTACACTTAAGTTCTGGAACTGATTTTATTACTTGAACTTTATTCTTTCTTTTTACAAATGAGAAATACATCTATGAACTTGACACACACATCTTACTGATTTCTCAGCTGCATGTAAAAAAAGAGCTGCATGTGGAACATAAGCTTTACAATTATATTAGTAACTCTAAAAAGAGTCAACAACTCCAATCTGTAACAATAATTTAAATTCACATTACTGTTACTTTAAAAAGTAACACCTGTTAAGTGCTCATGGAATCATTTAGGTTGAAAATGACCTTCAATATCCTCAAGTCCAACCACTGCTGCTGACTTTTAACCCATAAGAATTACAGCAATTTCACTAACTATTAACTTCTTATTGTATCACTACTTTTTTTAAAAAAAAATGAAATGCTGAATGCCTTAAAACGTAACTACATATAAGAGTCACAGACTACATCAAAACCTTGCTCCTCTATATCATGCAAATTCTGCTATTGACTTCAATAGGACTAATATATGAACAGTATTATTCTTCTTTTGTTTTGAGGTTATTTTCCTACTCTTTTCTTCCAAAAGAGATCCCTAGAAATCGCCATGCTGTGATACTTATTTCAAATAAAATACCATAAGAGCACAGTTTCTAATAAAACCCTTACAACAGCCTCTGTGCACATGGCTATACAGACGTATTTCTTGGATATCCAACAAATCCAGTCTTAGATCTTAACTTACACCTCCAAAATGCTTATGCTTTTACCACAAAATATTCAATAAACTGTTACCAAAACATACTTACCTATAGAATTGGGGTCTACAATATCCTCAAAACCTGCTCAATTTTTTAAAGTATACCTGCCAATTTTCTTCATTTTCAGAAATTTTAAGAACCCAGATGTAACTGGATGAGATCAATTTAAAAACTAAAGTTTAAAAACTAAAATTTAAAAACTCCAGTTTAAAAGGAGCTGGGTATAATCTTCCGTTAAACTTAACATATCCTTGAATAATTGAGAAATATTCTTTTAATTTTCCTAGACTGAAGACTTTGTTTATTCAAATATCAAGAGAATGTTAAACATTAATTTTTTACACATGAAAGTAGACCTTCCCAAGACAGAAAGCTAGGTGAAATTTCTCTCTCTGGTCTTTTGTTTCGGATTCATATCAATTTAACTTTATACTTCCAGAGTTCTGTGCTCCAGGTATCTTTGGTTAAGAGTAAAAAAAAATACTTAACCCAAATTATTTAGTAAAAAGATTTGGTTACTATGAGACCAACCAACTTCTTCTGTATAAAAACATGATTCCATGAACAAGACGGAGTTTCAAGATCTACACATGAAAAAAGAACAACATTTTTACAAGGGCATGTAGTGACAGGACAAGGGACAATTACTTCAAACTGAAAGAGGGGAGATTTGAATCAGGTATTATGATGAAATCCTTTACTGTGAGGGTGGTGAGACACTGGAACAAGTTGCCCAGAGAAGCTGTGGACGCCCCACCCCTGGAAGTGTTTGAGGCCAGGCTGGATGGGACTTTGAGCAACCTGGTCTAGTGGGAGGTGTCCCTGCCCATGGCCACGGGGGCGGGGGGGTGAAACTAGATGATCTTTAGGTTCCTTCCAAGACAGGCCATTCTATGATTCTGTGAAATACAATTCCATCAGATCCTCAAAGAGAGATGGGACCTTTTCTTGGCTTTTCACTTTCTAGCTTTACATCTAAACTCTAATTTGTAATTGAACAACTAAGGGAAGTACTACAAACAGTAAGGCCAAAATGGCAAATAATTTGGACTATAATGGAACTCTGATTTAAATATTCTAACACTATCAGGGAAAAAAAGCAGAATATTGAGTTTCAAGACTACATAAATCATTCAACATTCAAGGTCTGTATGAAGGATGGAGTCCAGTTTCATAGTAAAGATCAAAAATCTGCAATCCAGAAAACTGCAATCTGAGAGGCAGAAAATTGCAATCTGAAAAGTTCTTCAACAGCTTCTGCCTCAGAATGATCATTGTAGATTTTTTGTTTTATGAACTGAAACAGTAACTCACAGAATAACTCAACAGAGAATTCTATGAAGATTTACTTCCTAAAGTCTATTCTGAATCCTATGTCTAAAACTAAAATTTCTATGAGACAATCGTGTCAGTGTACACACAATAGCGACGCCCTTCACAGTCCATCCATCTACATGCTGAGTGCAGCAAATGAAAACTTTTCTCTCAGGTTTAAGCATCTTAGATTAGAGTCCAACTGTATTACAAGGTCTACCTTAACAGAGCTTGTTAAGAGCTTTTCCTCTTTCACACAGCAAAATCAGTTTACATCACATGTTATTTTATGAAAGAACATGTGTCTATTGTGATACTGAAACTTTATATTCCAAATCAATGTCCGAATTTTAATTTATGTTTTAAACAACAAATATAATCAAGAAAATATTTATTTCTATCAAGTACATATCTCACTACTCTTACATGTCTTTTCACAGTGAGACTCAGCTGATGGTTTTCTGGATACATTAATCAACCTGAAGCATAAGCACCATCTTTGCCACAAACATGTAGTGTATGGGGAACCATCCACTGTACTTACAGAAGGGAATCCAATACCACTGTTGTCCCCTATCAAAAGCAGTACAAACAACATGGAAAAAAATACAGTTATGCTCCATCATATTTCTATTCTGCATGAGTCTTCTGAACTGGCAAAAGAGAGCAATGGCTATCTAAGGGCTTCAGGACTAATTACACAGCCTAACGTGTTCTTCTGTTCCTTATGGGTGCATGTGCTCAGCTTTCTTAGCACAAGGCTGTGCTAACACCAACTGCACCGTACCAACACTATGGGCTAG